>CM062812.1:635292783-635892783 GCA_031772625.1 Pinus tabuliformis | reverse complement strand
TGCACAGTTCTGGGAGTCAACAGAGGTT
Source organism: Pinus tabuliformis (assembly GCA_031772625.1). Classification (NCBI taxonomy): domain Eukaryota; kingdom Viridiplantae; phylum Streptophyta; class Pinopsida; order Pinales; family Pinaceae; genus Pinus; species Pinus tabuliformis. The sequence goes on along the minus strand of CM062812.1, from coordinate 635,892,755 downwards.
GGGATACTATCCACCTATGTAGCTCAAGGAATCAGGAAATGATCTTGAGGATTGAAGATGCAAAGTATGTAGTTTAAGCTGGGTTGGGGACATGACTGCACAACTTTGGATGTCAAGGCTAGGGCTTGGGCATAAGAACTACATAGTGCAACAATCTTGGGAGACATGAATGTGCATTACACAATGTAAAGTACCAAGGTCACAACTAGAGGGATGAGATTGCACAATGTGTAGCTTCGGAGAGGCCCGGTGAGGCTAGTTTGCTCAATCGGGAAGTTTTTCCAAAAAATGGCTAAGTGTAGAATCGATAAGATAGGTGATGAACTTTGATTGTGATCACACACCTAGAATAATTTGATGTCACGAAAGCATAGATCATCTAAACACATAAACAAAGCATTTCCCTTTGTGTGACAACTTTACGACTAGGTACAATAAGCGTGACACTTAAGATAGACTTTAGGATGACTGTGAAGACACTTGTGCGACAATGCTCAGAACTTTGTGAATGAGTGCGAAAAATGTTTACATAGTTAGGAAAACTAGTATACACAAAGATAGACCCTTAAAACCATCATAATAAGCTTATACACATTGTGTGATAGCTAAGCATGCCAAAAGATGATAATTTACCCAACATAAAAAAGGGAACAAAACACTTCAAGGAATCTCATGAAATAAGCTTCGATGTTTGTGAAATTAATGTACAAGACCAAGGAAGACTCTAAAATTGAGTGTATAACAAAATTTTGGAGGGTGTTGTAGCAGCTACAATAGGTGGTGTTGTTCCTCTGAGATGATAATGGTCAATTGATCATGCCAGAGCATCTAAGATATTTGATTTGGGGGTCTTGGTTTTGGTTTTTATAGAGGAAGAATACATAGAACAAGCTGTAAGAATGATGTATTACCTCTTTTAGATAGTACTAATAGATAATCAAAGGGTTGCTATTTAACTTCACACAGTGATTTGAATTTATAAGGTGTGCAGAAAGAATAGTAAGAAGATATGATTAATTTAGATTTCAGACAGAAAGATAAATTATCATAAGTGGGAAAACCTTTGTCCAATGTTCAAAAGTTAAACAAACTATGCTTAAAATTACATAAGATGCTGACAATTTTATGATTTAGAGGGAGCATTTTAGACAGGCAGTCCAATATCTCAGTCTCTTTATGATAATAACTTTAGAAGGAATGTTAAGAATAACTGTAACACATTTATTCTCACTTGATATCTCTATAAAACTTAAGCGTATGCAGAATAAACATAATGAATTGAAACCCAGAGAAAACTTATAGAAGAAAATGAGACTGTATGACACCAAATTCAAAATCCTTTTCTTTATTATCAGTGATCTAGAAATATCTTGTACATCAATGCTTTTACAAAATTGCTTATGGAAAGGTACCACCTTTAATAACTCATAGAAGAGAGTTATTTATACAAGTTTAAACAAAATATCCTAAACTAATTACAAAATAGCTTGAAAGAAGATAGGAAAAGAAAAATTGTTGCATGATGTGTCCCTATTAGATAGGAAGTTGTTGATGACTGTTCCTTCAAAATCTGTTGTTGCTGTCTTCTTGTTGGAATGAAAAGTTAATCAATTGTTTCACACAATTGATCCCACCTTTTCTCACTAGGTATCTTGAGATTTACCATCCTTCTAAATATCTCATCAACTTTGGTATATCTCTCAAAATTGGGTTTAGTGAGAAAAAGGTGTCCAACTTCATATTTGATGGTGAGGTCAGAGCTCAAGGCTTCCAAAAACTCTTTGCCAGTAATCTGTCTTTTTATCCCTGCAAATTGACTATTGTCTGCTACAATAGTATATAGTCTTTCACAACAATCCTCCAATTTTACTAGCTGATCATTCAATGAAACTATCTTTGGTAACCCTTTCTTATGCAACATACTCAATTTAGAATGAAACCTTCTAACTGTAGTGTTCAAAGATTCTGGAATGTTCATCTCTTTTAACTGTTGCCTAGTTTTAGAGTTTAATACTCTGATCATGCCTGATGCTTCTTTGGGTTTTGTTCCCAATGATCCCTTCTAGGTTCCTATCTATGCCTTGCATTTAGCAATCAATTCTTGTTGCTCAAAAATGATTTGCATGGATGGCCATACTTCTATTATGGAGTGGCTAATATCTAGCCAGATGTCTTCTTTGGCTTTGGCCAAAGTGTCTGCCATTAGAGTATTTCTCTCTAATTGTTTAACCTTGATCTCTAACCTGTGTGACTTTTGCATTTCCTCTACATACAAGGTATCATTTTTTAACTTCTGTGAGTCCAGGGTTTGGAACTTCTGGAGTAACTTCTCATTTTGTTATTTCTATGCTTGTAGCTCCTGCGATATCCTTGTTGTCAGTAGGAGATGAGCTTAAATATGCACCTATCATTAGAATTTCTATTAGTGAGGCACATCAAGTTGTGCTGTGTCTTTTTCCTTGAGCAGTTTTTATATCTGCTCCTCCATTTTCTTGATCTGTATGTTTTGCTCAAAGATGAGCTTCAACATCTCCTCCCCCTGCTATTCATTTTCTACCATTTCTTTGGTGCTGTGTCTTTTTCTTCAAGGATGTAATCTCCACATTCTTCTTTTGTAGTATTTCTTCAATTGTTTTACAGTCCTGGGGATCATATCCAATCTTGACAATGATATCTTATAAAGAATTTAATTTGTTATTTTTAGATAAGGATGCCAACTTTTCAATCTTAAGCTGTGACTGTACATTTGACAAAGTAGTTCTGAGCTTGGAAAGAGATATGGCAGTTGTGGTCATTGTTGAAAATAACATCTCACATGATTGCCTATGCAAATCCATTTGATCAATTGGATGTATCTAGTTCACATCAAATGAGAAGATGGTCTTCTTGTAGTCTGTTGTGGATTTGGGAAATGGAATTTGAGCCTGCAAAAATGCCATTTTCATCCTTCCTCTTTCACTATCAAAGGCAGAGAGAAGTCTATGCTGAGAAGTGGATGTCTGTTTCCAAAACTGACTGTATACTTGAGATTTAAGACTTTCATTCTTTTGCTTGATTTCCAAAAATGTTGAGAAGATATTAGTATCTCTTGCTGAGCTAGTCTTAGTTGACTGAATAATCTCCATAGGTTCAGTTGAAGAAGGAGTTGAAGAAGTAGAAGGAGGCTTGGGATCAGTGGTCCCTGCTAATGAAACATCTTCCAATTCTCCAAGATCAATTATTTCTGGTGGCTTGCTTCCTGATGACATTGATAGTCCAGTTTTCAACTTCTTTTGTAAGATATAGTACTCTTTACCTAGTTCTATAGCTAATTGAGTTTCCTCTCTAGCTCTTTTATGCTAAGTACTCTGAGTAGCTGGAGTCTTTGTTTGTGGAGTTGATATAACGTGTTCATCTCCTTCTGTGAGAGTTCCTTCAGACCACTACTCCTAGTTCATGAACTTCTCCAATTATGGCCCGGGAGTATGATTGTAAGGTGTTTCCTTCAACTGCACTCTTAGATCTGAAATTATCCCAAAAGGATCATAAGACCAAGTGAAGCTTGGCTGGAGGTTCATGTTTTTTTGTAATCTGTCTACCTCTATACTTGCAGACCTAGTGTTACAAATGCAATTCCCTACCTTGGCTTTGAGTTTAAAATGTTATTTTTTCTTGCTTTAGACAAAATGGACTTCATCCATATTTATCATCTTCCGAATGTATTCCAGTGAGAATATTTTCATTGGCACATACTTAGAAAGTTTGTATGGAGCCAACTCATTGCCATATATCCTAATCTCTGTGTAATTCTGGTATAGGTATTAGTCACCAATCTTGGTCTGCTCTGATAGGTGCAATGTCTTTTTAATTTCTTCTCTAATTCTGGGCTCTGACTCACTGCTAAGTAGTTGAAGAATTGGATGTATAAAAGAATCAATGGACTGAGAGAATGTAAAGTTGGATGATCCTGCTCTTACTAACTCTATCCAGTGAATCAATGATTGATTCACTCCTTGCTCATCTTGTCTATTCAGTTGAATGGGCAATAGGTCTCCCTATTGAAACAAAATTAAATGGATTATGACTGAACTGTACCTGAAAACTCCTTATGTGGTCAAATTCATCAAATTTTCATGTATATTATTAGCCAAAAAGTGGCTATAATTATACATGAAGGCATGTTGATATTCTTTGCTAAAAATGGAAAAGAATCCAAGGATGGATTCATCAACAGATTGGTCATTTTCATAACCTAGGAGGTATGATAACAGAGAGATAATGTGTCTAGTAGCTTCAGGGAACATGGAAGATGAATATGGTGGATTTCTCTTACGTAATTCAACATCTTCTGGTAGGAAAATTTCAAAGATAAGGGCTCTCTGTGGGAAGGTAAGTTTATTGTAAAGATCCATGAGAGCTGCAGGTGGGAAATGGCTAAGGGAGTCAGATGGAGGTATCATTAACATTTGGTTTATGCTCTGAGCAGTAATGGTGATCAAGATTTTTCCATCCTGAGTCATCATTTTTCTTAGCACAGGATCATACTTGGCCTGACACCAAGAGATTAGATTAGGGAAGTGATGAGTCTTAGGAAAAGAATATAATGGCAAAAGTGTCTCCCAGAAGCGAATGAGATCCTATTTATCAACATATTTGAGTTTTAACCATGAATGTAATTCATAAAAATCGAATTCACATTCACAGTTGTTGATCTTGAAAAGGGAATCGACAAGGGGCATATGATCCAAATCAAGTGAGACTGTGGAGGGGTTCCCTTCTTTAGCAGTCTTCTGTATTTTTTCTTTAGGAGCCATCCTGTTGCAGGGGAAATTCAGAAACTGTTTTAATAAAAAATGGATGACAGTGGCGAAAATACATAGAGTGACAAATGGTGCTTTTGGTTTATGGATGGAAGCGAAAAGTGGCAAAGATTGGAGCCATGGAGCATTTATAGGTGCAATTGGGCTCAATTGACTATTTAAATTTAGCTGTAGGCAATCAATTTGCAGAAGGATGCGAATTAATGTTTAACAGATGTTTAAATGGTTAATTAGGCACAACAACAGCTTTGGAGCATATGGGCAACGACATTGTAACGTGGCAGGCAGTGAATGGGTGAGTGAAAACGGATTGGTGACGTGGAGGTTTGTGAATGGATGGAGGATAACGGATGCATATGACGCGGGAAGAAGTCAATGGTCAGATGGAAGAAAACTGGCAGTGGATTTCGGGGGGGGGTGCATAATGGTTTGTGGTTTCGAGCCTTGGGGGTCCGAAATGTTGTGGAAGCACCACGTCGCAAAAAATGGCAGCCATGAAAACTGCTTTTCGAACCCCCCCCCTCGAGTTAACGGGAAACGACCAAAGGGGGGCCGAAAGGCTTCCTCCGCCGTTGATCCAGGTGGAGTGAATGGTCTTCGTTGAAAATTGCCCGTTGGTTATTGGCACCCGATGCATCATTTTGTCACTTCTGTCAATACGAAAAAAGTATATGATATGACTTATTTTACAAGGTCATCAAGCTTTTATTACAAAAAATAAATCATAATTAAAGAACTTAAGTATGATTAATTGAAAGAACATTTTCAAAGGTGCATTTTGCGCTAGCAACCTTAATTTTATTTTCTAAAGCAAATATTTTTCTTTTATTGCTTATCTAACATTTTCATTTTGCCTTGCTTTTTTAGAGCAACTATCCTATCATTTTATTTGATATGGACCTGTAATAATAATAATTCCTAACATTTTTATTTTCCAAGTTTTTTTTATTCCATATCCTAACTTATCATTTTTTGTATGGCATTTTGACTTTTCATATAATAGCTAGCTTATCAGAAACAAGAATATTACAACGTTGGCTCCAACTAGGGACTCCTTTCTCCTGTAGAATGTAGAGAACTTGTAGATCGATGTGCCTTCTCCTTGGTCTCTGGAGTCTTTGCTGTAAAATATCAAATTGATAGTTGAAAAAGTAAAATAACACGCGATTGTTTACAATGATGGTGTAAAATATACTCCAATTTCTCAGTACTAAATGTAATGCTTTAGAAATCTTCCATTAACAGGATATGTGGAATATTGTCCTTCTATATTTTGTAACACAAAAGTGTTGTTTCGTTTTACTTTAGCAATAGCTAGAGGTCCAAACCATAGGTTGTTAAATTTTCCATGTTTTCCTTTGTCTTCTCTTCTAGAATCCCATCTTAGAACTAAATCACCCTCCTTGAAGTCCCTTTCCCTGAGTCCTCTATCAAACAGGCTCTTCATCTTATTCTGATATTTTTTCAATTTGTATTGAACTTCATCTCTGTTCTCATTTAGTTCAATAATTTGATTTATACTCCTTGAAAAATCATCAAGTTCATCAGTTGAATCCTACAGAAACTTTAAAATAGGGAAGGCCAAGTTGGTAGGAAAAATTGCATCTTTCCCATAAACTAATTGAAAAGGAGATTTTCTAGTAGATCTCTTTGGAGTAATTCTGTTTTCCCAGACTGCATAAATTAAATGAGTGTCCCAACTCTTTTTATGATGTGCTAAAGTTTTTTTGATAAGCTTTACCTGACTTTCATTAGATGATTCTGCAAGACCATTACCTTGAGGATAATATGGAGTTGAATGGTGAATAAAATCTGATATTTCTGGCAAAACTCAATCATTTTAACACTGGAAAATGCTATGGCATTATCATTAACAATCTGGGTTGGGCAACCAAACCTAGATAAAATGTTGTCTTCAATGAATTTGATTACTATTGAATCAATAACATTTCTTACTAGAATTTCTTCCACCCATTTAGTAAAGTAATCTGCTGCAGTGAGGATCCATCTATGTTGATTGCTTGAAGTAGGATGAATCTCTCCAATAAAATCTAATCCCCATTGGAGAAAAGGTGCTAAGACTATTATTGGGATCAATGGAAGAGCTGCTAGCTTTTACTTTCCAGCAAACATCTGACAAGGGACACAACTTCTGACTTTTTCTCCTACTTGTAAGAACAATGTTTGCCAATAAAATCCTACCCTTAATATCTTATATGCTATTGCTCTCCAAGCATAGTGTCCTCCAAAAAATCCTACATGAAACTGATCAATGATCCCTTCAATCTCCGATTCTATTAAACATAATAACAAGATATTGAGTGGGTCTTTCTAGTACAAATTTGCATTTATGACACAGTACTTGAATACTTTCAATTTGAGAGTTTTACATTGAATTTTGGAGAATGATGTAGGACACTCAAAATGAATCAAGAAATTTACAATATCTTGATACCAATTTGATAAAAGATATTTCTCATCAATATGTACAGAAATGGTCTGATCTGAAGGTAAAGGTTCTTGTGGATTATTTTCTTCAGGATGCTGGGAAGGTTCTTGTGGATTCTCCTCATTCAAATTTTGGGAAGGTTCTTGTGGATTCTCCCCTTCTGCATAGACAAAAGGTTCTTGTGGATTCTTCTCATTTGAATTTTGGGAAGGTTCTTATGGATTCTCCCTGGTATTTCCAAAACAAAGTTGATGCCTATCACTTTACAGTTAGATTCAACTAGGAGTTTAGATAATCCTTGACCTTTTAACAACTTAGTGGTTTTGATAGTTAGATCATACTCCAAAATTTTGGTGATCCATCTACCTCTCCTCCCATCAGTATCTCATTGAGTGAGAACAGTTTTAACAACACTATTGGGAACATAGGCTATAATTGTTGAATGTGAAACATACATCTTGAAAGATTTCATGGATTGGTCTAGGGCATAAGCCTACTTCTTAATTATGTCATATTTGAGCTTACCATCTCTCATAAATTTGCTGAAAAACTTTGTAGGTTGGTCATGGGAATCTTCATTCTTTTGTAGTAAAACAACAATAAGGGTTGTTTCAGAGGCAAAGGAAAAGATACTGAATGGTTTGGTATAATCAGGACTGGCCAAGGTTGGAGCTTTGGAAATAGCTTTCTTGATTTGATCAAATTCATGTCTGGAAGAGATATTCCATTTAACTTCATGACCCTTCTTAAGCATATCAATTATATCTTTAACAATTTCAACATAATTGGGTATGAATCTTCTTAAAAAGTTGATTTTACCAAGAAAAGCCTGAAATTCCTTTTTATTTCTTGGTAATGTTAATGTCTGAATGGATGATACTATATTTGGATCAATAAATACTCCATATTTAGAAATTATATGGCCAATCAATTTCCCTTATGAGATAGAAAATAAATACTTCTTTGGATTCAATGATATTCCAAATTTCTTGCATCTTTCAAAAACCTTCATCAACTGCTTTAAATGTTTTTGATCAGAATTAGAAAAAACTGTAAGGTCATCAAGATAAATAACCAGAAGTTTACATGGCCTACAAAAGTTATATCCATATCTCTCTGGAATGTAGTTCCTGCATTTGTCAAACTGAAAGGTATCCTTGCATACATGAAAGTACCCCAAGGTGTTGTGAAGGCAGTCTTTTCCCTATCCTCTTTGTCAACCATAATCTGATTATAACCAGAAAAATCATCTAACATAGAAAGTCTGTTAGCTCTAGAAACTTGTTGAAGTAACTGATCCATCTTAGGTAATGGATAGTTATCCTTTATTGATGTTTTATTTAAGTTTCTAAAATAAACATAGAGTCTAATTTGACCATTCTTTTTTTTGACAGGCACTAGGTTGGCAATCCAATTAGAATATCTTAGTGGAAGAATAATCTGTGCATCTAACATTTTCTTAAGTTCTTTCTCAATAGTTGGTAGAAGAACTGGATTAATTCTTCTGAGTTTTTTCTGGTAGGGTTTAGCTTCAGTTTTCAATGGGATCTTATGTTCAATGAGGGATGTATCATAAGTTTTAAGATCAACATAAGACCAAGAAAAAACATCTTTGTACTTTTTAAGTAACTTAAGATATTCATCTTTAACTTCTAGGGCTAAAGATGTAGATATTTTTATATTTTGCACTTGTTCTTGGGTTCCAATATTGATTTCTTCAATGTCATCTTCAGGAGAAATGGATGGAGGGTTTCGAGGGACATCATTATAATCGAATAATTTTTCTAAAGGAATTAACCCTTTAGGAATGAAGTTGTTTGATAATTGTATGATGTCATGATCTGCAATCTTGGAGTTTAATTCTGAATCATCAGTAGCTTGAGGATTGACCATATCAAGATTATCTTCATCAATTTGCAGAAGAGAAAATTCACCTACAATTTGAAGGAAAGATTTTAGTTGTTCATTATCCTCAAAAACCCGCTAATGATTTTGGTTATAAGGTATAGATGGCCTGTATTTGACCTAGATTTTGTATAAAAATTGTTTTTGATTAGGAATCTTAAATGAGCTTGTAGAAACAACCAAAGAATATGCATGTATGTTTTGATTTTTATGGACATAAGTTATGTTGAAGGCATCAAAGAAATTTTCAATGGAATCCCAAACCTAATTTCGATAAGATCTAAGCCTAGGATGCTTTGTTTGGAAAAGATTTCTAACTTGTCTTACAATGAGCTCTAAGTCAGTGAAAACACTCAGGTTGTGTACCTTTAAACTCTTGGCTAACTGTAGTCCTAGAAGGAAAGCCTCATATTCTGCTACATTGTTGGTAACTTCAAAATCAAGTTTACATGATTGTGTAATGTTTTCCTTTTCTGGTGAGATTAGCACTACCCCAGCCCCTGCTCCATCCTTTGTACAAGAACCATCAAAGAACAACTTCCATACATCAGTTTGATTTGATATAGGGTTTTCAATTACATCTTCAATTTTTACTTGAGATTCATGTATTTGATTTGAAGAGAGTTGAAAACAACCAAAATCTTGATCAATAGCATAGATGGGGTGGTTCTTTGGTTGATCTGTTTTGCATATCGTGTGCACAAATCTAACCTCTCTATACAACCTAAGTTTTTCTCCCCCATAAACTGGAATAGTGGCATAAGACATGTCCATCTGAAGAGTTCCCCCTAATTTGGCACAACAAGACCTTGAAAGGAGCATTCCAAATTTGGGAGGGATGTCAGTGACAACAATATCTAACACTATTCTTTTTACTGGGATTTAGGCAAGAGTGACTACTAAATCCTTAATCAATCTTAGACAAGGTACCCTTTTGGAATCAAAGGCGTACAAATCATGATAGGATCTAGTTATGTCAAGATTTAAATGATCCATGATGGTTTTTAGCATGAGATTGTGTGATGCACCAAAATCAAGCATACAGTTGTATAACATGGAGTCATTTTTCTTTAGTGTCACATAGAAAGGGGGTACTATTTCATCTATCATATCTGAGCTAGGACCAAAGACAACTGCTGGTTTTTCATCTTGAAGGCTAATAACATCACTTTTAGCAACAACAGAGGTGTTTTGTATCCATTTGGAAAATTGATTTTTATATCCAGGGTTTTTTGAAAGTTCTGAAAGTGGTATAGGAATCTTAACTCTTTCTAACTCCTTTTCAAAATTAAATACAGTTAAGACAATTTTTTCAATTTGATCTGTATTAGTTGACTGATTTAATGGTCGAATAGTAGTTGTCTGAGCTTCAACAATTTTAATATGAGGTTCAATTGTTGGAGTTTCTTTAGGAGGTCTTCTAGGGGTAGGTCTAGGTCTAAGATCATATCTTTTGTTTAGCTCTACAATTAGGAATTCAGAGAAGGAATGGTATTTGGAAACCTGTGAGGATTCTTGATGTTCTTGAACTTGCTTATGTTATGAAAGAGGAATAATAGTGGTTTGATCAGAAGAGGTATCCATATTTTTAATGTATTCAATGATAGTCATGGTATTGTCATCAGGCTATTAATCATCTATCAGTAAAGGAGTTGCAACCTGCTAATCATTACTAGATCTTTGAAGAACTGTAATTGTGGAGTTCTTTTGTATTGACCTTGATTTTGATTTTGAGGTCAAGTGACCGTCTGTTGAATTGTTCTAGGTTGAGTCTCAATCTTGGAAATTCTATTGGATATATTTCTAAGAAGTGAAGTGATCTCATCTATTTTAGAATCTTCAGTTTTAGTCTTTGAAAAAGTAGAGGCCTCTTGACTAGATTTAAGCTTTCTTTGGGCCTTTTCCTCTTTAGTTTTCAAAGTGGCTGAAGCAGCCCTATTTGCTACCACTTCTATAGCATTAGTTTGCATGTCTTCAAGAGTCCTTGAAGTTCGTTCTCTTAACATTACAACAAAATCATCTTGAAAGGCTTTTGAAAACCTAGATTTGGCTGCTGCTACAGGGGGTTTGCAATCAGGGAGCATCTTATGATAAAGTTTGTTGAACCTTGTAATAAAATCAGATGCAGGTTCACCAACGTTTCTTTTAAGTTCTTCAAACTCACTCAAAAAGTAAAGAGCATCTTTCTTCACACCCCATTTGTTTTTGAATATATTTGTTAACTGTTCCCAAGACCTAATGGAATTTGTAGGTAACTGCCTAAACCAGGTTCTCACATTTCCCTTAAGAGATTGAACAAACAACCTCATATAAACATTTTCTTACTGAATGTTCATATTATCTACAAAATCTAGAAATGCTTGAAGATGGTCCTCAGCTAAGGAACCAATTTCTTCATTATACCTAGGAAGATGTTTTAAATATCCTGGAGGGAATGCATCAAGGTTTTGAGGTAAAACTAAAGCTGCATATCTAGCCTGTACAATAGGTTGGAATGCCATAGTAGAAGATGGTGTGTGAGATGTTTGTGTAGATGTTGAAGAAGAAAAAGAGGAAGATGGTGATAAAGAAGGTGTATATCTATGTGGAGGTGAGGAAGGAGGAGATGAAGAAGGAGGAGATCTCCTATATGACTTTAAGGGAGTCTTAATAACTAACTTCTGAACCTGTGACTGAATATCCTCTTTTGTTTCAAAGAGTGGATTTGAGTATATAGAGAAGGTCCCTTCAGGTTGTTCAGAAGTGGAAGGAAATGAATATGTAGTAGGGGATATGAAGTCTGTAGGTTTGTATTCAGGTAAATGAACACCCAAGTCAGACTCAAATTTAGGTGATCCTAATGGTAGTGGGGGTTCTTGACATGTTTCAAGTGAGTGAATGAGGAAAGCTGATTTGAAATCAACTCCCCTATCTAAAAGTTCAGAAACCCTAGGTGATAATTGTGTCCAATTTGGATTGGATGGAATATTGCTATAGGGATCAAATGATAATATATCTTCAGACTGCAAGGCTAAAGAAGAAGAAGATGGTTGAAGTTTTCTTTTGGAATTGGCCCTTCTCACTAGTTTTTCTAGATCTGACAGAGGACTAACTGTGTCAGGTTCAGAATGAGATCTAGTGTGCTTAAAAGGTGCCAGTTTGGCACAGTGGAGTCACCAGGTGAAGAATTTTGACCTATCTAGACCTTTATTCACCTTTAAAGGAATAGGATTTATATCGTTGTCCCAGGAAAACTAATCAAATTCAAATCCCTAACAACGGCGCCAAATTGATGTTGTTCCTTTGAGATGATAATGGTCAATTGATCATGCCAGAGCATCTAAGATATTTGTTTTGTGGGTTTTGGTTTTGGTTTTTATGGAGGAACAATACATATAAAAAACTACAAGAATGACGTATTAACTATTTTAGATAGTACTAATAGAGAATCAAAGGGTTGTTATTTAACTTCACACATTGATTTGAATTTATAAGATGTGTAAATCGAATAGTAAGAAGATATGATTAATTTAGATTTCAGACAGAAAGATAAAGTTCAAAAGTTAAACAAACTATGCTTAAAATTACATAAGATGCTGGCAATTTTATGATTTAGAGAGAGAATTTCAGAGAGACAATCCAATATCTTAGTCTCTTTATGATAATAACTTCAGAAGGAATTTTAAGAATAATTGTAACACATTTATTCTCCCCTGATATCTCTGTAAAAATGAAGCATATGAAAAATAAACATAATGAATTGAAACACAGTGAAAACTTATAGAAGAAAACGAGATTGTATTACACCAAATTCAGAATCCTTTGCTTTATTATCAGTGATCTAGAAACAACTTGTAAATCAACACTTTTACAAAATTGCTTATGGAAAGTTACCACCTTTAATAACTCATAGAAGGGAGTTATTTATACAAGTTTAAACAAAATATCCTAAACTAATTACAAAATAGCTTGAAAGAAGATAGGAAAAGAAAAACTGTTGCATGATGTGTCCCTATTAGATAGGAAGTTGTTGATGACTGTTCCTTCAAAATCTGTTGTTGCTGTCTTCTTGTCGAAATGAAAAGTTAATCAATTGTTTCACACAATTTATCCCACTTTTCTCACTAGGTATCTCAAGATTTGCCATCCTTCTAAATATCTCATAAACTTCGATATATCTCTCAAAATTGGGTTTAGTGAGAAAAAGTTGTCCAAATTCATATTTGACAGTGAGGTCAGAGCTCAAGGCTTCCAAAAACTCTTTAATCTGTCCTTTTATCCCTGCAAATTGACTGTTGTTTGTTGCAATAGTATATAGTCTTTCACAGTAATTCTCCAAATTTACTAGCTGATCATTCAATGACACTATCTCTGGTAACTCTTTCTTATGCAAAACACTGAATTTAGAATGAAACCTTCTAACTGTAGTGTTCAAAGCTTCACATTTATTTATTTATTTATTTTTTTCTCAGTTGAGTTAAGAGATTCTTCTTTACTAGGACTTTCTTAATTTCCAAAATAGTAGCTATCCTATCTGGAATGTTCGTCTCTTGTAACTGCTGCCTAGTTTTAGAGTTTAATACTTTGATCATGCCTGATGCTTCTTTGGGTTTTGTGCCCAATTCTGCCTTTTGGGTTTCTATCTCTTCCCTGCATTTAGAAACCAATTATTGCTGCTCAAAAATGATTTGTATGGATGGCCATACTTCTATTATGGAGTGGCTAATATCTAACCAGATGTCTTCTTTGGCTTGGGCAAAAGTGTCTGCCATTAGAGTCTTTCTCTCTAGCTATTTAACCTTGAGCCCTAACCTGTGTGACTTTTGCATTTCCTCTACATACAAGGTATCATTTTTTACCTTCTGTGACTCTAGAGTTTGGAACTTCTTGAGTAACTTCTCATTTTGTTGTTTCTATGCTTGCAGCTCCTATGATAACCTTGTTGTTTCACCTGTTGCTAAAGATGAAGAAATGTCAGTAGGAGATGAGCTTAAATATGTACCTGTCATTGGAATTGATATCAGTGAGGTCACAACAAGCTGTGATGTCTCTTTTTCCTTAAGTAGTTGTTCTATCCACTCCTCCATTTTCTTGATTTGTATGTTTTGCTTAATGATGAGCTTCAACATATCCTCCTTGTGCTGTTCATTTTCTACCATTTCTTTGTGTTACACTAAAAAATGTCACCATGGCTATTTACAGTCAGTATGGCTCTATCAACAGTCATGCTATCCTCCTGGGCAAGTCTTATGCCTCTGCTCTCCATGTCAAACTCCAAAAAGAGAGAAAGTCTTTGTAAATGTGTTTATCTCTGGGTACGCAGATTCTCTTGGCCTTACCTGCGTGTACGCACCTAATGTTCACAAAAACTGCGTACTTGTACGCTTTGTATGTAAAGGGGCAGGTGCGTACCCCTGTAAAGGTCAAAAGGCGCGAGTTTCATCTTTAAAAAGTTACTTGTGGTCATTTCTAGAGCATTCTAGAAGGTTGTTCGACGTGTATTGAGCGCCTCCAGATGGTTCATGTACCCCTATGAAAGAGGAACTTATCCCATCAAGAGAGGAGCTATCCCATCCAAAGAGGGGATTATCCCATTGATGGTGGACCTGATTAACTTCCTCTTGAGCACTATAAATACAGGCATTGGGCCAGAAGGAGGAGAGGTTGAAAGCTAAACATTTCTAAGGGTAGATGCTGCTGGAATTAGGACTCCCATTTAGAAACTTGTGAGGAGAGATTCCCATCCTTTCTTGTTTCATTTGGAAGTGGGTGAGCTTTGTCAAAGTAAAGGAGAAATCTTGATGGACCCTGGGAGGGACTTGCACAACACCAAGGCTCAGGTTGTAATTGTTCCTTTTGTTTCCTATTAATGCAAATGAGTCAATTCTTCTCAATAACTTGTTATTTATGAGTTGTTTCATGTACTCCTTGGTCTATATGTTAAATATGTTTTATTTTATGAGATTATCAAGTGCTATTTAATCGTTTGATTGTTAGTGAATGCAGGTTTCGAAGTGAAGGAGGAGCTCATCCGGATCGGCGAGGCTGGACTACTACAACAACGTTGGACTATAGGTAGGATCTAAACACTTGATTTCTTGTATGGTAAATGCATGTTTAGAGAAGGATTTCTCTTGTTTGTCTTATTTGTCACTAGAGAGTCTTAGGCTCCTAGGGAGGTTGGTTGTGTCCGCACTATCGACTCTTTCCGCCTGACAAAATGGTGACTCCGCTGGGGACTCCATTGATGTGAAAGTTGTTTCCTTTGTATGCAACTTTGATCTGAGAAAAGTCATTTATTTTCTGGTTTTTGGCTGTGTGACTTTGTATTTGGGTGGGCTAGCTTAGGGTTAAATTAGATTTAGTTTTTCTTGGTTTTTCCAGTAGTACGCACCCTCTGAGTATTGCACAGTGCGTACCTGTACGCACTGTTGCTGTGTGCACAGAGCGGGCCCGCACCTGTCTTAACAGGTTGCCTGCGTACCCTGCTTAAAATTAAGAAATTTCCATTTTTTACATTTTTCCTCTTAGATTTTGCTTTTTCTTAGTTTTTACTGCCCAGATCCATTAGTCTCCTGTCAAAGATCTTCACCTGAACTTGTTTCGATAGTATTTAGTGTTTTAGTGGATTTCATAGAAGTTTAAGCCCTAGGGTTTGATTTTTGAGTAGGTCCTGTAGTGACTTTGGCGGTAGAAGTTGTCAAGCCTTAGATATCTTTGGTTTTGTCAGCCTTCTTAGGAGTCAGACCTGTCATAAAAGTCTACCTGTGAGAGCAACTTACCTTTGAGTTGTCTCTTTGGCGAATTTCGAAGTGCTTGTTGATTGAGTATTGAATTCCATTTTACAAAAAGAACAAAAAGATTTGAGTTTTGTTTTGACTGGTTTTTGATTCTGCATTAGCTGGTCCTTGGCTTGATTGTGGTCAAGTAAAACAACCTAGAATCATCCTTGTAGGCTTTTGCCTCGTTAGGTTTGCTTTAGAGTAAATTTCCTTTTGATTTGCTTGTGAGTCAATTTTTCATAGATTTTATAGATTTTGAGATTGATTTTCATTAAAATAGATTTATATGCTTTATTAAATAAAAAAAAAATACAAAAACATCTCCTTTGAAAAGTTTTGTTTCAAGTAGCTTTTGGAGTATTTTGAAAGAGAAAGAATTTTTCGTGCACGTAATGAGTGGTCATGTTTGTATGCTTGGAAAGATAAAGAGTTTTATTTCTTTGATTTTCGTTGCCAAGAGAGTTGTTTTTATATAAATTTGCATTCTCTAAACTTTCTTAGCTAAGAATTTCATTGAAAAAGAAAAGTAGTGTAAATCATCCTAAGTGCATCTTTGTAGTGGTTTGAGTCGAGTCTACACACCATTGGTTTCATTTCCGCTACCTTTTGTCTTTAAAGAAAACCATAAAAATTAACGCTTAAAGTAAAATCAACATAGTAACTTTTTCTTTTACTAGGGCTCTGAAGCACCAATATAGATCAGGCTAGTGTCTTGGAGTAGGACAGTAATTAACTCTCCAAGACAGCAAAACCAAACAAGTAGCTTATCTTGTGGTAGAATAAATCCAACTGTTGCATTTATACTCTAGGAAAGCTCCTCTTAAAGGAGAAGCACGAGCTCATGTCCGAACCAGTGAGGGGATCAATCCTCCCTCGTTGGGAACGACGCCAGACACGCACGTATTACAAACGATAAACCTTGGATTAACCATTGTCGAGGAGCCAGGGGTCACTTATCGGTAAACCTTGGATTGTTGTCAAGGAGCCGGTAAGGGGATTGAGATTGATACTCTGCCCTTGCGTGCTGTCGGAGTTTAGACTGTTCCCCCAGGTGTATTTTCCGCTGCTGGTAACCTTAGTGGCCATAATCTTAGGATTCTACGCAAGGTGATGGTGGAGGGAAGATCCCACTGTACCTGGAGCAGACGTCGGCTAGACTCACTTGGATTTTCCGGGGGGTTCACTTCACTCGAGACGGTTAAAGTGGAGGAACTTGTGCCGGTCTATTCATTAAGCAGGTTGCCGGGGTAACTGTTCCACCCTCCACTTCTGTACTGAATTCGGCGATGTTGGGTTTCATCTCCAACTAGTGTTTTCGGTCCAGAAGGCTACTATTTGTGCATGGTTCGGCGCCCTAGATTCTTTAGGCGTGTGATTCAAATTTGTTTGGTTCTTTAGCGACTTTAGGTGGTTTGATTTGAGATTTTACTTTGTTTTCGTGTGTAGTAGTTAAAAGTTTTTAGCCGTGGCGGAATTACCGAGACAGTCCTGTAGACTTCGGGGCAAGTCACCTGAGATTGTTACCGGAACTGATTTGTTGAGGAAACTCCGTAGATCGCGGGGTGGACCTCCTGAAGACTTCCCAGGTCAGTACGAAGGATTGAAGGTCCTTGTAACTCCTCCTAGTGGCAGTAGAGTAGGTTCACCTGAAGAAGGAGAGTCTTCCTTGGTAGTCCATCCAGATTACCAAAGTCTAGAGACAGGTTATAATCCTGAAGCTGTTACAGTTTCCGAGCTTGCTGGTAGTTTTTCATCTACTAGTGATTTAGGTGAGGAACCTGAAATATCTGAGCCTGTTACTCCAACTTCTAGTGTTCCAGATTCACCAAGAGTAGAACGAGTTATCACCGAAAATCTTCCTACTGGTTTGATTGCTATTGAAGAACTTGCTCCAGAGGAAGAAATAGGCGTCTCTAACATTGAAGATCAACCTACTATTGATCTAAGGGAGCGTGAATCTATCTTTTACAGTCCTCCTAGAAGTACTACTTGGTACCTTTCGTTAACTAACTATTTAGACAACTCAGGGTTAAGTTTTTCTCCACCTCGTACTCCTTTTCCACCTGGAGGTATTTATACTCCTATAAATATGTCTGGTCAGTCGTCCGTTTTCACTCAATCTTCTGAATCTTTCTTACACGGCGGTCCTTCTGTTCCCACCAGGCATCAGTCACTTTCTGGTACCTTTGCGGGGGCATCTCCTCAACCCATTGATCATGGGTTATTAGCTGGAAACAATGGTAATAAACCGTTGGGTGTAGGGGACATTTACATGATGTCAGGATCAGTTCCCGTTTCTCAACCTCAAGGTGGCCAATTACCGACTGGGGGGCAACCTCAAGGTACACAAATTGTGTCTGGGGGGCAACCTCAAGGCCAGTATGTACCTATGGTACAATACATGCCTCAAGGTCAACCCCAACCTCAATATGTACCCCAGGGTCAACCTTAGTATCAATATTTACCTCAAGGGTATCAACCTCAAGGTCAAGGTCAACCCCAGTATCAGTATTTACCCCAAGGTTATCAACCTCAAGGTCAATACTCGAGTCAAGGTTATCAACCACCTCAAGGTCAGTCATATGTTCAAGGTATGGGAACTGTACCTTTCAGTTATCAATCCTATCCTCAATCCGGTTATGGATCCCAGTATCCTCAACCTGTTACGGGTCAATACCCCGGAATGATAGTGTGGGATCCATCACAAGGTCAACAGGTGTTGCAGCCAAGTATACAGTTGTTACCTCAAACCGGACAACTCGTAGTTTCTAGTTCACCCCAGCAACCGCAACCTATCCAGTCAAATGTTCAAACTTCTGTAACTTCGGTAGTTACTCAGCCGCCAATTGCCCCTAGTACTCCATCTCAAACGGCTGCTGCAACTACTGCAACATCTACCGCACTTACTTCTGGAGTATCGACAGCTCCTGTTTCTACTGTCTCTGTAACTACTCCTCAGACATCTTTACCCTTATCTGGATCTACGATTCAAACTACGGTTCAGATGCCTGTAGGTCAGCCTGGTATAAGTACGGTTGTCACTACTCAACCACAATTTGTTCATCAACCGTACCAAGGACAGTACCAATATGGGCAAGCTGTCCAGCAGCCGGTTTACCAGTATCAACCGTATCCTGGGTACACTTATCAACAACCTCAACAACCCCAGTACGGTCCGGTTAATCCTGGTTTTCCAGGAGGATACAATATCCCGAATGCAATGCCTATTCCAAGTTATCCTGGATATCCTCCTCCTGGGGCTGGTGTCATGACTCAGAGTTTTAGGGATCCGAACCGGCAATTGCCATTTATCGCAACTCTGGATTTATCAGACTTGTCACGCCTAACGAACGATCCAATCAATTATCTTCCGTTTTGGCCGGCAATGCCAAATAAGTTGCCTAGTGATATACCCAAGTTTGAAGGTAAGTCTGGAGAGGACCCGTCGAATCATGTGATGACTTACCACCTCTGGTGTGCTTCAAATTCTATCTCGGATGATTCGATCCGCTTACGTCTTTTCCAGCGTACACTCATTGGTCTCGCGGCCAAGTGGTACATTGAGTTACCACGGGCCTCTTTTTACAATTTTAGCCAGTTAGCTACCTCGTTCTTAACTCACTTTCAGTTACCAGTCAGATACGATAACGACACGGAGTTATTAACTTCACTAAAACAATCGACGTCCACGTATATTTCCGATCGCATTCATGAGTGGAGACGTCGAAGTAGGTTAGTGAAAGTTTTTATTCCGGATCAAATCTTAGCTGAATGGTTTGTTAAATCATTATTACCGAAGATTACTGAAGATGTAGCTAAGGCCGGAGTAGTTACTGAGGAGCAAGTCATTGCTCAGGCGCAGTACCTTGACTTAGTTTATACTCAGTCGGGTACGTTACACGAGAAGATCCCAGATCTTCCAAAATCGAATCAAATCGCTGCTGCTCCTTTGGGATCTCATGCCGCTGATGGTATGATTGGTACGGTGAACACAAAGAGCAAGAAGAAGTCTTCCAAGAATTCTACTACTCCTATAATCACCTTGCCTGATTCCCCGATAGGAGAGTCTTCTCCTGAACTTTCCGCCGATATTCACGCTGTAGAGTCATCTACGGCCAAATCAAAAAACGGTGGAAAGAAGAAAGGAAAGAAGAAGGCTAAAGCAGACAAGGTTCCGAAGGAGAAAACAGAAAAGTCAGAAACCAATGACGAAAAGCGCAAACCTCGATATCCTTGTCTTATTTGTGAAGAGGATCATTTTACAAGAGATTGCCCTCATCGGGCCGAGGTTGTAAAAATAGTCAAAGGTTCTCCCACTCCTGCTGTGTTGAAAGATCCATTTCCAAAACAGGAGAGTAAGATGATAGGTTCTTCCTCGACTTCCAGTGAAGAACCCATTTTGATGATGTCTCATGTGAGGATTGCGACTCGGTCGCAAGATTATGGTAGTAAGAATCCTGTTGATGGTAAGGAAGCATAATCTTCTCATTCTAATCCATCAACCTCAGCTCCTGGTTCCGATCCACTACAGATCAAAAAACCTAACCCGGACTTAGTAATCAAACCGCCCGCCAAGGGTGTACTTCGAAGGTCTGCTTTCAATCCACATGCGAGAGCGGCCCAGAATGACAACATTGTTGAGGACTTAGCTGTTTCACCCTCAGCAATGTCGGCTTTAGAAGTGCTGCAATCATGCCCAGCACAATGAAAATTACTTTTGTCGGCTATCGGAGCTGTTGATGTTCAGGACCCGAATCTAATAATCTTCGATCTAGAAAATAGTACACCGTGCCTACCCCATCAAATGGCTTTCCAGATTCCAGTGATAGTAAAAAACAGGCCTATTCATTGGACTGTAATTGATGAGGGAGCTTCCACGTGTATTATGTCGATTCAGTGTTGGAGATCGCTTGGTTCTCCTTCGCTGAACCAATCCCCGACCATCCTTAAGGCCTTTGATGGCCGTGGGTTCCGTCCGTTTGGTATTCTACAGGAATTGCCTATAGGGGTAGAAGGTAAAATCGTTAGTCTGGATGTGGAGGTGGTTGATACCCCTCTAGACTACAACCTTCTTTTGGGTCGAAGTTGGTCATATGCTATGACAGCGGTTGTTTCATCAGTCTTCAGAGTAATAAAGTTTCCACATAACGGCAAGATCGTGACAATTGATCAGCTGACATACTTTTCATCCGACCCAGCCTCTTCAGAGAATATCCAGCATGTCGGTAAGACGAAAATCCCTTATAGGGACGTTGGCGTAGGTTTAGTTAAAGATTCCGGTTTACTGGGAACTTTTCCTTTCCCTCCAATCAACGCAGACCATTCATTTACATCAATTCATATGATTACATCAGACACCATTATTTACGACGATCCTTGGATTGTCCCATCTGAATCTGAGATAGACTCATTCGGTAATGCTATGCCTTTGAGTCCATATGAAATTGCTTATGAAGCCGTCGTGTCTTTTACCGACTCGCGTTGAACCCAAATCGACCAAATGAAGGTGGTCAGTGAGGAATCACTTTTCACATCAACCTCAGAACGAATAGCGTTTCCCGAAGTCGTGTCATCTGACGAGCGACTTCGCGAAATCCTAAGTGTAGACGATCTACCATGGGAAGATCTCCATCATAGATCTTCGTTTTTACCTGAGGGTGATGCTTTTGAAAATGATTTTTCATCTATTTTTACCGCTGAATATGTCAAAGACACTCAGAATCCAACGAAACATCCTGATTCAGAGTTAAATTTAGGGAATATTTCTCGTACTATTCCCATTGACATTTCAGTGAAGCCCGAAATTGAGGAAAACATTCATATAGGTGCCTCATGTACAGAAGATGAAATTCAAACTTACAAGGCCCTATTCCAAGAATTCCGCGATGTGTTTGCCTGGTCTTACGAGGAAATGCCAGGAATCGATCCTGCCATTGTTGTTCATGAAATAAAGACCTACCCGGACGCTAAACCCGTCCGGCAACAGTTGCGTCAGATTCACCCTCGAAAAGCAGCTGCGATTAAAGCAGAAGTCGAAAAGCTGTTGAAAGCAGGTTTCATTTATCCGATCCCGTTAACGGATTGGGTATCGAATATTGTTCTGGTTAACAAGAAACAAGGAAAAATAAGAATCTGTATCGACTATAGGGATATAAATCGAGCTTGTCCAAAAGACAACTATCCTACGCCCTATATCGATCAAATAATTGATGATTGTGCCGGAAGTGAAATGTTTTCCTTTATGGATGGTTTTTCGGGCTATAATCAAATCAATATTCTACCTGCCGATCAACCAAAAAAGGAATTCATTTGTCCATGGGGGACATTTGCTTACTGCAAATTACCTTTTGGGCTTAAGAATGCCAGAGCCACTTTTCAACGGGCGATGTCTTATGCATTTCATGACATCAAGCACATTGTGCAACCATACCTCGATGATTTGCCTGCTCATTCTTTACATCGAGCTGATCACCTTGTCCACTTACGAGCAATCTTTATGAGGTGTAGGCATTATTGTATTCGGTTGAATCCGCACAAGTGTGTATTCTGTATAGAAGCGGGTCGATTGCTGGGATTTGTTGTTTCAAAAGCCGGCATTCGCATCGATCCCTCGAAAGTCGAAGCTATCATCAAATTGCCTCCTCCTTCGAGTTTGCGCCAACTCCAAAGTTTGCAAGGGAAAGCAAACTTTTTACGCCGATTCATTCCAAACTACGCCGAGGTCACTAAGGTTTTTACACGGTTGTTGAAACAGAACGCTCAATTCTTTTGGGACGAGATTGCCCAACAATCTTTTGATGCACTTAAGCACGCGTTGACCCATGCACCGTTGTTGCATCCTCCCAACTACAACCAGCACTACTTCTTATACCTCGCAGCTTCGCATTCCACTATTGGAATGGTGTTAGTCCAAGAAGATGAATTCGGAACGGAACATGTGATATATTATCTTAGTAGGACGTTAAACCCCACTGAGCTAAAATATTCGCATGTGGAGAAATTGGCCCTGGCAGCCGTTCAAGCTGTCCAGCATTTTCGTCACTACATTCTTCTCCGTAAAACTATAGTTATTTCGGATTGCAACCCTATGATTTATATTTTGACTAAACAACTGCTAGGGGGCAAGTACTCTAAATGGATCGTTATCCTGCAAGAGTTCGACTTGGAGTTCGAGAAGTCCAAGTCTAAGAAATCCTTAGTTTTTGCGGAATTGATGTGTGATTTCCCGCGTGCTTACACAGAAACTGTGGCAGAGGAGTCCATTGCGGACGAATCTTTGTTTCTTATCAGTACTTTAGATCCGTGGTATGGGGATATAATCATCTATCTCCAAACCCAAACCTTTCGGCCTAAAGCTTCAAAGTCGGAGCGTCAAAAAATTCGGTTTCAATCCCAGCAATACAGAAATATTGGA
Organism: Pinus tabuliformis; assembly: GCA_031772625.1. Lineage (NCBI taxonomy): Eukaryota > Viridiplantae > Streptophyta > Pinopsida > Pinales > Pinaceae > Pinus > Pinus tabuliformis. Next base: position 635,869,427 of record CM062812.1, on the reverse strand, counting down.
GATACACTTTATCGCCGGGGGGTAGACTCGGTTTTTCGACGTTGTTTAACTCACGAAGAGGCTGAGAGGGTTTTGAATGATTGTCACTCTGGAGCGTGTGGCGGTCATATGTCTGGGTATGCCACAGCTCAGAAGGTGTTGCGTGCTGGCTATTTTTGGCCGTCCATGTTTAAAGATTGTATCATTGCGGTCCGAAAATGCCACAACTGTCAAGTGTTTGATCGTAAGATGCGCGCACCACCTGCTCCCCTCCATCCTATAATTGCCGTTGGTCCTTTCGCCAAATGGGGTATCGATTTTATTACTTGTAACCCTCACTCGGCCGGGGGGCATGCGTATATCATCCTTGCGGTTGATTATTTTACTAAATGGGCCAAGGCGATGCCTACATTCGACGCAAGCGGCAAAACAGCTGCAGTTTTCGTATTCAATCACATTATAACTAGGTTTGGTGTCCCACAAGCGATCATCACTGACCATGGGAGCCATTTTCGAAACATCATGATGACTGAGCTTACAAGCCAGCTTGGTTTGCGCCACGATAGCTCTACTCCTTATTATCTGCAAGCCAACGGTTTGGTTGAGTCTATCAACAAAGTTCTGGTTATCATGATCCGACGAATCATTGGTATTCATCGGTCGAATTGGCACAACATGTTATTTTCAGCGCTATGGGCATACCGAACTTCAGTGAAAACTTCAACAGGGTTCACTCCTTTCCAGCTAGTTTATGGCTTGGAAGCTGTGTTACCCATTGAATGCGAAATCCCATCACTTCAAATGGCTGTCGAATTACTCCCAGCTACTTCCGAAGAGGAGAAACGTTTATTATACTTAGCTCAATTAGATGAGACTCGACGTGACGCTGCATTGGCAATCGAGACTCGCGAAGCGAATGAAAGCTCAGTATGATAGAAATGTGACCCCTCGAAGTTTTTCGGAGGGAGACCTAGTGCTATTATATGATCAAGCTAACGATAAGCTAGGTGCTGGAAAATTTGTTCCTATGTGGCATGGACCCTACATTGTAAAGCGAAAGCTAGCAAAAGGGGCCTATGAGCTGGTAGATTTTGATGGGGACTCTTTGGGTAAACCCAGAAATGGACTTTACCTTAAGAGGTATTATGCTTAAATGATGGGTATGGAGAGTTTTTAGTTAGGTTAGGTTTTCTTTCTAGCTAGTATGTTTGTTAGTTTAGATAGTGTGCTTAGCTTAGAAAGTGTGTTTTTCGTCGTTATTCTGGCTTATCTTGGTTTTACTCTTGATATTGCAGATGTCGACGCCTCTCCAAACGTACATTGGATTTGCCGATGGTGCTTGTCGTAGTACACGGAATATCTCTTCCGCAGCTTGGGTTATCTATTCACCCTCTGACGAGTTAGTTTCTATGCATGGGGTGAGCCTCGGTCAAACAACGAACAACATTGCAGAATACAGTGCAGTGGTTGAATTATTGTCTGAATCTATTTCATTTGGAATTCGACGTTTGATAGTGAGGTTAGATTCTGAACTCGTTGTATTACAGCTTAATAGAGTATATGCCATTAGAAATCCTGTGTTATTAAGGTTGTTTTTGAGAGTGCGTCTCTTGGAACGTGAATTTGATTACATTGAATATCAGCATATTCCAAGGTCTTTAAATACATTAGCAGATGCAATTGCTTCTCGAATGTTGGACAGACATTTGCGATAATCATGCAAGTAAATTTAAAAACATTTCATCACATATGTTAAACAAGATAAGCCGGTAATAATGATATATATATATATAGATAGGAGTGTGTCAAAAATATACATCGTCTTCGATCATAGGTTGAAAAACACCTTATGATCGGCAAAAATGATAAGTACAAAAACCAAAAATGTCATATGTGTCTACAAGAGTGACTAGCCAATCACTGATGGTGCTCTCTATACGAGACCACTGCCCGCGCTACCCTACACAGGAACCTCCTAAAAGGTCCTGGGACTGCGACCACATAGCGCTGAAGTCGAATAGGAATGTCATCTATGGTGGTCTCTGGTATACCCGCCGTCAGACGCTCTAGATCCTGTTCCAACTCGGCTAAGGTCTCTGCGGCCGCATCCTGTGGGGCTGGTGCTGGTACAGCTGGTACTCTTCTCTCAAAAGCCCGGAGATTGGCCGGACGCCGTGGACCTACATCTGCATTTTGGAAATTTGCCACTGTCAGTTTTGAGACGATATATAAAAAAAAAAAATAGATAATTTAAAAACTTGTGAAAAATGAAGTACCTCTGTCATCCCACTGTTCTCCCTGTGGAAGAACCATGTCCGGATCATTCCGAAAATCCATTCCGGCATAGGGAAAATCCTGAATAGCAAAGACCTGGTTCTCCAACCAGTGAAAGTAACCATCAGGAAATCGAACAACTGTCGCGCCCTCATCAGGATGTCGGGCCATTACCGCAACCCATCTCGTCAACTTAGGCTCCCGAGGAGCCCCAACTGGAACAATAAGATGCTGGGGGATCAGCATTGGAACTCTCTCTAGGGCAAAGCTCACAACCAAAGGCCCATATCCAAAGGTCTTCAATCGTCCGGTCTTTGCCCTAGTCAGTTGGCCCTTCATATTGGCCAACACAGCATTGCACCAGTTGAAAATGGTGCCTTGGAAGCAATCTATAGCCATCCGCATTTGGCACCCGGTGGCATGGTGCAAAGCGGCCGCGCCGCAAAGTCTGGTAACAGTAAAGGCTATCACCATAAGTTCAGGTCGGGATATGTATTTGATTTCTATCCCCTTCTCCTGGTTTTGATTGTTGCACCACTCTAGCCGGAGACTAGTAAGGGATTGGCCACCCGGCCTAGTCCCGAATAGAGAGAGTTGCTCGCCCCTGTTAGGAAAGCCAGTGAGAAAATATATGTCGGAGGGCTCTATCTCGAGCTGGTGCTCTCCGATGTAGAAACAATGATCCTGAATGTTCCACCTTTCAACCAGCCACTCAAGGAATGCCACCTGGCCCCTCATGCCAGGTATGGCCCAGTATTTGTACAGACCGCATGCTTTTAACGCATCAATAGAAGGTTGATGACCAATTGCGGCCAAGTCAACGTCTTCGTGTTCTCTTTCTCTCCAATCTAGCATGGTGAGTGCCCTACACACCAAAAAACAATGATTAGAATTCATGAAACAAAATTTGAATGGTTAAATTTGGGGTTTGGGGTTTGAAAATCCACCTTTCGCGGGGTACGCACCCCGCGTTCAGAATACAGAGCGGCGGTACGCAGCTGTTCTGAAGGTGGGCTACGTACTCCAACCATTTTCCTATATAGGAAAAAGTCGGGGTACGCAGGTCACCCATGGGGCACCTGCGTACCCCGAAAAGCGGACCCTAAAACCTAAAACCCCCTAAAAAATCAAACTAGAACTTGAAATGAAATTCTAAACGGATGAAATTGAAGAGGAGGATGTTGTGGAATACCTGAAAGAGACGGCGCTCGATTCTGACGGTCGGATTTTCCGCAATGTCCACGGGAAGTTTCTTGCCAAAAGCCCTTTTCTCAACCTCAACAGTAAAATGGTAAAAATGACATGGTAAAAAGTCTTTTTATAGGTTTTTTGGATGAATGAATGCTAAGTTTGTTTATTTTTCACCATGGAAAGATGTTTTTCAATGTATTTTTGCCTATCTTAAACAGGTATGAGTAATGTGTTGTTTTTGTGCAGGACAAAAGGATTTAGAGGGAAAATTGTCATTTTTCACGAACCAAAACATCAGAGTCATCTTTTAAGCCCTTTTCTGACTCCTAAAAATATGAAAAGATTGCCGAGCGTTTCTTTTACACTCGTTAAAATGGAATTAGAAGACAGTCCCCTTATAGCCCTTTTCTGACCGTAAAAACAGGAAAAGATTGCCGGGTTTTTGTCATTTCAAACTCGATACTGGAAATAAAACGACGTGTCCTTGATCGCTTTTTACTTTTCAGGTCAGTGGCACTAATCATGAAAGTACTCCTTGGTCGCAAGATCAAGCGGTTCTCCCAGGTATTATTTTATACTTTTTCGGGCTTGGGGGACACAAATTTACGAAAAAGTTCAACCTGGAGTCTTCTTAAGTTTTTCAGACTCTCTAAAATTGAAAAACGCCGAGTTTCTCCTATACTGGGCTCGTTAAAATTTCACAGTAAAGGGCCTGTTCAATTACAAACAGGAATGAACCACTCCTTCCTAGGGTTCGAATCAAAACTAGTTTGGACTCATCCGAAGGATGAGCTTATAATCAAGCATATGTTATCCTCCTCAAGCTTGTAAAAAATAAAGAGGTACTTGCCAGAAATGGTGGGGGAAAAGAGAGAAGAATGAGCCTATTTGTTATCCTTTGTCTCAGAAGAAACCTTATTACCACTCTTGAACACGACACTTTTCATTCACCTGGGTTGGGAAATCCTTTGCCTCACAGTTGATCAAACCACATTGAAAGTCTTCAGCCGGGTTCCGGGGATTAACTTTGAGTCATTCGTTACCAAGCCATATGTTGTGTCGTTATGTGTTCAAGAGGTCTGCAAACAAAACTTTCATCTGCAAAATACTTGTCATCCATTTTGACCATCCCTGAGTCAGTCCTTACAGCAACATTTTCTCCAACTTGAACTGTGATTTCGTGTTGTGGGCTTGCCTGCAACGGGTCGCTTTCTATCGACATCAGCACATTATCTAGAGAGATGACTTAGAAATCGTCAGTACCTTGAAATCTGCATGCATCAATGGCAGGTTTCTCGCCTTTGACGACAGTTTACATCATTGACTTTCGATCGAAGGATTCCGTGAAATGTTCGACATCAACTCATTCATTCACATCTCATGGATTGTACTGGGTACTTTGAGAACCATTGACATTACTGGTGGTCTCTCTCACACTTGTTAACAATTTACATCATCGACTGGTAATCAAGTGGTTTCTACCATGTTCGACATCAACTCATTTATTCGCATGGCTAGAATCGTACCAATTTGGGAAGTAGAAATGAAGACCCTGGATCTAGTTCCCACCATCCAGGCTGCGAGGAGTTTTGTATTCATTATATAGTAGACTAATTATAAATAGATGGCTGCGTCCATACTGTGTCTACGCAAGTCTATGATTATGATGTACTGCAAGATCATTCCTATATCGGAGTAGTTAGTCTGTTAGTTAAAGTTTTGATCTGAGTATGGGAATGCCTACCTCAGCGATGATATAATCTTATACATGTATTTTGTGTTGAAAATTGCAGGTTCTGACCAGGCTCTCCACGAGATAATCCTTGAAATGATAAAGCGCTTCACCCTTCCTAGATAATACAAAACCCTAATCTACTACAGGCTTCGCACTTTAGGGGGCAATCTGTTACACTAAAAAATGTCACCATGGCTATTTACAGTCAGTATGGCTCTATCAACAGTCATGCTATCCTCCTGGGCAAGTCTTATGCCTCTGCTCTCCATGTCAAACTCCAAAAAGAGAGAAAGTCTTTGTAAATGTGTTTATCTCTCGGTACGCAGATTCTCTCGGCCTTACCTACGTGTACGCACCTAATGTTCACAAAAACTGCGTACTTGTACGCTCTCTATGTAAATGGGCAGGTGCGTACCCCTGTAAAGGTCAAAAGGCGTGAGTTTCATCTTTAAAAAGTTACTTGTGGTCATTTCTAGAGCATTCTAGAAGGTTGTTCGACGTGTATTGAGCGCCTCCAGATGGTTCATGTACCCCTATGAAAGAGGAACTTATCCCATCAAGAGAGGAGCTATCCCATCCAAAGAGGGGATTATCCCATTGATGGTGGACCTGATTAACTTCCTCTTGAGCACTATAAATACAGGCATTGGGCCAGAAGGAGGAGAGGTTGAAAGCTAAACATTTCTAAGGGTAGATGCTGCTGGAATTAGGACTCCCATTTAGAAACTTGTGAGGAGAGATTCCCATCCTTTCTTGTTTCATTTGGAAGTGGGTGAGCTTTGTCAAAGTAAAGGAGAACTCTTGATGGACCCTGGGAGGGACTTGCACAACACCAAGGCTCAGGTTGTAATTGTTCCTTTTGTTTCCTATTAATGCAAATGAGTCCATTCTTCTCAATAACTTGTTATTTATGAGTTGTTTCATGTACTCCTTGGTCTATATGTTAAATATGTTTTATTTTATGAGATTATCAAGTGCTATTTAATCGTTTGATTGTTAGTGAATGCAGGTTTCGAAGTGAAGGAGGAGCTCATCCGGATCGGCGAGGCTGGACTACTACAACAGCGTTGGACTACAGGTAGGATCTAAACACTTGATTTCTTGTATGGTAAATGCATGTTTAGAGAAGGATTTCTCTTGTTTGTCTTGTTTGTCACTAGAGAGTCTTAGGCTCCTAGGGAGGTTGGTTGTGTCCACACTATCGACTCTTTCCCCCTGACACTTTGGTTCGTGGATCCTCAATTGAAGGCAGTTTCAACTGTTTCTTCAAGGTTGTAATCTCCACATTCTTATTTTGTAGTATTTCTTCAATTTCTTTATAGTTTTGGGGATCATACCCAATCTTGACAATGATATCTTCTAAAGACTTTGATTTTTTATCTTTAGACAAGGATGAAAACTTTTCAATATTAAGATGTGACTGTACATCTGACAAAGCAGTTCTGAGCTTGGAAAGAGACATGGCAGTGGCAGTTATTGTTGAAAATAACATCTCACCTGATTGCCTATGCAAATCCATTTGATCAATTGGATGTATTTGGTTCACATCAAATGAGAAGATGGTCTTCTTGTAGTCTACCGTGGATTTGGGAAATGGAATTTGAGCCTTCAAGAATGCAATTTGCACCCTTCCTCTTTCAGTATCAAAGGCAGAGAGAAGTCTATGATGAGAAGTGGATGTCTGTATCCAAAATTGACTATATACTTGAGATTTAAGACTTTCATTCTTTTTCTTTATTTCCAAAAAATGTTGAGAATAGATTAGTATCTCCTGCTGAGCTGGTCTTAGTTGACTGAATAATCTCCATAGGTTCAATTGAATAAGGAGTTGAAGAAGTGGAAGGAGGCTTGGGATCAGTGGTCCTTGCTAATGAAAAATATTCCAATTCTCCGAGATCAATTATTTATGGTGGCTGGCTTCCTGCTGACATTGATAGTCCATTTTTCAACTTCTTTTGTAAGATATAGTACTCTTTACCTGGTTCTATAGTTGACTGAGTTTCCTTTATGGATATTTTATGCTGAGTACTCTGAGTACCTGGAGTATTTGTCTACAAAGTTGATATAAATTGTTCATCTGCTTCTGTGAGAGTTCCTTCAGACCACTGCTCCTGGTTCATGAACTTCTCCAATTCTAGCTCGAGAGTATGGTTGTAAGGTGTTTCCTTCAACTGCACTCTTAGAGCTAAAATGATCCCAAAAGGATTATAAGACCAAGTGAAGCTTGGCTGGAGGTTCATGTTCTTTAGTAATCTATCTTCCTCTGTACCTGTAGACCTAGTGTTACAAATGAAATTCCCTACCTTGGCTTTGAGTTTAAACTGTGATTTCTTCTTGCTTGAGACAAAATGGACTTCATCCATATTCATCATCTCCCCAATGTATTCAAGTGAGAATATTCTCATTGGCACATACTTAGGTAGTTTGTATGGATCCAACTCACTTCCATATATCCTAATCTCAGTGTAATTCTGGTATAGGTACCAGTCACTAGTCTTGGTTTGCTCTGATAGGTGCAATGTCTTTTTAATTTCTTCTCCAATTCTGGGCTCTGCCTGGCTGTTGAGTAGTTGAAGAACTAGATGTATAAAATAATCAATGAATTGAGAGAATGTAAAGTTGGATGACCCTGCTCTTACTAACTCTATCCAATGAATCACTGATTGATTTACTCCCTACTCATCTTGTCTGTTCAATTTAATGGGCAATAGATTTCTCTATTGAAACAAAATTAAATGGATTATGACTGAACTATACCTAAAAACTCCTTGTGTGGTCAAATTCATAAACTGTTCATGTATATTATCAGCCAAAAAGTGGCTATAATTATACATGAAGGTAGGTTGATATTCTTTTCTAAAAATGGAAAATAATCCAAGGATGGATTCATCAATAGATTGGTCATTTTCATAACCTAGGAGGTATGATAACAGAGAGATAATGTGTCTAGTAGCTTCAGGGAACATGGAAGATGAATATGGTGGATTTCTCTTAGGTAATTCAACATCTTCTGGTAGGAAAAGTTCAAAGATAAGGGCTCTCTGTGGGAAGGTAAGTTTATTGTAAAGGTCCATGAGAGTTGTAGGTGAGAAATGGCCAAGGGAGTCAGATGGAGGTATCATTAACATTTGGTTTATGCTCTGAGCAGTAATGGTGATCAATATTTTTCCATCTTGAGTCATCACTGTTCTTTGCACAGGATCATACCTGGCCTAACACCAAGAGATTAAATCAGGGAAGTGATGGGTCTTAGGAAAAGAATATAATGGCAGAAGTGTCTCCCAGAAGTGAATGGGATCCTCTTTATCAGCATATTTGAGTTTTAACCATGAATGTAATTCATAAAAATTGAATTCACATTCACAGTCGTTGATCTTGAAAAGGGAATTGACAAGGGGCATATGATCCAAATCAAGTGAGACTGTGGAGGGGTTCCATTCTTCAGCAATATTCTGTATTTTTTCTTTAGGAGCCATCCTACTGTAGGGGAAATTCAGAAACTGTTTTAATAAAAAATGGATGACAGTGGCGAAAATACACATAGAGTGACAAATTGTGCTTTTGGTTTATGGATGGAAGCGAAAAGTGGAAAAGATTTGAGCCATGGAGCATTTATAGGTGAAATTGAGCTCAATTGACTATTTAAATTTAGCCGTAGGCAATCAATATACGAAAGGATGCGAATTAATGTTTAACAAATAAACGGTTAATTAGGAAAACGGCTTTGGAGCATATGGGCAACAACATTGTAACGTGGTGGGCGGTGAATGGGTGAGTGAAAATGGATTGGTGATGTGGAGGTTTGTGAATGGATAGAGGATAACAGATGCATATGGCATGGGAAGAAGTCAACTATTGGATGGAAGAAAACCGGTAGTGAATTTCAAGGGGGGGGGCATAATGGTTTGTGATTTCGAGCCTTGGGGGTCTGAAACAATGTGGAGGTACCACATCGCAAAAAAAACGACAACCATGAAAAATTATTTTCGGACCCCACCACACCCCCCCCAACCCCCAATGTTAGTGGGAAACAACCAAAGGGGGGCCAAAAGGCTTCCACCGCCGTTGATTCAGGTGGAGTGAATAATCTTCGTTGAAAAGTGCCCGTTGGGTTATTGGCATCTGATGTGTCATTTTGTCGCTTCCGTCAATACGACAAAAGTATATGATATGAATTATTTTACAAGGTCATCAATAGTTTAGTACAATAATTAAACCATAATTAAAGAACTTAAGTATGATTAATTAAAAGAGCATTTTAAAAGGCGCATTTTGAGCTAGCAACCTTAATTTTATTTTCAAAGCAAATATTTTTCTTTTATTTCTTATCTAACATTTTCATTTTTCCTTCATTTTTTAGAGCAACTATCCTATCATTTTATTTGATATGGACCTGTAATAATAATAATTCCTAACATTGTTATTTTCCAAGTTATTTTTGTCCATATCCTAACTTATCGTTTTTTTGTATGAAATTTTGATTTTTTCATCTAATAGCTAACTTATGAAAAACAAGAATGTTATAACAGGTGGCAAAGTTGATCATGATGGATTCATGAAGGAATTCTCTATCCAATGGCATACGAGTTTGATATTTTCGAATTCATATGATATTTTTCACCTAATTTCTTTTAAACGTAATACTTGAAATTTGTTTGGACAATTTTAAAATGGTTGAATAAAAAATCAATAACATAAAATATACACAATGAAATTTTTTCAAAAAATACCATTATCTTCATTTACGAATCCTCTTCAAAAGGGTAATCTTGGGTTTTCAATTTATTTAAATAGTTGAAAAAACCTTATGCGAACATGTGTCTGCAAAATGCAATTGAAATATTACTTCACCAACTTCAAAAAATAATAAAAAATATAATTTTGTAAAAAAGGGTAAATTTTTAAGATGAAAAACTTAGTCCTCTCTATGTAGATCATGCTCATATATATATATATATATATATATATATATATATATATATATATATATATATATATATATATTTTAAAAATTATACATTTTAGACTATGTTATGCTACACGAACATACATGTACCTCTTAAGATGTGCGGAAATTTGCAAGGACAAGGATTTCATTTAATGGAAAATTGACATATTATACGAAACTAATTTTTTTGTTGCAAAAATCCTTAGGACAACAACATAATTCTCTACAAATTGTTCTTTTAATCCAAATCCAAATTCACAATGCTTATGTGAATTTTGAGGGCTTCAATTCGATAAAAGAGTAGAATTTTGAAATTTCATTGCCACTTGTGGCCCAAAAGTGTAGCCCATCTTCATGCATTCACCTAAAACCATATATCTCCCAATTTAAAAGCTTCCTATAGCTACTAAAAAATTACACCACCTTAAAGCACATGAAAGAGGAGTTAGAGGTCCATGCATTGTGTTAACGATAGCCCATCCATAATAGTATATGTATCTGTCATGGGAAGAGGTGAGGAGCCCATCATATTTAATGTAGATGCAAGGTGACAACCACCTCAACCTCCTCTCACTCTATCCCATCCCTATTTTCCTGATATAGGAGTAAGTGTGTAATGAGAAGTGGTATAATATAAATATGAAAACGTATACTTGTTTACTTTTAAATGGAAGTCCCACCCTCATTGACATCCTGTTCTTCTTATTAAATATTTCATATTTCAATTTCATTTGAAATATGAAATAAAAGAAATTAATAATTTTTTCTTACTTTCAAATGGAGGTCCCACCCTCATTGAAATCCTATTTTTCTTATTAAATATTTTAGTTCAATTTCATTTGAAATTTGAAATAATGGCATTAATATACTTTATTTCCTAATGAAAGAGTTAAAGTTAAAAATAATAAATGATGTTTTTTAATATTAGGATGGATTGAGTTAAGTGTGTAGATTTTGTTTTAGATTTTAGATTTTTATTTTTTTAACAATAAATTAATTGGAGTATATTAATAATAAATGAAAAAATATATTAATATTACATGGTTAAGATTATTATTCTATAAATAATTATGTTGGTATTATTTTCCATTTTTTATTTTGGACAAAGGAGCAAGGGTGTAGAGCTTACCAAAGGTAGGGTAGTAAGTGTGTAGGTTGAGGAAGGGCATGATGAGTGTGTAGGGTATACAACATATTAACGATGCATTTTCAAGGTGCACACTTTCCCATTCCCACTCCTAACCTACACACATAGTGATTCCCATTGACATTTTTCATTTTTAAATGAGCATACTTACTCCCTTACCCCACAATCTCATTCCCTCATTTTAGAATGTGTTTGGGGGTGGGGGTGGGGCTAGTGGAAGAGTAAGTAAGAACCTTGAAAATGTATACTACCTCTCCATCCTTTTAAGAGGAGGGTTTTTAAATGAGAGAAGGGTTGGTAGAATAAGTTTTCATTTTGAAATGTGTAAGATTACTTTCCCATTCTTGAAAATGCATACTTTACAAAAACAGATTAAAATGAGGGTCATGGTGGGAAAGAAATAGATGTTTTTTAAAATGGAAATGGAGGAATACTACAGTGTGAAACATGCACATTTATTTTCTCTTAAAAAAATACATGCTTACACAATCACTTTAAAATAAATAAAAGGGTGGGAAAGTGTTGGAAAAATGGATAGTGGCAGCTATTAATTTTTTCTTTCCTTAACCTTGATATTTTCCAAAACCAAGATATATCATCCTCCATTCTTCTCTTATACCTTCACTCTCCTTCTTACAACTTCCCAGCTATAGATCACACTCTTTCTTGATAGATCAAACTGGTGTAGTGAGTGTCTCCAAATGAGGTTGAATTGATTCTTTATATACCCTTCTCAAGGGGTCAAATTCCCTCCTTTAGGCCAACTTGTAATTGTTAGGGCTGACTTGTACTTTTGGATTTTCCCGAACTTTGTAGTCTCAAAATAATTCTTTTTACAATTACATTTTTCCTGGAAGGGTCTTATGAACATGATGTTGAATTCTTTGATTATGACGATAAATCCTAAGATCCAAAAAACCCTAGAAGAATAAAGAACATGATTTTACCTAGAATACCACTAATATTTAAAATGAAACCCATGCTTTAATAATGAATTTTTCTTTTATTTTATTTTTTGTTACATAGGATACATATTGAAATGAGTACAACAATTCTGAAGACTGAAACTAGTTACATATCTCAACACTCCTCATCATTATTCATCCATTTCCATCCATACAGTGGAGATTTCCTAAAATTCCTTCATGAATTCCTACAATGTTCTTCCAGGTAGCAAAACAATATATTAACTAGATAACCAAAATATTATTAAAGAATAATTACCTCATCATGATGACCTTCTCATACCATTAACAACCTCATCGACCATCTCCATTTGAAACTTCCTTCTTGAATCAAAGTTCCCAAGGATTAAAACTTTATTACCAAGTTACAACTTTTCCTTTCAGAGATTATACTGGATATTAATCATTATTCACATATTCTAGAGAAAGTCTTAAATTATTTATACATCCTTAAATAAGTCAAATCTTATTCTTTTTCAAGCATCATATATCCATATACCTAAGCATATTTTATGACCAACTTTCTTTCCACAAGATTCTATACATATGAATCTTATCCAAAGTTTTATATCCAACATACATTCTTATTCTTTCATCCGATCATCTAGATACCCATATATCTTACAAAGAGACTGCATCTTGACCAATTGCATTCCTTCATCCCTTTACTAATATTGACTCCACATTATATGGAATGCATACTAACTTTGTCACGTGTTTTTCCCAAGCACCTCCCATAATGATGGTTCTTTCAGGATCATGATGATCAACCTAAGCAAGATGAAAACCTCTAACATAGTGTTAGAGAATACTTGGATGAACATTATACAAAAATGGTCCATCTATCTATCTATCTATCTATAATCTCTCCATAAAGCAACTTAATCATGTAGATTCTAAACATACCACTCAGTCATATGCTTCTCTCTATGATGCTCTACATACTGCATGCTATCCTAATGGAAAGAACAACCTTAATAGAGAACCTAAGAGTCAATGAAACTTCATTAATAGTAAATATCCTTCACTTATTCCTTCTTTGCCTTCTTCCGAGGTTCTCCCAATGCTTCAACTACATGGGATTCCCTTCTTTTCTTTCTCTTATTATTTTGTTGGTTTCGACAATCCCTTTTAAAGTGTCCAAACTCATTACACTTGAAGCATTGAACCTTTGACATGTATTTCTTCTTGGAATTACCAAACTTTCCCTTATTTAGCTTCTTGACTTGGGCTAGAAAGGCTTGACACTGGTCATCTAATCTAATATCATATTTTACTTTAATCCTTGATTCTTCTAGAGTGCATTGAGACCACAACTCATCAAAGGGAGTTGAATCCTTATTGGAGTAGATGCTTGTTGCAAAGCTACTCCATTCTGGTGGAAACATATTTAGAACAAGGATGGTTACTTTAGAATCAGTAATATGTTCCCCCAGTCCTTACAGATGGTCTCTAAGTTGAGAGACTCTCATTGGAAAGTATGACAAATCCTCATCCTTTGATTTCTTCATCCTATATAACTTATTTCACAAAGACATATTTTGTCCTGTTATACTTATAGAATACAAATTCACTAGCTTTTCATCATGGCCTTGGAAGTCTTCATGTTTGCAACAAATGGAACAAGAAAATCCTTAATTGATTTAACTATGATCCTTTCAGCCCTTACTTCCCCTTCCTTGTACTTTTCTAGTTCTTTTGTCTTGTCCTTGCTTGGTTCAATTATTTCCCCAATAAAATATTCCATTACTTCTTGTTTTGTGAGTATCAAGTCAATCGTTTTCTTCCATGCTATATAGTTTGATGCCCCAACAAGCTTATTCCTCTCCTTGCATAAAGAACCCAGATGACTTGAAGATTAAGACATGATGTACTAATATGATACCTACTTGAGACCATGGTTATTCTTGATGATGTATTCAATCTTCTTGATGCCTTCAAGATCTTTAAAGTGTCCTTGATAATAGCTTCTGAAGTCCCTTGATGCTTCCTTCAAAGATGCCTTCCCAGTAGATATTCTTCCAGAGAGAGATCAACACTCATCTTGAAGTCTTTCTCTCAGATCTTCCTTTGATGTGAACTTGATGTATACCTGATCTCCTTTAATGTAGAGACCCTCCTTCCTTGATTCCATTCTCAAATGATTCTTTTTGATAATCAATTTCTTCTTGAAGAGCTTCCTTTTTCCTTCCACTTGACAAGTAGCTAGTGTCTTTTCAACTACCTTCCTTGTTCACCTTAGCTCTAAAACCATGTTGGAAAAATAGATAGTGGCAACTATTAATCTTATTTTCCTTAACCTTGATATTTTCTTGTGAATCTTATTTATCTTCTTTAGTTATATATTTTCATCACACAATATCAAGAACAATAATAACAACAATAACAAACATAGATATTAGGCTCTCATCTAGGACAAAAAACCCTCTAAGGGGAAAACCCGAAAACTCTTCTCTTCTTATAATTTGCTTCAAATGAGATACAAATACCGAAACCCTAGAGAAAGTCCTTCTCCTAGTATGAAGTCAACCCTTCTTTAAGCCCTTTCTTGATTTTGCATCAACCAACTTCAATACTGCAACTCGTCTAGCAAGTCTCACCCTGTAATTTTAGCTTTGCAACTTCTCTTGAGACCATAATCGAGCCTCCTCCTGGGACCTTCCTAGAGCAAGAAAACTCTCCCAAGATCAATGAGGTCAATAAAGGGTTTCCTCCCTTCCAGTTACAATATTTTGCACTTCCTCCAATTGCCACTCGGACTTGCAATTTCAACCTCCTTTTGCAGCACTATAAACCCTAGAACTTCACATGTGTGAGAGAGATAGAGCACAAAACCAAGATGTTTTGTCCTTCTTTATTCTCTTAGATCTTCGCTCTCCTTCTTCCAACTTCCCAGCTACATATCAAATTATTTCTTGATAGATTGAAATTGTGTAGTGAGTGTATCCAGATAAGGTCAAACTTCTTCTTTATACATCCTTCTCAAGGGGTCGAATTCCCTCCTTTAGGCCGAATTGTATCTATTAAGTCCGACTTGTACTTTTGGAGTTTCCCGGAATTTATGGACTCAAAATAATTTTCTTACAATTACATTTTTCAGAGAAGGGTCTTATGAACATGATGTTGACTTGTTTGACCGATGATAATAAATCCTAAAACCTAACATGATGTTGACTTATTTGACTCATGCAATAAATCCTAAGACCTAACAAACCCTAGAGGCATGAAGAACATGCTTTTACCTAGAATACCATCAAGAATGAGCATGAAACCCATGCTTATATATATATATATATATATATATATATATATATATATATATATATATATATATATATATATATATATATATATATATATATATATATATATATATATATTCTTGTTTGTTACATAGGATAGATATTGAAATGAGTACAATAATTATGAAGACTGAAACTAGTTACATTTCTCAACAGAAAGAAATGTACATTTTGAATGTGTACTTCCCCATTTTTGACCATGTACGTTTTCTATCACATATTCACTCTAAAAGGAGAGAGAAGGGAAATTAAGGAGTAAAAGGTTGAAAATCCATATTTACTTCTTCATACTAACTCTTATACATTTTGAATGTGTACTTCCCCATTTTTTACTATGTACATTTTCTATAACATATTCACTCTAAAAGGAGAGAGAAGGGAAATTCAAGAGTAAAAGGTTGAAAATCCATATTTACTTCTTCATACTAACTCTTAGTTTTTTTTCCTAGTAAGGATTGAGGGATTTGAGCATTGGATCTCTCATTTTTTACAGATTTCATATTACTTCGATCACTAATTAAACTGGGGGCTGGACCACACTCACCCTTATTTAAAACCACCATAATTTGTTATTTTAAATTTAAATCTTATTAATCAATTATTATAATTGATGTGAAGAATCTATTAATACCTTTATTTTGAAGGTGGAGACTCCATTTATGAAGACTTTATTTATAATAAAAATATTGATTTTTTAAAATTAATTTTATTTATTTATTATAATTTTATTTTTTATCAAAATAATAAATAAAAAATTTGACATTGAAAATGAAATGGATTAAGAATGGAAAAAAATTACATTTCTTAATTAAAATAATATAAATTAAAAACTACTAAAAATGTGATAATAAAAAACTATTAAAAATGTGGTAATCAATGAGAACCATTAAAATATGAAATATATAATTAAAAACCATATAAATTAAAAGAATATTAAAAGTGTGATAATGAATGAGGAGAATTAAAAATGATTTTAATTTGGAAGAAAAATTTGATTATAGGAAAAGTAGATTTGGAATTATATAAAATAAAGAAAAATATAAATAAATATTTTTTTTTAGGAAGAATTTAAGTTAGGTTGACTTGGATTTCATAAAATAAAAATATATGTATAAAAGAAAAAGATTAAAAAGGAAGTATTTATTACTAGGGTAATTTAATTGGTGATTGAAGTAATGTCAGGTTTGAGTAAATAAAGATCCAAAGTTTATTAAAATAACATGAGCCTTGAGTAAACTCAAAGATCAAAAGTTCAAATCCTTTTGGAAAAAATAAACTCTAGATTCCCAAAAAAAATTTCCATATATTTAAAAAAAGAGAAATTTAGATTAATTTTGATATATATAATAATAAAAATTACACAAGAAAATTTAAATTAATTTTGATATATAATAAGAAAAATTTACATGAAAATATTAATTTTTTTGGAAAATTCCTAGCACTTTGATGAGTAGCTCTTTTTAACTACTTGATGAATAGCTCTTTTAACTACTTGGTACTACATATGTAGTACATATTGGGTTTTTACAGGGTACTGCATATAGAGATAGAGTAACTACTTGAGTACTACAGAGCTCTTTCAGCCGCTTACAATACATTGGGACTAAACTTTGATGGAGAGCTCTTTTAACTGCTTACAATACCTGAGTTGAGGCGTACAAAGTTTTTGAATACCACGGAATCACTCCACATCTTATCTCCGAAGAGTTAAACATTCTAGAGTATTTGTTGAGAATTGTGTATTAAATTATTAAAATTGATAGAGTATTTGTTGAGAATTGTGTATTAAATTATTAATATTGATTGAATAAATGTGTAGTTTTCCAAATATTTTGGAAATTCAATGGACATGAGCAAAGTTAAATAGAGGCCAACTTCTTACTTATTGTGAATGCGGGTAGTCTATCGGCGAAATTTAATAGCCAAGACTTCTGAGAACAAAAATTTATAAAACAGTTGTAACGTATCGCAGCGAATACCGAGGGAGCATTTCTTAACAATATTGTGAGGTGGATGAATTTTTATTAGCCAAGAATGCTATCAGTGGGACAACTGAAAAGCTTTCTGAAACTTCCTTAATATAAGCATGTCGGTGGTCTATAGTTGGAATTCTATGGTCAGATTATTCGCTAATTGGTTTGAGTATAAAATAGGGTAAACGTATTGCGGTTTGCCCATTCCATACTTCAAAAAAAAGAAACCTAACGTATCGCAGCGAAAACAGTGCGAGTTGGCTGTTAATGTACAAGTATAAACATTTCTTAAAAATATGGCGAGACAGCTGAATTTTTTATTTGCTTGGAATGGTAGAAAGCGATGGAATCCACGCACGACATCCATGAGGGGCAGAGTATTGCCAAGACACCACAGTCCATTGTTAATGGCCCTTGATATGTTGAATTTGAATTCTTTACCTTCTGTAAGTCAAGTGGGTATGTCCGAGAGTTGTTACAACAACGAATTCTCAGTTGAAAAAAAAAAAAGTTTGGTGGGCAATTGGAGTGTACAGCTTGTGAGAGCAACTGTCATATTAGGAAGAGTTTGCATCTTTAACGAATGAACATAAATTGTTAAACAATAAATACAAAAATCATCCAAGGTGACACGAGCAAACCTTGAGTGAAAAGTGAAAGTGATTAATCGAGGAGTTTGAGAGCTACTGGAACTTCTACGAACTGGAGTGTAATGATGAGTTATTGAATGGAGTGAATGTGGACACCAATGTGTTTTGTTTTTTTATGCTTCACTTTGTTGTGAGAAATATGTATGACATTTTGATTATTACACTAAGAGTAGTGGGATCAAGGTAAAAAATATGTATGAAATTTTGATTATTACACCAAGAGTGGTATGATGGTTTTACTGAATGACACATTTTGTTATTCGCTATAAAATCAAATAAATTATTTATTGGGAAGAACTACAACATGGTACTCAACTTCTAGAGAGGACAATGTAATCACAAATTGCTTCTTGCAAAATGAAGTGACTTGTGTAGATCTACAGCAAGAGAAACATCCTAGTGTAGAATTTTGATAACTAAACCACCCCATCTAGAATTAGTAAAGTCCACAAACTCAAAAGTACCTTGAATGTACCTCAAAATGCACTTGGCATCCTTTTAGTGTCTCTCATGATGATCTTGAGAGAATCAATAGAAAAGGCCTATTGCAAAAGAGATGTTCGAACATGTATGAGTTAAATACAATAGAATCTCAACTAGTTGTCTATAAAATGAAGGATTAATACGTGATGTTAAACAATTTGCAAAAAGGTTAACACATATTTAAAATGGATTAGGCACAAGCTTACAAGGTTGGCATTCAAGGTTAGTTATCCAAACAAGTGTTTTGGATCACTATGGTCTATTTTTATCCTAAATCTCCTTCCCAAGAGATAACACATCTACATTTTAAGGCATGGATAGTAGTTGCTAATTCCAAATCATGAGTGGCATAGTTCCTCTCATGTTCATTTATCTTTTCTTATTTATAACATATTGTTATGCCATTTATTTATGTTTGAAATTTTTTAAGTGTCAGCGAAATATTTGATATAAACAGAAAATAATGCTGATAGTGGGACTATGAGCGCTATTGTGAGTTTGATAATTTTTTTTTTTTCTAGAAAAATATGATGACAACGGGAGTGTCAACATTATTGAGTATTTGGTGGTAACTAGAGTATTAGCTACAAATGTTGAAATTTGAAATTTTAATTTTGAAATAAATTGACATGTTCCAAGTTAGCAAAAAAGTGATTATTATCCAATCATGTTATGTTAAAACCGAAAGGTGAAAGGTATGTCTTGAAAGAGTGTTTTCCATTGATGAAGAGGCACCCAGTTATTTTGTAATCATTAATGAATTAAATCTTTGTTTTACCCATCAATCAGTTATCTAACACATGTCTGAACATATTGTTTTCCCATATGGTAATTTACCCATTTCAATTGTGATTTTTGTTAACTTTAATCATTGGATACCCATCCGATTGAAGTTACTAGGCAGAGATCCAAGATTAAATCATGATCCTTTCTTTTGCGTGATCGCCAGACATAAAAACAATGGGGAAAAGTGGGAGGTTAAACATAACTGAACCAAAGGCACTCGATCTTCTTGAGATTTACTTGGACATTCAAAAGAAGTTTCAACAAGCTAGATGGGAGGAATTTTTCAAATGATGCACCAAGTTCCATGATGAGGTTGCATGAGTATTTTCCCAGGGTTTCAACAATCAATGTTTGGAGGTTGGAGGGATTTCGTTCCAGGTGACCCATGACTTCATTTCAGAGGTCACATCTTTTCCTACAGATGGAGAAAGAGCCTTTAGGAGCCACATCTTAGCTAGGATTGATGTGCCTTTCTTCCTAAAGACCGAATTCAAAGAAAGGAATTGGAAGGCAGAAGTGCAAAGTTCTTGGTTGGAAGACAAATGGGATGGGCTACTGCAAAGTACCCAGTCATATTTCAAATGTGAAGGTCGTTAGAACCAGGTAAACCTGTATCACTTTCATTTCTTGGCTCATCTGGCAGGACAATTGAGAATGAATGCATGCTATTTTTTATTAGAAAGTCTGAAACATATGGCTGCTCGGGTTTGGGCTAGAACAAACTCATCTCCACACTTCATTTATCATAAGGCTTTAACTAAATTATTAATTGAAAATTAGTTGGCAAAGGCTGGAAGAACATGGAGTCATTTTCTGTTCCGTGGAGGATTATAACCCCAGCCCCCTAGGTATAAAGGAGGAAGGAAAAAGGGTACCAAACAAATCAATAACCCTCAAGCAAAAACCTCCTCTGAGGGAAATTCCACTGTACAAACCAGAAGTCGAAAGAAGGAAGAGAAAATGTCACCTTATATTCCTAAAACACCCAAATTCTATTCTAAAAGAAGTGATAGGCTTAGAAAATCACAACCTACTGTAAACCCTCTTCCTACTGCAAATATTTCTCCTACTGTGAATTATCCTACCAAGAACCCTCATGCTTTCTCCTACTGTGAATTATCCTACCAAGAACCCTCATGTTGAAGGTCCACCTGCAGAAAGTCAGCGACCAGAGCAAACCAAAGGAAAGAAGGATGAAACTCATGATGAAGAAGTTCCAACTGAAAAAGGACCCACCCTGTTTGAGATGTTCAAAGGAGGTAAAAGAACCCTGTTTGAGATGTTCAAAGGAGGTAAAATAACCTCACACCAAGCCCTTAAAAAAATTGAGGGAAAGAAGGATGAAACTCATGATGAAGAAGTTCCAACTGAAAAAGGACCCACCCTGTTTGAGATGTTCAAAGGAGGTAAAAGAACCTCACACCAAGCCCTTAAAAAAATTGAGACTAAATATAAAGTAGAAAAAAAACCCTGAACTTGCCAAAGAAGTCATAGATGTGGATAATATTCCACTAAAGACCATAATCATAAACAGGGATAAAGCTACAAGTTCATAGATGTTGAATAAAACAAAGGCAACCAAGAAGAAAATCACCATGGAGACTAGACAAAGAAAAATATAGTGGATGACTCAATTGGACGTTATGTTAGAAGCAGGCATTACCCTTAGTTGAGAGCTAGTTGCTATCTTTTTGGTTTTTTTTTGTTCCTTTCACTATCAAAGTGAAATTTTGATCTAGCACTGATAAAGCGCCTGTTGACATTTTGAAATAGAAAGGTGGAGAGGAGCACTTCCAGTTTCATTGTCAGCGCATTTTGGAGAACAATCTAAAAGAAAGCACTGAGAGTGAACCTGTCAGATAAATCATCAGTTCTGGCAGCTGAAGGATTGAAATCAGCATTATGAGTGAATTACAGGATGGATATCCGAGAAGGTAGGAGCTACACAACAAGAAGACCAATTTTAGAGAGATGGCAACAACGAATGAGGCATAACAATGATACATTTTCTGAACGCCGTTTTTAGCATAGATTTCAGTAAGTTTTTTTGATTAAAAATCAGATATGTTTTAGAAGATATTTTTACATGCATGTATCTAGGAGATATGTATTGTTATTTTTGGATAACTGTTTAGTTATTATTATCTATATAAGTAGTGACCGTAGAAGAAAAAATGGTTGGAAACTTTTGGAAAAATTAGCATCTCTCATGTATTATTGATTAGATTTTAATGAAAGCAGTCTTCATGAGAAATTTGCATAAATTCTTGTATTTTGATTCCCTGTCTATCTTCTTGGTTTAATATTTTCCTCATGTTTGAAATATTAAGTGCTTGAAATTGGGGCTCATATGTTTATGCTCCCGTTTCTTTATTTTTAGACATTTAACCATTGTTTTTTTTTACTTAACCACTGCACTTATTTCATTCATTTTAATTCTGAATTCCTTAAAGTGTCAAATGAATTATCACTACCTTGATTTTGTGTTTTTCTCATTGAAAAATATTGTGATATAAGCCTGATGTGGTCAGACTCCATGCCCAATGGTGGAATTTTCTCATAGTCCAACCAAACTCAGTGATTCTTAAATAAATCTAGCCATAAGACTTAATTGTAAACCTTCTACTACTGTGACCTTGAGTATTTGAGATTAGGGTGAGATCCCTCTCCAAGTTGAAGGGTCAACTTTCAATCTCAAAGATGTTCAAGGTTACCTTGGATTTTTTTGCAGCTAGGGTTTTATCTAAGTGATAACATTTTGGCATTGTTGTCCGGGAATGAAAGATACATTATCTCCAAGTGATTTCATTGTTTAGAACATATCTCTGAAAATAGAGATTTGGATACTAGTTTTTGGTTGTAAAGTGTTTTCTTTGGCAAATCCATTGTTAGAAGGATTCATAGCTCAAATGATTCAATGGTTATTTCACTAGGCCAATGAAGAACTTAGATGCTGCTACTATTGTTTCAAGGTATGAAAGTTTAGATTTTACAATTATTCTTGGTTTTCCTAATCATCTACCCAAAGATGAATATTTTCTAAGAAATGGACCAAAATTTAATGGTGATGATTTGAGCATGACTTTGAAACATATCACAAATTTTCATGACTTTAGCGATCTTCTTAAAGTCAAATGTGAATATGTATACATGAGATTGTTTTATGATTCATTCCAAGGGAAGTGCAAAAATAGGATTGAATGTTTTTATGTGAAGTCCATAACATCCATAATAAGATTTTGGGTTATTTTCTTGGAAATGTGGATGGATAAAAAAGAATATGTAGTAGATCATGTTTCTGTTCAAGGTTTTAGAGAATGGAATGATGGGAATAATGATGGTGAAGTGGATAATTTTTTTTATGCATTTTTGTCCTCTTATCTAAAGTCATGCAAATGTATCTCAAAAGAAAAGATTCATTTCTTAGAAGATTTTTCCAAGGAAATTCAGATAGAACTTGTAACCTTAGAGGATCAACAAATTTTTCCATAACAATATCATTCCTTTGGAATTTATTCTCAACAACAACAAAAATACATATTACTTCCCTCTGTTATTGAGAGGGGAATTTTTTGTTTTGGATTTCAAATTTGAAATAGAAAACATGCATGAAAAGTTCAACCATCATAATCAAATTACAGAGTGCATTGAAGGTCAAGCAAGATATGGCATATATGATTTTGATGATCCTGTATCCATTTATATTGAAGAGTTTTTTAGTTCAAATTTTCAAACCATGGTTTCACTGTGAAGATAAAGTTTATTCTGAACTATGATTATATTGTCAAGCTTTTATTTTATTCAATTATGATCAAGGACAACGCTTCCTGTATGAAAACGCCTCCTGTATGCAAGTTTGACTTGCCTAGTACATCTATAAATGACCTGAAAAGTACAATTGTGCTCATTTATGTCCTCTTCCTTTGCACATTTCATTGACAACTCACCTATAGCACTTGCAGATTTGATGAGTTTTTTGCATACTCGAAATTTGCAGAGTATAATCCACTTGCTAGCCATACAAGTTTTTTCTATTGGCTGAGGAGTCTACAACTGAGAAAGTTGGTCATGTTGTCTTTGTCAATGGTGAGTATTAAATTCGTTGATCAAGTCAACTTGTTCGACTCCTGGATTGTGAGTTTGACTTACCTGGCACCCTACTCTATATATGATCAGAACTGGTGCAAATGAGCTCATTTCCACCCTCTCCTTTGCTTATATTTTAAGTTTTAACTATATCTCATCCGCAACGCCTGAAACTTTATTAGCTTTTGCTGGTTTGAGTTGAATTCTTGACTATTTTGCCATGCCGAGTCTTTGTTGAATTGATTCTATGACAATATTCTCGGCCTTACCATCTGGCTAGCTGGGTTAAGGTCATTACTTACCTTCATTAAGATTG
This sequence comes from Pinus tabuliformis, assembly GCA_031772625.1. Classification (NCBI taxonomy): domain Eukaryota; kingdom Viridiplantae; phylum Streptophyta; class Pinopsida; order Pinales; family Pinaceae; genus Pinus; species Pinus tabuliformis. The sequence continues at coordinate 635,845,592 of CM062812.1, read as the reverse complement.
TTGATTAGAGTGGGACATTACTTTGCCATGGCGAGTCTTTTTCCTAGTTGATTCTGGTGACTATATTCTCAGCCCTCCTAGGTAGCTAAGGTCATTGTTTACCTTCATATTTTTGCTTCAGGATAGGTTATCGGAGCATCAGGTAAGGTCAAGTCATAGTACATTTTGTTTTTCACAATATTCTTTTGAGACCTGTCAATTTAGTAAGCCTTCAAAATATTTTTGTGGTTGTATTAAATAAAGTTTTTCTTTTCATATTTATGAATGAATTCACAGCCAGCAGATCTCTTGATGAGCCATGGTCTACATTTTATCACATTATCTTTGGAAAAGAAGGCAAAAGTTGCTAATAAGGCAAAGGAATCAATGATCAGTGACAAGTCTTCAACAACTTCTTGACCTGGGCTAAAGGAAAACAGTGTTAGCAGTAAAGTTAAGTCTAAAAGCGGGCTCCCTATAAACCCAGCGGTTGCTTACAGAGTAGTAGCTACTGCTGCTTCCTATTTGCATTCACAAACAAGACATGTACTGCCTTTTAAATCCATGCATAGAAATACAACTGTTGATGACAAAAAGTTAAACAATGGAACCGGTCAAGATGTGAAAGGATCCCTGAACAGTGAGTTAGTGGAGATGACGACCGCCAGTCATGCAAAGATTACGTTTCTGCTGTCAATTGTACGAGGATGTGGATGCCAAAGTAACATGATTAGATTGGAGTCATAATTAACATGGAGTCACTTCTGAGCCTTGATCTTCTTCACTAGATTAAAATCAAAATCGAAAACAATGAAGGTCCCAAGTGAGGAGTCGAAAACCAACCAGCTTCCAATTGAGAATCAGCATGCACAGCAAAATCATGCAGGTGCCATTCCCTCTCGCAAGTATCCAGTGAGCTTGAATATTTATTTTCGTGTCTCAGGTATCCGGCGAGCTTCATGTTCCAAAGGGATCAAGGACATCCTCAGAAGATTCTTCGTATGGACTGGACTTTCTTTCTCAATCTGTTCGAATCTTGATTTTATATATATATATATATATATATATATATATGCTCAAGAAGCCGTAAATTCTTCATGTTCCAAAGGGATCAAGGACATCCTCAGAAGATTCTTCGTATGGATTGGACTTTCTTTCTCAATCTGTTCGAATCTTGATTATGTATATATATATATATATACACTCAAGAAGCCGTAAATTATTCAAATGGCATAGGCATTTGAACTTTCTTCCTATATCTTGATTGTAGAAATATATTGACTAATTTATATAGAGGGCTCCACAAACCATGTGAATCATTCATATATGATATACTCATGTCAGTTGAGTTCTCAATATTATAATAATTTAAAATATAATTTCAAGGTTATGGTAATGGTGACCCAACGATACATGGTGCTTGTCCTAAGGTGTTTGTGGGACCAGAGATATTTTCTTTAATATAATGATTTTGACTTCATAAATTATATATAGGTGTATATACTTTAAGTTATATTATAATAATTCAATTTTAATTTTAAAATTATAACTAAAACAAAATAAAATATTAAATTTACATAAATATAAAACTTTTAGTAAATTTTATTTATTTTCATAAATTTTATTTATTTATAGAGATCATAATATATTTTTAATATATTAATAAATTAATATTATAATTTAAACATTATTGTTTAAATATAGTTGTTACTTGAAATTATGTCTCTACATTACTTTCTATTTAAGCCTTTGCCATGGTCTACCTCTTCATCTCGTCCTGATGATGAATCACACTTGTTGGTTCGAAATGTGTCGGCTAAAAAATTCTTTCACGTGATTTCTACCGAAAGACTTTGTTTAACTTAATGTTTATTGGAGTATTTGGTTGGCATGAAATTTTATTAGTTTTGCAAATATATTTATTTCAATTTTTTACATATATATTTACGTATTAATGCCCTATGAATAAAATGTATTATTGAGAAATAGGAAAAAATGTGAAGGTAGGTTTGATCACTTATTTTGATTATGTTTACATGGAACTTAATCCTTTGGTTGATAAATTATCAAAAAATGGACTCTAAAATTTAGGACTTCAGACTAGATTATTCTACTTGAGTTTAGAAGTGGTTTTCTTGTCAACATTCTTTCTAAGTTAACATTTTTTTCTTAGATTAGTTTATATGTATTATATGTAATAGTTTTGTATTATATGTAATAATTTACGCAACATTTTTTTCTTGGATTAGTTTATATGTATTATATGTAATAAGAAGAGACATCTCCTATATGCCCCCCAACCACAGGTTGTCAGAGTGCGAGGGACCTGCTATACATGGTTGGGCTTGTGATAGATCACATAGCCCACCCAAAGCGCATGTTCCACTTATAGATCTTGCCTCCGACGCCAATCAGAGTGTCAGAGGCAGTGTTTTTGTCCCTGTTGATGATCATGCTACCGATAGTGGACATTCTTCACCTGTTTTAGGCAGTACACCTTCTGCATTTTGAAATCATCTTTAAACTTTGTGTTTATGTCTTGAAATTGTCTTTAATTTTTAAATCGTCTTCAATTGATGCATTTGAATTTTATGTATATGTTATTATGATTCTAGTTTGTTAGATATATATATGTTAAATTATGTTTATGATTTACAGACCCGCAACAGGGTGAAGTTGAGGATCATAGTGCAATGTTGATTCCTCCGTGGGACGATTCTATAACTCATATCACATTGGAGGATGTTATGGCCCAACATACATGGATCACATGAGAGCTGCGTAACATTCCTTCCATTACACCTCTAGTCATAGTTTGTCTTTGATGCTGGAAAACATCAATAGTTTGATCGAGACATACCAAAGGTTAGGCCCATAGAGTGCCTCCCGTAGTTCGTACAAAGGATTAATAGGCATGAGGTTAGAGGCCCAAACAATTGGGAGGTGGTGAAAGAGGCCACCAAGAACATTGATGTTTGTGGGGAGTTGTTTGACATCCCACTGGACCGCCCTGCTAGACATAAAGGTCTAATTTTGCTCAAATGTTTTAAGAATGTTAATGCAACCCCTTTTGTGTATGATCTATTCATTGGAGCTTGGGGCCATTTCCCCCACCATGACTAGGCCACCCTTTATTTTTTCAAGCATATATATATGCAGAGTTCATTCTACATATGAGGCCGAATTACATTGATGTTGGATCTCATTATTATGGACCGGCCAAGGGTCGTACCTACAATCGTGATGAGGCTCATAGGGACCCTAAGCATGTACCACCACCTTCGAGATTGTTGCCACGATCGTCTCAAGATGTGGTATTGCCTATAAAGCTAGAGGGGTTGTCACAACTCAGTGCTGAGACCATGGACACCATTGCTATAGACATCATTGGTCAATGCATGTGTTACATTTCATGGAGAGATTAACATACCACCTCCATTGCCTTGTGACCTGCTAGTTCCTTTATATGATGATTAATTTCTCACAAGTTTACTTGTTGAACATCTTTTTTCATATGCATGTATGTATTGTGATTCCATCTGTGATGCTTGGAGGGTGCATGGCTCACGTGACACAAACTAGGTACATATATATACAGAATTTTTGACTCTTATCGTTAAATTATGCATAATTATTTATATTAATTTCTAGTTCATATTAGATTTCATTTATATTAATAAGTTCATAGTAACATATAAACACAACCCAAATACATGGATGAGCTTATGAGGTCATCCAAAGGGGTAGTTGATCAACCAAGCCATCCTCCACTAGTGGATGTTTCGATGGATTCTCCTCCACCTCCACCTCCAACTCCACTTCGTAACACTCATGTGGAGGAGAGGCACTATGTATTACCACATGGACCAACAGTTGATGTAAATATTTCAACAATTTTTTTTTTTTTTTTTAAAGTTACGTGTATACTAATTAATTCATACACTAATTATAATTTTTCCTTGCCATTATGTACACAGGACCATATGCAAAGTGTTTTCGATGTTGCAGTTATGCAGATGCATGAGTGGGATGCTGGGTATAAAGGCATTGATGATGCGGGTCCATTGATGCAAACCCTAATCATTAAGAAACAAGCAAGGGAGCACCAAAACCAGATTCATCAGACCCCCATCCTATCTAACTTGTATTTGGACTTGAGTGAGGTTAGTAGATTCATATATGTAATTAAAAATATGGTTCAAAATAATTATTTCCATATTGTTTATTTTGTACAAATAATGATCTAATTAGTTTGAATTTGAATGTGTTAGATTGTAGTATCAGCTTATGGACACTTACTTTACGCGATAAAACTCACATAGGAGTTATGATGGTACTTAGAGTGGATAGTTTGTATATTTTCATGCCCATTTCATAGGGAACATTCACATGTGATACAAACTTTGTATATTTTCATACATGGATAGTTTATGGATGTACATGAACATTATTTCAGTTTATGGATGTTCATGTGATATTTGTAATTTGTATATATTTTCATATGGATAGTTTATTGATATATTCATTATTTCAGTTTATGGATTTGTATTAATCTTGTTTATGGATTCTCTTGATTTTTAAATTTTATGGATATGTTAAAATTATTTCACTAGTTTAAATTTTTTTCTATATACTATAACTTTTATTAAAAAATATAACTATTTTGATTTCTGGTTTCATAGACTGAAAATAAGTATAATGTTAAGTTATGATGCAAGTCACTTTGATAGTTAAAGCCAACTAAAATATATGATGGTTGAATTAAAAAACACAAATATGATTGAAATAAGTTTTAAATTCAATTTTAAAAGATGTCTGGAAAACAAAAAATAAGTTTTATTCAATTTATTTATTTTGAGGTCATTTACAAGAACTTATTCATAATATGATATAAGTACAATCTTACTATGATGCAAGTCACCTTGATACTTAAAATGAACTAAAATATATAATGTATCAATTTAATATTGAACATGGAAAGAATTACAATCATGCTTCATATTGGCTTGTAGAAAAGTTCGTTTAATGCAATCAACATGTATGTTATTACAATTCAATTTTAGAAATAATTTATTTCAATTATAAAGTCATCCATATTATAATAAAAATCCTATATATGAAATTTTTTGTGACTCACCCATACACCATTGCATGGTCATCTTTTTTAAGTATTTCAATCAATTCTTTATCTCAAGGTTCAATTAAAAGGAACAAATAGGATTGAAATAAGTTTTATTCAATTTTAAAAGATGTCATGTAAACAACAAATAAGTTTTATTCAATATTATTTCTTTTGAGATTATCTACAAGATCTTAGTCATAACATGATATAAGTCAATCGTATTGGAATTTAATATAGGTAAAATATATATATATATATATATATATATATATATATATATATATATATATATATATATATATATATATATATATATATATATATGATAACATTTTTATAAATGTTTGTAATGTTATCTACTTTCCTAAATTAACTTAGCTATCCAAGTATTTCAATCAATTCCTTATGATTGAAGTAAGTTTTATTCAATTTAAAAAAAATCAAATATGATGGAAATAAGTTCTATTCAATTTTAAAAGATGTGGAGATGTAAAAGTTACAAATAAGTTTTATTCGATTTTATTTTGTTTGAGGTTATCTACAAGAGCTTAGTCATAATGCACGTCATCAAATATTGTTTTGTGCTTACACTAAAATCAATTCACAATGTTAATATAATTATCATGAAATTCATGTACACCATACATCTAGTTACATCAAGTTTGAAATCAACATCTTCACTGAAATCAATGCATCTAATGCAAGCAATCAAATAGGATGAGAAACCAACATCTACACTAAAATCAATGCATCTAATGCAAACAATCAAATAGAATTATAAATCAACATTTACACTGAAATCAATGCATCTAATACAAGAAATAAAATAGGATTAGAAATCAACATCTACTCTAAAATTAATGCATCTAGTGCTAGCAATCAAATAGGATTAAGAATTAACATCTACACCAAAATATCAATGCATATAATGCAATCAATCAAACATGATTAGAAATTAACATCTTTAATGAAATCAATGAATCTAATGCAAGTAATGAAATGGATTTAGAAATCAACATCTACACAAAAATCAATGCATCTAATGCAAGAAATCAAATAGGATTAGAAATAAACATCTACACTAAAAGTGCAAGCATTTTCCTTCCCTTTCTATCCCCCCTCCATCTATATCTATATCTCCCTCCATATCTCCTTCTTTGTCTCTCTATATCACCCCCCAAAACACACACACACACTCTTTCTTCATATCTATCTATCTCGCCCTCCCTCCCCCTCTTTGTTTCTCCCCCCCTTCCATCAATATCTCTATCTCCCTATGTGTCTCCTCTTCATCTCTCTATATCACCCCACAAACATACACATTGTTTTTCCATATATATCTATATCTCCCTCCTTCTCCCTCTCCCCGTCCTCCCTCTCCCCCTCCTCTCTCTCATTTCCTTGTCTCCCTCTCTCTCCCCTTCTCTCTCTCTCTCTTTATGTATTTCTTCTTACCTCCCTCTCCCCCCCCCTCCAAATCCATCTCTCTCTCTATCCCTCCCTCTCAAGTCCTCTCTCCCTTTCTCTCCCACCTCCCTCTATCTCTCCCCCTCATCTCTCTCTCTTCATCCTCCAACCCTCTCACTATCTCCCTCCCTCTCTCATTCTCTCTCCCATTTCTCTGCATCTCTCCTTCTTTGTCTTTCTATCCCACCCCCAAACATACACACTCTCTCTCCATCTCTCCCTTGTCACTTCCTATCCCTCTCTACACCTTTCTCACTCTATATGTCTTTCTTCTTCCCTCCCTGTCTTTTCCTCCAACTCCATCTCACTCTCCCTCTCTTTCTCCTCCACTCTCTCCTCATCTCCCTCTCTTCATATTTGTGTCCCCCTATCTCTCTCATACCCTTCTCTCACCCTCTCTCTCCTCTCCTCTCTTTCTTCACTCCTCTTATCTCTCCCTCACTTTATCTTCATCTCTCCATTATCACTGTTGGGTTGTGTTATATTCTTTCCACGACTAGCCCATGTAGTTAACCGGGAGTTAGAGGGGGGGAGGTCACAGGGGGTTTGAAGGGCACTCGTAACCCCACTTTATGGGGTCTGGGGCAGCACCCTTGGAAAATTTTGGTTTTGGACCCTATGTTAGGTTGGGCGGACCCACCTATGGTTTTGTGCATGATTTTCGCATATGTCTTTTGGACGCAATGGTTTTCGGTCCATGGTATTGGACGTGATTGTTTTCGGTCCATGGTATTGGATGCTTCGGCATGTATAAATATGTATTGTAATATTGAAAGGAACATAATAAAAAATCAAGCTGGTAGTCCTGGTTTTGGGATCCAGGGGAAGATCTTTGTGTATATGTGTTTTATGTGTTATGATCTCGCATTGTTTATTTTATGTGTTTTAGAATTCATATGCAGGTAATTTCTGTACACGGTTAAAACCTACATTTGGTATCGGAGTTGTTTTGGCTTGAAGGGGACACCTTTGTTGCTGAGGGGTTTCGCTCGGGCCTATGGTAGACCCTATTCAGTGGGAGATCTGCAAGATTGATTCTGTGGTGAAAGAAGATGGCGAGCATTGGAAAGATAAAGATTGAGAAATTTAATGGTTAGAGTTTTGAGTTGTGGAAACTCAAGATGAAGGATCTGTTGGTGGATAAAGATCAGTGGATCATGGTAGATGTGGGTACTAAACCAATAGGAGTGTTTGATGAAGAATGGAAGAAGTTGGATCGGAAGGAAAAGATCACAATATGATTGTGTGTCTCAGATTCAGTATTGGTGAATATATCAAGGGAAGCTACAACGGAGGATTTGTGGGACAAGTTAGGAACTTTGTACCAATCTAAGTCTCTGGTGAATAAACTGTTCCTATAGAAAATCTGTATAACCTGAGGATGAAAGATGGAGACTTGGTGATAGAGCATCTGAATCCATTTAATACTGTGGTAAGTCAGTTAGCATCTGTTGATATTAAAATTTCAGATGAAGATAAGTGCATTGGTTTATTGTGTTCTCTACCAGATTCGTGGAATAGTCTGGTTATGGCAATAGGTAGCAATGCAACTGCCTTACATTTTGATGAAATAGTCTCATCCTTACTGATGGAGGAGATGAGACAGAAAAATATCGAGAGCCAAAATGGTGATGCCTTGTCTTTACGAGGGCGGACCTAGAATAGAAACAAAAATAAGTCATCGAGTGGGAGATCTAAATCTAAAGGGAGATCTAAATCTCCAGGAAAACCTATAAAGGTGGTGTGCTGGAAATGTGGAAAGGAAGGGCACTACAAAAGGGACTGTAAATCTAAAGCTCCTGACAAAGGAAAGGGATCTGATGAGCCTCCTTCTATAGAGGTGAAAACCACCTCAGATGAAGGTGGGGATGTGTACTTGGCTTTTTCAAGTACACATGTAGATCATGAGGCATGGTTGATTGACTCAGGTGCATCCTTTCACTTCACTCCCCATAGAGAGTGGTTCTGTGAGTATGAGAAATATGATGGTGGTGATGTCTTCTTGGGGGATGACAGGAAGGCTAGAATCGTTGGTTGCAGAAAAGTAAAGTTGAAATTGCAAGGTGGAAGGGTTAGAATGCTTCCAGGTGTTCTACATATTCCTACATTAGCTAGAAATATGATTTTTGTTAGCAAGATGGATGATGCAGGTGTAAAAACAGTGTTGGAGAAGGATACCTGCAAGCTGGTTTGGGGAGCACTGGTATTGATGCGGGGAGTTCAGATTGGAACTCTGTACAAGCTACAAGGTAGCACTATTATTGATGGGTGCAATAGTTCTCTGGTTCTTGAAAGTGGAGTAGAAAATCTAGTGGTCTCTGGAGAGAAGACCATGCTATGGCATCAAAGGCTTGGAAATATTAGAGAGAAGGGCCTTCAAATACTTCATGGTGAAGGTATGGTAGAAGGAATGAGTAATAGCTCTCTGGATTTTGATTTTTGTGAAAATTGTGTATATGGGAAGCAGAATCGGGTGAGTTTCTCCTCTAGTAGTAAGAGGGCGAAACAGATATTAGAGCTTATGCACAGTGATGTGTTTGGACCTATGAAGGTTCCATCACTGGGTAGGTCTATGTACTATGTATCATTTATAGATGACTTCTCAAGGAATACATGGATATATTTCCTTAAGAAGAAATCTGAAGTCTTTGAAAGGTTTAAAGAATTTAAGGCTCTCGTGGTAAATTAGACAGAGAAGAAGATAAAGGTGCTGAGAATAGATAATGGTGGAGAGTTTTGCAGCAAGGAATTTGAAGAATTCTGTACGAAGTGTGGTATATCATGGCAGAAAACTACTCAATATACACCTCAGCAAAATGGAGTTGCAGAAAGAATGAACAAGACGTTGATGGAAAGGGCAAGAAGCATGTTTAGTGGTGCCGGGTTAGGACAGGAATTCCGGGCAAAGGTGGTGGATACTACATGTTACCTGGTCAACAGGTCACTTTCATCAGTGTTGGAGGATAAGACTCCACAAGAGGTATGGATTGGTAAGAAACCCTCTCTTTCGCAACTGAGGGTATTTGGATGTGATGCATATGTACATGTTCCAAAGAAGAAATAAACCAGGTTGGATAGTAAATCTGAAAAGTGCATCTTTATTGGATATAAGGATGGTTTAAAGGGTTATAAGCTTTGGAACCCAATCACACAGAAGGTTGTGTACAACCGAGATTTGGTGTTTAGAGAGGTGAAAGATGTTATTAAACATGAAGTCCAACGAAATGAACCTGAGAAGATAGAGTTTGAGCTAAAGGAGGAAGAATAAGACTCTACAGCAGAGGAGGAATCCGAAGATGAAGAGCCACAAACTCCAGCTATGAGAAGATCAGTTCAAGAAAGAAGGCAGCCTGAAAGGTATAGTCCATCTTCTTTCTATTCAAATTTTGCTCTATTTATTACTGACGATGATCCCAGAACTGTGAAGGAAGCTGTAGATTCAGAGGATGGAAAACTTTGGAAAGAGGCCATGATTGATGAAATGGCATCTTTGCACAAAAATGAGGCTTGGGATCTGGTGGAGTTGTCAGCTGGAAGGAAACCCATTGATAGCAAATGGGTGTTCAAAAAGAAGACAAATGCAGAAGGGAAAGTGGAGAAATACTGTTGGGTTGTCTTATATTCTTTCCACGTAGTTAACAAGGGATTTGAGGGGCACCCATAACCCCACTTTATAGTCCGGGGTAGTGCCCCAGAAAATTTTGGTTTTGGACCCTATGTTAGGTTGGGCGGACCCACCTATGGTTTTTGCATGATTTTCACACATGTTTTTTGGATGCGATGGTTTTCGGTCCATGGTATTGGATGCTTCGACATGTATAAATATGTATTATAACATTAAAAGGAACATAATGAAAAATTAAGCTGGTAGTCCCGGTTTTAGGATCCAGGGGAAAATAACTGTGTATATGTGTTTTATGTGTTTTTCTCTTGCATTATTTATTTTCTGTGTTTTAGAATTCGTATGCAGGTAATTTCTGTATGGGGTTAAAACCCACAAATACAAAGCTCAGTTGGTAGCAAAAGGTTATTCCCAGGTGCCAGGAATTGATTTTGGTGATATTTTTTCTCTTGTTGTCAAGGTAACTTCTATTAGATTACTTTTATCTGTTGCCGCCACTTTTGATTTTGAGGTAGAACAGATGGATGTGAAGACAACATTTCTTCATGGGGATCTGGAAGAGGTAATCTACATGAAGCAACCTGAAGGCTTTGTAGTGAAGGGTAAGAAAGAACTGGTATGCAAGTTAAAGAAGTCTCTATATGGGTTCAAACAGTCACCATGGATGTGGTATCAGAAATTTGATACATTTATACGGGGACTTGGCTTCACTAGAAGCAAAGTAGATCAATATGTGCATTTAAAATTAATTGGTGACCGTGTTATTTATCTGGTCTTGTATGTGGATGATATGTTGCTGGTTGAAAACGACAAAGAAATTATCTAGGATTTGAAGACCCAATTGTCCTCCAAATTCGACATGAAAGATCTTGGTGTTGCAAACTATATTTTGGGCATGGAAATTAAAAGAGATCGGGAAAAGAGGAATCTCTAGTTAAACCAGAGGAAGTATGTCGAGACAATACTGCAGAGGTTTAATATGCAAGATAGTAAATCGGTGAAGGTTCCTATTCCTGTAGGTGTGAGGTTATCTACTGAGTAGTGTCCAAAGACACAAGAAGAGGAAGAGGACATGTCCCGTGTTCCATATGCAAGTGCAGTCGATATCCTAATGTATGCAATGGTCTGTACTAGACCAGACATTGCACATGCAGTGGGAGTATTGAGCAGGTTTATGTCAAAACTAGGGAAGGAGCATTGGACAACAGTGAAGTGGGTTTTCAGATATTTGCATGGCACTAGTGATTATGGTTTGTTCTACCAAGGAAGACCAGGATTGGACAGAGTGTTGGATATTTGTAGCTTTGTTGATGCAGACTGGGCTGGAGATCTGGATTAGAGAAGATCTACAAGTGGGTATGTGTTTAACCTATTTGGAGGTGAAATCAGTTGGATGAGTAAGAAACAATCTGTAGTGGCACTATCAACTATAGAGGCAGAATACATGGCAGGCACTCATGTAAGCAAGGAAGCAGTTTGGTTGCAGAGATTGTGCCAAAGTGCAATTTTCTTGGCAAAGAACCCTGCATATCATTCAAAGACAAAGCACATTGATGTTCAGTATCACTTTGTGAGGAATATGATAGAAGACAAAAAGGTGTTGCTGGTAAAGGTGGACACTTTGAAGAATACTACAGATGCATTGACAAAATCTATGAGATCTGAGAAGTTCTCTTGGTGTGGAGAAACGATGGGCATTGCAGGGGTGGATAAATGATTAAGCTCTCTTGTGGCCCCCTATGGAAAGGAAAAAACAAGTGGGAGAATGTTGGGTTGTGTTATATTCTTTCCACGACTAGCCAATGTAGTTAACCGGGGGTTAGAGGGGGGAGGTCACAGGGGGTTTGAAGGGCACCCGTAACCCCACTTTATGGGGTCCAGGGCAGCGCACCAGAAAATTTTGGTTTTGGACCCTATGTTAGGTTGGGCAGACCCACCTATGGTTTTGTGCATGATTTTCGCACATGTTTTTTGGACGCGATGGTTTTTGGTCCATGGTATTAGACGTGATGGTTTTTGGTCCATGGTATTGGATGCTTCAGCATGTATAAATATGTATTGTAATATTGAAAGGAACATAATGAAAAATCAAGGTGGTAGTCCCGGTTTTGGGATCGAGGGGAAAATCTCGTGTATATGTGTTTTATGTGTTATGATCTCGCATTGTTTATTTTCTGTGTTTTAGAATTTGTATGCAGGTAATTTCTGTATAGGGTTAAAACCTACAATCACTCCCTCACTTTATCTTCATCTCTCCCTTATCACTCCCTCTATGTCTCCACCTCTATCACTCTAGGTATATTTTCTTCCAGCTCATATATATTTGGAGCTAATATACATCCTAATATATTAATATATATTATAATATAACATAGTTTACATTATATTAAAGTTAATATTATATTAATCCAAAATTAATAAATCTAGTAATATTAACATTAAAACAAATTAACATTAACTTTTTAATATAAATATTAGATTTCATAATTTACAAATAATAATAATATTTTTAAAGAAAGTTTTTGGTGATAATCACATCAAAACTAATTTTCCGATGCGTTTTGAACCAACTAGTGTGGTTAATCATCAAGGAAAGATGGAGAATTAAATCATGAAATTAGATTAAATAGCTAGAGATTGATGTAGACAAAATTAATTCTAACGGCTAGAAAATAATGGCTAGTTCTAATAGTTAGGAGGAGAACCATAATTTTGAAAGAAGAGAAATAATTAATTAATGAGGGACATTTTAATAACTTAAACAACAATAATAATAATAATAAGTAAAATAGAGGAGGGGGAAAAACTATTATAGGTCAAATAAAAAAATGGTCAATATTAAATCAAGGTCAATAATGAATAAATTAGTAATAACAATATTCCTTGATATAATAAAAAGAAAAAGGAAGATTAATAGCAAGGGAATTTAATAAATCAAAATTTTTAAAATTAAAAAATGTAATAATTCAAGAAATATTACAATATTAAAATGATAAACCATATTTTCTTAATATTTTTTTTTAAGGAATGATATGAGGTTAATAAATGTGAAGGCCAGAGTTGGAGGAGTTGAAGCGCCATCTTGGGCGACTGCCTAACTTGACTTGTCGATGACACGTGCGACACTCACTAACTTTTCTACTTTACACTACTTGAGTTTTTAGACTACGCCTACTTCCAAAACTTAGGATATTTTATGTTCAAGTGTTCTTCATTTACTTATGCAAAAAAATTGCATTTAACATTCAATGTGCAATAAAAATACATGTACAAAACAGAAATAGTGCAATATCGTAAACAAGAATACAAGTATATGATGGGAGTGGGAAACTCCCCAAGTAGTTTGCCCCAACTGTTATTATCAAAATTTTGCAATATACTACAAGTATATTACAATGTACAAAGGCATGACAGGTGCCTTGGCCCAAACCAACAACTTGTCCACCAAGCTCATAAAATCATGCAACTCCTGTCCGCAATTCCTTTCCTAAGTCTGTTCCATGTTCTTCCTGTGTGTTCTACCCAAGTCTATGACATCAAAATTTTTCCTAGTTTATGATATTGCAACTTGACCTACCCAGAAAACCTGAATTTTCCACCCAAAACAAAAGAATAGCTTGGCCCGTTCCTTAGGCTCATTGAGTGAGGCCCACTCTGACCATCGCCCTGTTGCTGCGCCTTTTTTGCCTTAGTGTGAAATCCTTGTTTTCGAGATATAACAGGTTTCATGATCTCCTTTTGGTTGACTTCCTTTCTTGGTAAAATGTGCCTTGAACGAATGACTCTCCATTTTATTTATACACCTCCTTAAACGATGGTTGACACCCGTCATCAACTTGGCCCAACTTGCCAGTGGATGCCTCGACCAACCTATCACTATGTGCTGAACGATCCTTCCATGAGAGGGCATGCCCTAGGCCAACCTGTTGATGGGTAGTTTGGAACCCCTTGTGGCTGAGCGTGCCTTTCCTTGGTGCTCACACTATCTCATCCGCTCATCATCAGTCGTTCCTTTCTTCGCACGTCACTATCGTCGGTCTTTTGCACGCCATGTCTCTTCCACCCTATGCTCTCACCTGCCTATCACAACTTGGTCGTGTCACCCTTGCCTAAGTGCCCCAAGGTGCGAGCATGTCCGTAGTGCAGGCCGTTATAACATGCATGGTAGGTCCACTGCTTAGGTTGCTACTATATATCATTAAAATGTGTTCAGTTAAACGCGCACGCTATGCTCGACTCACCCATTTAGTTTTTCACCTCTCCACATGCCCGTAGGTGGTCATGGGCACTCGCCAACTTGAGACTATGACATCCTCCCCCACTTTAAAAAGGTTGTCACCCTCAACAACATTATCCTTGAAAACTCCATTTGCTAAGACCAAATGTCACGAAGTGTCACAAGCTCCAATGTCAATTGCCTCTGCCACATGAGCTCTTTGCCTCCACTGCATGAACCTCCATAAAGGCTCATGACTCTATGTGGGTAATAATCCTCAATCCACGATCATCAACTGTAACCTGTCGCAATCTTCAATGCTGCCTCAATGGAAGGCTACTCCAATCAACTCGGTTGCATGCTACGACCGTAATTCATATAATTCTAATCCGCCATGTATCTTCATCATGTGAACTGCTATTACCATAATCCAACTCAACTCAAACATATCTTAGTACACTACCAGTACCCATGACTCAAACTAGTTGGATGGCTAGTCCAACCATCATCCCAATCCATGATAATGCACTTCCTCATGCCTTCCTTAGTCATTTCTCCAACACTCTGTCACATCTTCAACTCGATCGAGAACTCTCTCCATCTCCATGTATCAATGTGTCATATCCAAGTCCATGAAAATGTCTCCATCTCATCTGTAATATGTTTCCCATCGATGCTATCAAAGGGGGAAGTCTACATCTGCCTCATTGTCTCATCCATGTGCTACCCATTGTCATAGATCAAAAATCTCCATGTCCATAAAAAATGTCTGTCTCATCAACTCAACCCATGCCTAAGTACTCCCACTGAGGAACCTCCATCACTGCAACTCCATCCACTCCAAGGTGTCTTCTCCTATCACATCCATCAAGTCACTCTTTACGAACATATCCCACCATATGTCCAAGGTTGTAACACCCTCCTCCCACATCTTCCCAAGTAACTAACCAATTGGGGTAAACATGTGATGATAGGCTACTATGATGGGATTCAACCTCCCATGTGACCTTAAGGAAGTGGAATAGACAGAAACACAACATACAAACCTTCCACATTAGCTATAAGACTCCCATGAACCATCCTAACCACTCAGGTAACTAGCCCTTGGGTCCCACTGAGTTTTTAGACAAGTTAACCCCTGGGCACTCCCATGATATGGGAATGCATTTGTCCAGAGCCTTATGGACACATGCATTCACATATCATGGGAGTGCCCGGGGGTTAATTGGTCTAACAACTTAGTGGGACCTGAGGGCTAGTTACCTAACTGGTTGGTATGGTTGATAGGAGTCAAGTAGCCAATGTGGAAGGTATGTTTATTATGTTCTTGTCGATTCCACTTCCTTAAGGTCATATGGGAGGTTGAATCCCATCATAGTAGCCTCTCATCACATGTTTACCCTGGTTGGACTATTACTTGGGTAGATGTGGGAGGAGGGTGTTACAGAGTGGTATTAGAGCATGGTTCACCCCTCGGACTGGATGGGTTGTGTGTTTGTCATGCATTCATGTCGGTTGTATATGTGTTCCTTGTGCTTTTAGTCCATGTTCTTGTTGCATTTGCCTGATGTTGATTATGGTTTTAGTGATGTCGCCATGTGAAAGTTGATGGTGTTATTGTGGGATGAGTCATCATAAGTGTATGGTTGTATATGCATTTGTTATGCATGTCGGTGTCTATATGTTGTTATGCATGCATTGCCATGGTTAGGGTTATGCATGTATGGTAGGTTAGACATGCATTGTGAGGTCATTGTATGCAATTTAGGTCATCATGATGTTGTTGGTTGTTATGATGCTGGTGTGTTGGCAGAGATAGAGCAGGAGAGGGAAATCATTAAAGTGAAGTTGTAACAATGGACTTTGGGGTAAGAGAAGATCATAATACAGATTTACATGGTGGGTATGTAGGTATGTGGTTAATGGTTGTTATAAGAATTATGGTTACTTATGTACATGTTTTTCATTTTATTGTTGTCATGGTTACATGTATGATAAATGCTAGTTGATTAGCTTAGTCATATGCACATGTGTCATATAGTCATGAATGATAGTAACATGTTGTTGTATGGATTATGGTCATATGCATGATAGTTATGCTCATTGCATTGAAGATCTTGATGTTACACGTATCATGATAACCTGGATTGATATATGAAGATGATTATGGTTATGGTATTCAAGTATGAGTCGACTTATTTTTGATAGTATGTTGTACTAATCTACATTGACTGTGCATATGTGATTGTTATGCATGAATTCCAATTGTTTATGAGCTTATGATGTGAACATGTTAGCTAGTTACTGTTATGGATATCATTATCTTATTTATGTTTGAGTTGATATGTTGTGAAGTTATATCATGCTAATCTAGATTGATTGTGCAAACAAGATAGCCTCCCTTAAGATACATTAAGGTATGAGTTTTCTTATGTCATCTATTTGGTGTTTGAATGTTTGACTATGTCGTTTATGTGGTGTTTGAGTGTTTGGTGTCTATTATGTCATCTATTTGTTGTCTGAAAGTTTGATTACTTGAACGATATGATTACATGTCTATAATATTTCTCGTCAAAATGATCTTGTTTTAAGATGATTGTACTAATACATATGTGTTGAGACAGCTGATATGTACTTGAGTGTAAATAGGTGATAGTTGTAGCATTATGCATTATGACTAATGAATGTGAGTTGATTGTTAAGTATGACATGGTTTTTAGAATTGGTAAAGGTTGATTTCAATTAATATACATGATGTATTGATCTTTTGAATGTGAGACTAACATGTGTGAGCAGTTCCAGGGAAAAATGCTTGGTATTAGCTCGACAAGGTAATAGTTGATTTGTTTATAAAACTATCCATTCAGCGATGTGACAATACATAGTAAGCCTCAATTGTAGCAAGGTAAAGGTAAAAGAAAGGAATTGGGTGAGAATTCCTTTGGCTATGTTTGGAAACTACAATTCCAAACAAATGAGTGCTTTGCATACATGAAGTCTTCTCAACCCTAAATTGTCTGAAATAATGTGGATATGTGTTATATTCATGGACATGCATTTGACAGCTATAAAAGATGGTGTATAGTTATAGATAGATTTGTCAAGGGAATTACAGTCCCTTAAGAAATGGCACTGATGTGTTCAACTACAAGGAAACATGCTTGGCATAACAAGGTAACCTAACTGGTATATTTTTATACTTATTTATACACTGAAAATTATGTGTTTATGGTAGTGTGACGCAGGGAGTTGCATGGAAAAAGAGGTTGCCATGAAATATTGAAGAAGGCTCAGGTTGAGATTCCCTTGGGAACCATGGGACAGAGTCATGGTGTCTCTTTCCAATTTTGTGCTTTTGGTCTTTTGTGATTTGTTGATCTTGATTTGTGGTTTTGTTTATGTCTAGTGCAAGGCCATACCATTTTGTTTGCGATGTCGTATTGTTATTTATTTTCATGGTTTTCTTCTTGTTTGTTTATTGTCTTTAATTTTATGTTTTGATTCTAGGGAATTGGTTGGGAAAGAGGAAATTTAATGGAGCTCAAGGAGAGCTGAATGAAACCTAGCAGGTAAGGTAAGACCCGAATGAAGCTCGATGCATGAGTAAGGGTTAAAGGTAAGAATATGACAATCGGTTGGATTGGTTTGGTCCATTGGTGTAAATGGATAGTGGAAATACAATCATGAGAATGGTAACAAGAAAGGTGAAGTAAATGGATCTGAGGCATCAAATGCCTTGGCTATGTTGGGAACAATTTTTTATCAATGTTGTGCAATGTGTGCACAGATAAAGGGAGTTCTCTTAACCTTGACCTTATGCTATCTCATAATTATGTTATGACCATGATTAGGTTGATGTTTATATATTTATATATATGTGTGTATGTATGTCATTGTTTGACATTGTCTTATGCTAATTTCTATGTATATGTATCTATGTCACTGTCCAACGGGGTTGTCAGGGATCATTCGTGTAGAGGAATGATTGCTTATGTAGGTAAATCACAGATGAGGTTCCTAGTTTTATAGGGAATCAAATGGGAAGAGTAGCCTCATAGATCTCTAAGGTCAGTATCATGTGGATACACATTGATGTTGTATGCTTGTATTATGCCTATGTTTATGTTATGACAGGTAAATCTGAGGGATACACCAATTGAATGAAAATAGTGGGGTCTGTGACATGCTAGGATAAGCATTGATGACAGAGATACACTAGAAGTAAGGTTTCTTGGTAGGGATAGTGTGGTTTTGAATGTGCACTACTACTATTGTGCATATGTTGGATATGTTGTACATGTTACATCTGTGATGTTATGTGCATGTGTTGTTGTGTATATATAGTGTGTGTACACATTGTTCATGCAATATTATGCACAGGGTGGTACATATAGTGTTGTGCGAATGTTTCTTATGCAGTGCTAGGTATAGATGGTGCTATGTACATGTTATATATGCAGTGCTGTGTACATATTGTACTGTGCACATGATGGATATGCAATTTTGTGTGCATATGGTGCCATGGGAATGTTGGATATGCAATGTTGTGTACATAGGGTGCTATGTACATGTTGTATATGTAATTCTATGTACATATGGTGTTGTGTGCATGTTGTACATGTTGTTCTATGTACATATGGTGCTATGTGCATGATTATACAAGTGGTGTTGTGAGCATGTAGTGTTGCGTACATGTTTTTCATATGGTTTTGTGTTCAGGTGGTGCTGTGTACATGTCGTGCATGTGGTGCTGTGTACGTATGGAATTATGTACACATTGTACAAGTGGTACGATGTACATGTGGCATTCCATACACATTCTATAGGTGGTGCCATGTACAAGTGATGTTGTGTACACATTTTGCAGGTGGTGCTATGTATAGGCGTACTATGTACATGTTGTACATATGGTACTAGTGTACATGTAGTATTATGTGCATGTCGTACGTGTTGTGTTGTGTACATGTAGTACTATGTATATGCATTGTGTAGTTGTGGTATCGTAACATGTGTACTCGTTTTGTTGTACTCTATGTAGTACATGTATTATGTTGTGTTGTATGCCTGGTGTAGGTACATGTATTGTGTGGCGTTTTACATCAGGTATAGATTTATTGTGTTGTGTTGTACACTAGGTGTAGGTACATGTATTGTGTGGCATTGTACATTGGTTATAAATGTATGTGTTGTTTTGTATATCAGGTGTCGGTGTATGCATTGGGTGGTGTTATACATTATGTGTGGATGTATGTGTTGTGATGTACATTGTGTATGTGTACATGATTGAAGAAAATAAAAAGGCACTAGGTGTTTGTTGGGTGTTGAAACCAATCCGGTGTGCATACAGAATAAAAATAAAGGTAGAAGCTAAGGATTGATTAATGGATAAGTATCAATGTTTTATTTCAATTTTATTATGCATGTGACTTATGATTCTCGTCTATGATGATTACATGTGATCTATGATTATGGTTTTATGATGGGTACATGTGATTTATGATTTTGATCTATGATGGTTGTGTTTTGAACTAACTTGATGTGATATGTTTATACATGATGAATTGGTCAAATATGCTAGTTTGACTTGTTGTGACAGGAAGCGAACAAAGTGGAAAGTTTACCTTATTGACGAGCTACCAATGAGGTATGATGTGAATTTATTTCAATTTATTTTGAATCTAATGGAAGGTATGTTCTTTGTACAGGAAGCACGAAAATGCCCAGTTGGGTGGTTGAAATTGACTGTAAGAATTAGAAACAACAACAAAAGGAATTGGAACAAGCAACAATATGTTGGTAAAGCACTTCAAGAGCAAGGCCATTGTGGAACACTATTACCCAATAGTGTCCACTGGTTGATATGAGCATGCTATGACTGGTATGATGGTTTTAAGGCAAGGACATGCCTTTGTTTTTGGATATTACAATGCAAGGAAACCTTGTTGAGCGATGGACTTCCCGGGATGAGGTTGCCAACAGAACTTGGAAGGTGTGGGACTGCACGAAAGGGGGTGAATGAATTTATCGAGGGATTATGTAGCTGAGAAGGGAAGGTGGGGGATATATCTATTTTGGTCATTAGCTGATATGAAAATGGAATGTACTTGAATAAAGGGTGCAAGGTATCCATTTCCAATAATTTTAAATGTGAAAACAACTCCAAGGTTAACTCTGAAAATGTGAGAACTTCTTATTTCTAATATAGAGATAGATTGTAGGGGCATTTACAGGATATGTCACCTCTAAAGAGAGGATGAGTTCCAGAGGCTACCTGGCCCTATACAGGCTCTGCCTAAAGAAATAATAGAAGTAAACACTCAGATGTCATTAAAATACTCATGCTTGAAGCTTGATGTCTTGCAGAATAAAACAAATAAGTTTGAGCAGCTGTTTAGGTGTTGATGTGTGAAGGAAAGTTATTTAAATTTGTTGTTTGGCACATTATATTAGATTTTTTTAGCATGAAATCTTCAGAAAATAATGACACAAATATGATGAAGTAGTTCACCCCTCCCGAGTTACATTTGCTGGACCAAGTCTCCCAAAATGGGCTTGTCCTCTTGTATTAAGAAATATGCAAAGGATAATACAAGGAAATAAGTGCCTCTAAAGGAAAATCTAATTGTAAAAATAGAATCAAAAGATAGGAAACAACTAAGAATGCTCTTCGCAGAGCACTAAATAGTGAAATTGTACCTTAAATAATACTTTCTCCAAATGGCCCTGTGGCCCTTTAAAGTTCTATGAAGAAATTTGTGGTGAAGATGACCTCCAATGGTTTTGAAACCTCTGCCAATGGGCTCAGAAGGTCGAAGAAAATAGAAGTAGGCTTTTGAATCACCAAAAACAGATGAATACAACCCCTAAACAGCTCAAGCACTAGAATGGACCTAGTGGCCCTGAAAGCTTCCATGAAGAAATTTGAGGTGAAGAATGCCTCAACAGGAAAAAAGAGCTATAGAAATGGACTCAGAACACTGAATATAGCCAGGAATGACCTTCGTTTCACATTTAATGGCTGCACACAACCCAATGCATCTCCAACACTGAATAGGCCCTAGTGGCTCCTGGAACTTCCCTGAAGCAAAAACACCTGCAAACGACCTCTGTTGGCTGTGAAACCTATGCCAATGGCTTTAGAATGTTGAAGAGACCCAAAATAAAAACACAATTCGTCTCAAAAGGCATTTCCTAGTGAAGGTTATGACACATTTACTCAGACTGCCAATTTGCCCCTAAAACCACTCCAGCTAACTTTAGTTAACTGCAGTTAAGTCCGAAAAAGATGCCAGGTCTAAAAAAAATGGTACCACCGCCAATTTTTCCACCAGTCAACTACAGCTACATTAAAATTCACGTTGACGTGGTCACATGGATGGTTAGTGGGCCTTGGATTGTGCGCCCATTTTTGGGCCAACCCAGAATCAA
This sequence comes from Pinus tabuliformis, assembly GCA_031772625.1. Taxonomy (NCBI): domain Eukaryota; kingdom Viridiplantae; phylum Streptophyta; class Pinopsida; order Pinales; family Pinaceae; genus Pinus; species Pinus tabuliformis. The sequence goes on along the minus strand of CM062812.1, from coordinate 635,823,758 downwards.
TTTAAATGTTATGTATTGAATGTTCCGTGGCCATATCAAATCCGGACTTCGTGGTCTAATGGTAACACATTGCATTGGTAATGGGTAGATTGTGGGTTCAAAATGCTCCAATGCAAATAATTTTAACATATGCACCCAAATGACCCATTTTGCTGACATCACCTATGCCACTTGGCGGCCTTCGGTCCTGCCACGTGGTAGCATTCTATTGGCTGCCAGAAATGGAATATTCCAAGGAATATTTTGTGGAATATTCTTTTTTTTTTAATTCAAAAAATGGAGGATATTGGGCGATTTTCATTTTGGCATAACTTCTACATACGGAGTCAATTTTTTGAACCGTTCAAGGTGTCAGAATTAGGAAGATGAGACCTGTCTAGTCATTTAGATTTGAACTAGTTCTAAGCACTTTCATTTTTGAGCATTTTTCGACACTTGGTCTTGAGCTCCTGATCACACCTCCCAAATGAGAGGCTTTTGGACCCCAAAAGCTTACTGAAAACTCTGAACTGAATTGTACAACAAATGAGAGAACAAAAACATCATCTTCTGTTCAGCCAAATGAGCGAAAAAATAACCAAAATCTCCTGCCTTTCCAACTGTTGTCATGGCAAATTTTTGCTGAATAAGCCAAGTACTTGTCGAATCCCAACCAAGTTTTCTCGCCAGACAAACCTGAAAATTGTAGAAACCAGCAATGACACTTGCTGATGTATGACCTGAAATCTTCCACTAAACATGCGGGCTTGCCAGATGTCACTATGGCCATCAATGGAACCTCCTTCTCTAGAAGGAAAACTGAAGGTGACTTAGGCCAATACACACAACAAACTACCAAAAATGAGGTAGCTGTAGAAGAATGCTTGTACCGACTGTAGCATGCTGAAAGTAGTGCAAATGCTCATCCCAAAATCTTGGGATATGTGTTGCAAAAAATTCTCAAAAAGAAGTACAATGGTTTTGTTCACGAAAAATAAAAGTAAGCAAACCATAATGAACCAAGTAGAGACCCATGTTGAAATTTGAGGCATCTTTGCTTGCATACTTTTCCAGCTCATGGAATTGTGGACTGCTTTGCACCAATTTCGTTCCCTACACCAAATGACACCAAAGGTACCTTGTGCAACAAGACAATCATCAATAACAAGTTGACCTGAAATGTGCTGAACAATGGACTCAACCATAAATGTAGCAAGTGTGTACACAACCGACACAAGTTGACAAAACATATGCAACACAATTGACACAAGTCGATAATCAAGGTGTGACACAATCAACACAAGTCGATAAGCAATGTGTGACACAATCGACAATGTAAAAAGTGTGCTCACAAGCGACACTAGTCAACCAACAACAAGATACATTTACAAACATATATGCATGTATCATGTACAATGAACTATATACAGTTCGACAAATACACCTACAACCTCTATGTACAGGTGCAACTTCAACTCTTCTTTTGAAAGACCAACAAGTAAATCAGCCCAAAAAACAACATGTGGGTGACAAAGAGCTGAAATGAAAGACATTGCTGCAATAATAGTGAGTACCATACTCATCTTTTACCTCCATGGAGAAATTTTGCAACAACATAAATAAAACATGCATACATCCAAAGTTTGTATATGTACAAAAGGAGTACGTCTTACTGTGTCAAGAAGTCCATCCACTTCTCACCAAGTTGTTTGTCACTTTAATTGCTTATTAATTCAAACAACAAAGTGCTACATAAATTGTCAACCCAGGGAATTCTGTTATTTCAAAGGCAATTGCGTACTATATGTAATCAATCCTAAAAGCAATAAAAGTTGTAGTAAAGACTGGTCACACTTTTCCTTAAGAAAACTGAAGCTCCACTCTGAGTTACAGCAAAAACAATCTATTGCAGACAGCTACCAAAGAATGCTTAAAAGGAGTAATCTAAAGAATCAATCTGCAAAGGAAAGCACTAGCTATGCTGTAACAAAGAACATGACCCTATTCCCAGAGCGGGAATCTTCAGCACCTGTTCCTGATTATCAAGCTGCCACCTTACTCTGTAAACTTAATTGCAACATACATGAATTAACTGTGGATAAAATAAACACTGCAACAATCAATTGGGAAGAAAACAAAGTTTCAGCAATAATGCAAAAATGATATTCAGTAAACAGGACTATTAACAAAGCATGAATGAAAGACACACTTAACACACTGCGGAAATATAATGGGTGAATCTTGTGATGAAGGTGGGCCTTGTCCTTCTCACAAGATTCCCCAAGAGACGAGAACTAGAAAGAAATGTTCGGAACAAGATTTTATTCATCTATCAATATGTCATGTTATAGAAAAGAAAATATTCTAGTTTTGTTCCTTCAACTAAGCTCTTCTTCGCAGTCTGTTCATCCCCCTCTAATGTAGATGTCTCCTCTTTTTAAAGAGAAGACATCTATTACAATAGATTACATTGTAAGTCCTATTTCAACCCTTTATGCAAAAATAGGGAAGTCAATTTTCCCTTTAATAAAACGCTGTTACAAAAATACTGTCTTTATATCATGATCGTTACATCAGTGTAGCAGCTCCTTCGGTAATCTTCTTTTGTTGCTGTCAAATCTAGACTACAAATCACAACTGTTCAGCCACGAGATTTGCACGTTGTTCCTGCTGTTTCAGCAACTGTGGAAGTAATCTTGCAATCTCTCGGTAGTTTCAGCAACGTGGACTGCACATTGTTCTTTAACCATTCAACAATTATCAATTCAATGGTTAATAAAGAAGATAGCATAATTATATGTAAAATAATTAAACATATAGTGATGAGAAGAAATATTGTGTACCTTTGGAATAATCGGGTTAAAACAACAATCAAGGAATTTAAATATAAATTGAAAAAGGATGACATCATAACAAAATGTATTGTAAAAAAGAAACAATATGAGGTCCTAACACAAGCCACTTCCATGGCGATTTTTGCTAACACAATTCTTCCTCATGTGAAAATTCCCTTTTCACATCAATAATGGCATCTATGGTTTCACCTTCACCAATATTTTTGTCCTCTTGTTGCATGTGTGTGGAATGACGAGTTGGAGGTAAAGTCCAACAATGAGAGGCAACATGTCCCTTCTTTTGGCAAAAAGTGCAAATCTTATGCACCTTCTTTGAAGGTAGTCTTTGCTTCATCTATTTCCTATGTGCTTTCTTCCTCATCCAGCATCTCGAAACATGATGGTTAAATTGACCACAATATGTACAAGAAATCTTTCTTCCATTAAAGAATGTAAAATTATCATGCTTTGCAGAAACACAATCGAATTGATCATGAGAATATTTATACCTCTTGTGCTTCTTTTCATGTTCATCCTTTTTTCCTCCATGAGGAGATGAACTAGTAGAGGCTCTAGCTTTAAATTGCAAACTAACATCATCATTCTTGTCTTAAAAACTGCCTAAAATTGCATGCTTGCCATAAGCTACATGTCTACCATCTTCTTGCTTCAAGAAAGGCTTAAAGCAATGGCAATAATCTTTGAAACAAATTTGACATATTTGCCTCATGGAAATTGGAACAAAAGTTCTCTTTGAATTAGCCTTACATGCCTTCATGGCTTTTGAGTCTTCACCATTATATTGCACATAACCAAGTCCAATATTCTTGGGTCGTTCCTCAATAGAAAGGGGTTCAATCATTCCTTGTGCATGCTTTCCTAATCCTTTGCCTTCTTGATAGCCCATTTTCAGCATCAATTTGGACCCTATACCTCTTGTATGCCTTTCAAAAGAACCAACACACTTTTCAATAGAGGAAACTGAAGACAAATCTGAATGATTTACCTCATGATTTACGTCCTGAAGAAGAGGTATTTTCTTGGACAAAGCTTCTTGAGCTTGCAGGAGTTGTTTCTCCATGTCATGCAGTCTTTGGAGAATTATTTCCTTCTCTTCCTGCATAGCCAACAATTGTGCATGAAGCTGAACACTTTCCCTTTGATCCTCAAGGAGAATCTGCACCATGTCCTTCACCTTAATGAACTCTTCTTTCATGTCATCACTGAAGAGTTTCATGAAGGAGGAAACTTCACTTGCAGAAGAAATTGACATCATGTAAATGGTCAAATAACAAAAGGAACTTCAAACAGAGTTCTCAAAGCTTTCAACAATGACAAGCTGTTGACCAAATGCCTTCAACTCTTGGAGAGGGTTAACACCAGCTATTGCAAAATGAGCTCAAGCAAACTCATGTGCACAATAAAATAGTCAAGGTTGATTGCACAAAAGCTCAAAATATAAAGTAAACCAGAGATTGACTGAAGTAGCATTTATCTACTACACAATTGTATAACAAAAGTGGTTCGAAGGCTTCCTGGCTTGCTTCAGACTCTGTCTATAGTTGATATAACTTTTCCTAGAGCATATAAACAACAAAAACCTGCTCTGATACCATATAAACATATTCAAAAGGTATGAAATAGTTAGGAATGCCTGTTCAATTACCTTAAATAGAGAAACACAGTCTAATACACAGCCTTCTCCTTCAAGGCCTTGATGGCTCCTTCATCTTATTTGTAGCTTAAACCTCTGAAGATGACCTCTGTTAGACTTCAGACCTACTCTGTTAAGTCCAAAATATTGAAGAGACCCAAAATAAATAAAAAAATCGTCTCAAAATGCCTTTCCTAGCTAAAGTTATGGCACATTTACTCAGACTGCCAGTTTGCCCCTAAAACCACTCCAACTAACTTTAGTTAACAACAGTTAAGTCCGCCAAAGATGGTGGGTCTGAAAAAAATGGCGGCACCGCCAAATTTTCCTCCAGTCAACTGTAGTTACATTAAAATTCACGTCTACGTGGTCACATGGATAGTTAGTGGGCCTCAGATTGCGCGCCCCTTTTTGGGCCCGCCCAGAATCAATTTAAATGCTATATATTGAATGTCCATGGCCATATCAAATCCAGCCTTCATGGTCTAATGGTAACATGTTGCGTTGGTAATGGGTAGGTCATGGGTTCAAAATGATCCAATGCAAATAATTTTAACATATGCGCCCAAATGGCCCATTCTACTGACGTCACCTGCGCCACGTGGCAGCCTCTGGTCCTACCACATGGCAACATTCTATTGGCTGAAAAAAATGGAATATTATATGGAATATTCTGTGGAATATATATATATATATATATATATATATATATATATATATATATATATATATATATATATATATATATATATATATTAATTCAAAAAATGGAGGATATTGGGCAATTTTCATTTTGTCATAACTTCTGCATACGGAGTCTGTTTTTCAAACTATTCATAGCACCAGAATCAGGAAGATGAGACCTATCCAATCATTTAGGTTTAAACTAGTTTTGAGCACTTTCATTTTTGAGCATTTTTGGACACTTGGTCTTGAGCTCCTAACCATTAGCATTGCCAGATGGAATCAAATACACATTGGGAGTGTGCCTTGGAATAATGAGTCGATAACTATTCACTGAGAGGACAAGTGGTGCAGGATTATAGCACTGGAAATCGGATGCAGATTTGACCTTGTAGTGGATTTGGGACTTCTTGGGAAGGAGGTGAATCTTGGTATTACTTTGAAGGTAGAGGTGCAAGCCTCTAGATTCCCTTGTTGTGGATGTAGGCATCATATCATTTTATTTGCTGGTTGAGAAAATGTGCATATGTGTGTATTATTGTAAATAATGTATTGAGCTGGATTTATAAAGATCCATAGAAATTACGATTATTTGCTAGGTGAAGCAAATGTGTATGTGTGTATACGTGGTTATTATTGTAAAAACTTTAATGAGATATGTTATAAAGCTCTAATAAATGGTATGTTTGTCATGTTTGAGCATATCGCCATTGTAAATACTACAACAAGCTGTGTTATAAAGCTCCATGGGCAGTATGTTTTGTTTTTAGCGGTCTTGCTAGTTATAGGTGTCATTGAACACCGTGGACGGTATTCCCCCAAGGGGAGGGTTTTGTAACAACCCTGGTTAAAAATTCATGTAAAAATATATATAAGGCCACAGTCATGGGACACGTATTCCAAGCTGAATGTTGGGAAAAACATCCTAGTTGGTGTTCATTTGGTTTATTATGGCTAAGGAAATTAGCAAAGGCATTTGGAAAGGAAAAATAAATTTTTTGGCACATTTATTTATGAAAATAATGGAAATTACGAGAAAAGGAAGGTGAAAGGTCAAATGTTGCATCTAAGGAGGAAATTGAAGGAAAATACTGGAAAATTAAGAAAATAGAGGCCTCATTGATAAAAAGGCTTCTGAGGATCAATTGGTAAGCTTGATTAGTTTAGTTTTGGATCTCTCTCATTATTCTTTGTCTCTCTCATACTTTTGGACACTTAGAGTTTCTTGGAGCACTCTTGGAGGAGTGTGTCATACTTAGGATTTGGAGAAAGAAGGCAAAAGGAAGCAAAGAACAAGAAATGAAGAGAAGGATCAAGCGAATATGCCATGATTCTTTACAGGTATCAATTTGAATATGTCTTCTTCTTTCTAGATTTGGAATGCATGGTTTTACATGTGGTTCTTTGCGGTCATGACATGGGTTTTTCCAGGTTTGATAGTGTTTTTAGCCTAGCCTTTCCATTTCCATATAACCATGGTGTGATGGGGTTCTCATGTTTTGGTTGAGCTAGATTGTCGAATGGATTTAAAGCTGAGTGAGGTGGATCTCTGAAATAAAGAACACATGGCCTAGTGATCCTTGGATCAGAATGTGGATTGCGTTAAATCCACTGGCCTAGTGACCCTTGAATTGGACTGTGAGTTGTGGTAAAGCCAGGTATTGTGTGCCTCAGTGGGCCTAGGAATCCTCGACTGGTTAATGGCAGGATGTACAGTAAAGACTAGAGGGTGAAGTCTCAGTTTAGGGCCTTGTTATCCCTAGATTGGAATGTAGATGCCGGTAAAGCCTGAGAGACTAGGAGACAGGAAAATTCCTCACGGTGTAGGTGGAGAAATTCGGTGGCATCCATGCTTGTTTTGGCCTAGTGATTTGGTGGAGATCACGGTAAATCTTGTTATTACATGTTTACTGTTTGGCCTAGTGATCCAGGATGGATTATAGTAAATCCTAGTTTCTATTAATGAGGGTGAGGTGGTTTAGCCTTAGGATTCCATGGTTGGTTCTTTTGGTTTGAGTCACACATTCATGCTTGGAATATGGCATGGGGATGATTGGCTGAAGAGAGATTTGGCTCAACCAATCTATTGTCGGGTGGAACATGGTAGTCCCATGCCGATTTGGCTTTTTCATTCATTAATAAGAGGTTCTTTCCTTGATATCGTATGTGTAAATGTACTAGTGTATATGTGTATTTTACGACTGATGTATCCTTAATATTTATGTTGTTATTATGCTGGTTATAAGCATGTTTTATGACAATGATGATGTATGGCTATCCTCATGCTTTTTTTTTGTAAATAAATGAATCATGTATCTATGACCTAATATATGATAATGTAACCAATGATATAAGGGAACAATGCTCCTTAGCAATTCTCAGATAAGTGTGAGATCCCTATCCTTAGATTTGTTTTTTACACCTATAGATTACATATTTGTGATATGTTTGACGAAATTCCTGTTATGGTTAGTAGGGGTCTAGTCAATCCCTTGTTCAAGTAATTACATTTGTATCATGATTCCCTTGTTATCGTTTCTATTCTGAAGGTGTCATTTAGTTCTGGGCAGTGACTCGGGCTTTGGGCCTGAAAAAGTGGCTCAAATCCCGGGGACGCTAGCATAATACTGAGAAAAATAGTCCCTAGAGCTAGCACACCATGCTGTGGGAGCATCCAGAGCCTTGTAGACACATGAATTCCCACATCATGGGAGCATCTAGGGGTTAATTGGTCTAAAAACTCAGTGGGACCCAAGGGCTAGTTACCTGAGTAGTTGGGATGGTTCCTAGGAGTCCTCTAGCTGATGTGGAAGGTATGTATGTTGTGTTTCCATCGATTCCACTTCCTTAAGGTCACATAGGAGGTTGAAACCCATAATATTAGCCTCTCGTCACATCTTTATCTGGGTTGGTCGGTCACTCGGTTAGATGTGGGAGGAGGGTGTTACAAAGGCATGCATCCCATACCACATCAAATTCAAGTGTCAAACTGACCTCAACTCCTTAATCAACCATATATTCCATGACCACCATAGTATGAATTATTCATCTCTTGCAACTTTCCCAAGTCATCATAAGCTCATATGAACCACCTTCAGCCAACACTTTGACAAGCATACTTAAATCTATCACAAATGCTATCACAAGTTGCCTCTGTGCTCTTTGTTGTATGAACGCTCTCATAGGTTTCCCATGTATCCAAAAATGGCCATGGACTTTCTATTCAAATGTGTCCAACATACCCATCGATCCATATGCAAAATGTCCTCATGTCGCATTCGAAAGTTCATCCTTCCCAACACCCTTTTCTTCGAAATTCGCCTTGATGTCAATATATGACATCTCTACAAGTTCTCTCGCTTGATTCCTCTACACGAAGTCTGTCATGCACCCTTATTCTTCAACTCGATGCCCATGACTTCAACTTTCCAACTTGTCCACTTCAACAGGTTTAAAACAACTTCAGTCATCACATCCTTGCCTCCATTCAAGTTAGTGCCCTCAGTCACCCTACCTTCATATCACATCGCAGGTCTCTTCCTTCATTGCTATATCCCCCACTAAAGGTTCACCCAAGACTTCTTCTTGGACTCAATGAAACTGCAATGATGAAGTCCACCCAAATCATGCGTATCATATCCTCTTCACCTCATTTCGGTATGCCCTTCCTTTGTTTTCTCCATGAGTCATATCGGACACTTAGCCAGTTCTCCCTTTGGCTAAGAATGACTCACCCATCACAAAATTTATTATGTTGCACCCTTGTCATGGGATTTTGCACCTTCTGCTCTAAGGTTTCAAACTACCCCAACAAGTCCTACAACAACCAATGTTCCTTGATGCCCAACTACAAAAGGTCTCATCGTAATCTTCCATTGAAAGTATGTCCATTGTATGGACAAAGAAATACTTTCTTCATCCATTTTTTCATATGGCCCATATTCCAAAATATTAAATGAAACAAAATTTACAACAATACTTACATTTCCATGAGGTCTCTCCATGTGAGTGCCTCCTTCCTTCAATGGCTGCATTGTGCACAAATCTGGTTCAAGCTGGGCAAGTTCTCCTACCCCAATTTACTCCTCTTTTTCCAGCACATCTGCAACACTTACTTCTTTACATATCGCAACTTCCTCTTCATTGCAATCAACAACTTCATTCTACTCCAATTCCCAACCAAGTTGAAGAAGCTTTCCTTTAACTTCATTTTCTAAAACTTCAAGTCCGATCTAAATCCTTGGTTTGTATTCTTTCATGCGTTTCAAGCTATACAAGGTCTGGAAAATTTCCCATGGAACTCTAGCCAACTTTCCATCACTTATCGTTTAGCTTAACCCTGACTTGCTGCCTTTCCCATGCCAAACTATGTCACAAAATATATCTTTGTTCAACTTCGACGATGCCTTTACTTCCTTGCCCCTGCCAAACTTCCCTTATATCGCACTACGACCAATTAATCAACTTCTCTATGTCGCCACTTCCTTCAAAATAGGATTTGACACTCCTAGACTATGCCTTACACTCATTCTATTTATTACAATTTCTTTTATTATGTTATTTAGTTATGTGTGGAAACCATAACATTATCGAGTGCAAAAACAAGAAGAGACCTAATCGTGCAAAATAATAAAATTTATTAATTTATAGAATTTTACAAGTGGTGGGAGGTTGGCCCAACCAAGTCACAACACTCCAACGAATCAAGTCTTTTAGAGCCACAGTAAAAATAAGACCAACACAAAAACTCGGTTTGGGTAGGCGCATTGCCCAGGCCACTATGATGACCCACCTGGATTGCACAAACTTCTATCATGCTACCTTAGACTGTCCTTTGCCCAGCCTTCAAACTACACCTTCTCTTTTATGTGAGATGTATTTTGTCGAGTTCGATGTCTCCTTGGTCAACTAACCTCTTACCAATATACACGTCCTTCCTAAAACCGAATCGTTGTGTCTTTTGGCATGGTCAAGATGACACATCCATCATTTTCTCATGAGGGGACTTGTCACACGTTTGGGTGGGCACCCCTTGCTGGGTGTTCCTGCCTTGCCATCTGTACCTTGCCAACACATTATGTTGGCCACTCTCCATCATTTTCATGTCGTTTCCCATGCCCACTACCTCCGCTTGCCTTCCCTAGCCACTACACACATGCACTCTTCCACAAGTTGGGTAGGTGCCCAATGTTATACCTTCTACACGAGTCGCGCGGGTACCCATCGCTATGCCTGTCGCTCTCATGCAACATGGGTATGCGCACCTCGACTCGCCCTTAAGTGTCATGGGTGTCTAGGTGGGAGCTTGACTCACCTAGGGATGGTGATACCAATTCAGGGTCCTGACATCCTCCCCCACCACGAGTCATTGCCTCCCTCGGAAATCTTACTGATCGTGCCAATTCATCATCAAACCGTGTCATCTCCTTCTTCCACCTCCACAAAGAATCCTCCATCTCCCAGCCAGTTCTCCTGACTCCAATAGTTTCGAGATCCAGTATCTTGTCCAAAACTAACTCTGGTCAGTCTATGATCATGGATGGTCTTCTTGGTGGTGTTTCTCTTTCAGGATGATCTACATCATTTCTTCCACTCTTGAGTTGAGTCACATGGAACACATGATGTTTTGAACACATATGTTTTGATATCTCAATCTCATAAGAAACCTCTCCAATCCTTCACTTCACCTATAATGGCCCTTCATACTTCCTCATCAACGATCTTGCAGTCCTTTTTGGTGGCTGAAACTGATTTTTAGTTATCCTAAAAGACCATGTCCCCAACATCTAAGTGTGCATCCTTCCTATCCTTTTCTTCCCATTTCTTCCAATTCTCCCTGCTTCATCTGTCAGGTGAACTTGTGATAACTTCAAGGACTCTTCCCATACTGTAAAAAACCTCTTTGCATGTAAACTCCACACATATCCTCTCGGTAACATGGTGTGTGGAGCAACTGGCATCTTTTGATCCAAGGGATCAGTAAAGTGATCAAAATTAAAGTGTTCAAAAGTTATTAAAACTTGTATGAGTGCATAGATCTCGACAACTTGAATCCAACACAAATTGAATTGCTCAAAACTAATATCGTATGCTCCGGATATCACATTCTGATCATTTTCCCAAATAGGTAAAAAATTATAGATTGGTTGTAGGAATGCTTACTAGGAAGTTCGTATGTTGACTTGGCATGGTGACTGTACAATATGGGCCAATGACAAGCTACCACTTTTCCTCCTTAGATTGGTTTGAATTTTTCTATGTTTTCATTGGTCAAAGTGGATTTGAAGTGGTCAAATGAATGGAGGGCTGCCATGTGGCCTCCCAACAGTGAATTAAAATTTTGTATGGCAAACGGGCCTCCGAGAAAGTCAAACACATGACCTACAATCCAACAATGCAACACCTTACCGCTAGGGTGCGTGGTAGTCCTTAACTACTATGATGCCCAACATCTATTTGAAGTTTTGTGAAATGTTGTTTGGGAATGGGGTCGAGGCTAAGCCTTGGCCCCCAGTCACCCCACACCCATAAGAGTGCAGGAAGGAGAGCCAATGGTGCAGGCCTAGCCTCGGCCCATAGTTCTGTTACCCCCAATTATAATCCGCCGTACCATATGCCAAAGTGCGGGAACGAAACAAATTTGGGGTGGAGGAATGGGACCAACCTCTAGACATATAACCGCCATATAGCCACAGTCTCCGTGGGGTGTTTAACAATTAGCATGAGTTTTGGCAATGGGCATGGAAATTTTGGGAACGACCTAGTTTTATGATGCTTATTTTAGCCCCAACCCATGGACGCATGTCCCCATGTGGCCCTAATTTTCTGTCTACCACCTTACTAGGTAATTTAATCAAGCAACAAAATGCACCAATTTCAGTGCGAATTTCACCAGCATTGGGTGAAATTGTCGCTCGACGTGTCTTAGAAAGGTGAAATTCATGGGATTGTTAGCAGTCTAGTGCAATTTGTGGTTCAGTTAGCAGAAGAGACTCTGGGAGAGCATAACTTCTTCATTTTTTGGCCGAATTGAGCCCAAAAAGAGCCCAGCTAGGGGCTTTTCTTAGTTTTGAAGCCATTGGAGACATAATATTTACATTCTGAGCACTATAAATCCATGTAAACATAAGTTTGAGCACTGAATGAAAGAGGCCCAACATTGGAAGTTGGACCAGGAGAAGTAGCCCAAGAGAGGGCTGAACTCCTTTATCATTTTTGCTGTTATGTGTTTCTAATATGGTTTATTATCTCTGTTATTTATATTAACTAAGTTTAAAAATTAGTTTTTTATGTATTTTGTAAAGTGATCCATTACCCAAAATACATAAAAATTTTACTTGCAATTTTCCCATCACCTTCAAGTTTACATTACATATCATTTTGGTATTAGAGTCAAATTATTGTGAAGGTTTGATTTTGCTTGCAAGTGTTTTCTGATGCTTAAAGGGCGGAAGCTTAAAAGAGGAGAGGAGAACTTGTGGAGCCAAGGACTCACATTGTTTCAAGGAGAACACACACCTCTCAAGATTCAATAGTCATGGAACATGAAGAAGGTCCTAAAGGGATGTCTGAAGATGAAAGAACTTTCAGAAAATCCTTCTTTGAGATGTTTGAAATGGTAAAAGTTCTTTATGAGGAGAGGAATTCAAGGTTGTATGGAGAGAGCTCGAAACCTCCAAAGGGATATGGAGGAAAAGGAGACAAGCGTCCAAAAGGGAATGGAGGGAATGATGAAAAACCACTAACTTTAGTTCCATCCTCATCCTCATCTTCATCCTCATCTTCTACTTATCCTACCCTTTTACAAACACCTCCAAATTATCCAAAGGGACATGGTAAAACTCCTTTGCTAAATATTGATATAAAGTTTGAATTTTCTATGTAGAATGAAGAGGTAAATGCTGTGAAATTAGATAATTGGATTCGTTAGATTGAAATGTATTGCAGGATACAAAGAATCAAGGATGACGAGACCAAAATTTAGCTTGCGTTGGAAGGTGCAATAATTATTTGGTGGGAGGAAAAAACTTAAAAGGACATGAAGAAACATGGTAAGGTTTTATCCTCTTCGAATGATTTTGTTGTTGCAATAAAAAGGAAATTTTATCTATTAGCATACATGCAAAAAGCTATAATGGATTGGCAAAACTTTAGGAAAGCTAAGGGTCAAAATGTGTAAAGCTATACTCAAGAGTTTAGGAAAATAGCTTTGATTTTGGGTATAGATTTATCCTCTCAAGACACTTTATTCAAATACATTGGAGAATTGCATAGTTATTTGAGACACATAATTCTCATGTTTAACCCTACAAAACTAGATTAAGTATGTGTACAAGCAACTCATTTAGAATCAAGAGGGAAGAATGTTCCTCAAGAGGGCAGAAAAAATCCATTAAAGAGTGGAGACAAAGGAAAAGGTAAATTCAAAGTAAAAGGGAAGAAGAATGCTTCAGTCAAGAAAGAGGGAGAAAAACTCACATGTAAACACTGTTCAAAACAAGGCCATGATGAACACCACAGTTGGAAAATTCATCCTGAAATGAGACCCAAAACTTTTAACAACAAAGGCGAACAAAAGACTGCTTCAACTACACAACATGACTTAGGATCTAATTCTGGAGATGAGGCAAAGATCACAGCCATGTGATTTAAAGGTAAGGACTCTATTGCAAGTACTAGTTCTTCAAGTAGCCTCAATGAAATACAACATGAAAAGGAAAGAATAGATATTTTCCACATTAGAGTCATTTCAAAACATACCAAGGCAGATATATTGTTTGATAGTGGATCACAAGCAAACCTTATTTCTGAAGACATTGTTAAGAAATTGAATTTGGAAACCACTTGTCATCCTAAACCTTATCCTTTAGGTTGGATATGTGACAATGAAAAATTGCATTTGACAAAATTATGTAAATTGAGATTTTCCAACATTGCAAATTTTATAGATGAGGTAGAGCTTGATGTTATTCCACTTGAAATTTGTGGTATTGTTTTGGGAAGCCCATATCCATATGATAGGAGAGCCATATTTCATTTCAATGAGAAAAAATATCACTTGTTTAAAGATGTGTTTGAGTACATTGTTAGAGCACATAGCAAGAAGTTGAATTTATCACTTGTGAATGCTGGACAAATGAAGAAGCTTGATAATGCTAGTAAGAACTTTGTACTCTTGATGATCAAACCCAAAGAGAATGTTGAAAATGAAGCCTTAGAAGGATGTGATGCAAGATTAAAATATGATTTGTATGAGGTTTTTAACACCTATGATGATATGTTTCAGGAACCTAGAGGATTTCCTCCTCAAAGATGAATCCAACATGAGATCCAATTGCAGCAGGATAGTCCTCTTCCAAACATTGGCATGTACAGGATGTCAGGTATGGAGAATTTAGAAATCAAGTGACAAATCCAAGAGTTTCTTGATAAAGGGGTCATTAGACCATGCACATCACGATGAAGGTCACCAATTGTTTTAGTACCAAAGAAAAATGGTACATGGTGCATGTGTGTGGATTTCAGAGCATTGAACAAGATTACGGTAAAAAACCGTTACCCTCTTCCTGGAATTGATGATTTAATTGATAAATTGAAAGATGTTGTGTATTTTACTAAGTTGGACTTGAGAAATGGCTATCATTAGATTAGGATTGCTGAAGGAGACATTTGGAAGACAATTTTCAAAACAAAGCAAGGCTTGTTTGAATGGTTGGCTATTCCATTTAGGCTTTATAATTCTCTTGCAAAATTCATGAGAGTTATGAATGATGTATTGAGGCCTTTTCTTGATGATTTTTTGATTGTCTACTTAGATTACATATTGATATTCATTAAAACCCATGAATAACATATCAAACATGTTAGGCAAGTCTTAGATGTCTTGAAGAAAGAAAAGTTGTTTTTAAAGGTGTCTAAATGTGAATTTGGAAAGACCTCATTAGTGTATTTGGGACATATTGTTGGAGGGGGTGAATTGAAGATAGATCCCCCAAATATCAAAGTCGTTGTATATTTTCCTAAGTCCAATAATGTAACTGAGGTTAGAAGATTTTTTGGAGCAACCAAATATTGGAGAAAGTTCATTTCTAACTTTTCTTCATTTGCAACTCTATTAGATGCCTTGACAAGTGTGAAGCAGGTTTTTCAGTGGGGAGGAAAGAAACAGAAAGCCTTCGATGCATTGAAGGAGAGAATCAACATAGCTCCATTTCTTGCAGTTCCTGACTTAAGACAACCATTTGAGATACAAATAGATGCAAGTGACTATGCCATGGGAGCGGTCTTGATGCAACATTGTAAGCCCATATGTTACCATTTTGAAACTTTTAATGGTGTAGTAGTTAACTATCCTACATATGATAAGGAACTGTATGCATTGGTATAAAGTGTGAAAAAGTGGAAACACTATTTGATGGGAAAGGAAACTATCATTCACACTAATCATCAACCATTGCAATACTTGCAATCAAAAACTAAGATACAACAAGCGAGGCATTTCAAATGGATGGGTTTCTTGCAGCAATTCCACTTGGTGATAAGGTATAAGAAAGGTATCTATAACAAGGTTTCTAACATGCTTTCTAGACGAATTTTTAGTGCTTTAGTTATTCTTAAGAACAATTCTATCACACATGAGAGATATGTTGACTAATATGCTTTAGATGATAATTTTAAAGATGTATATGCAACTTTGTGTCAAGACAACCAAGTAGAGGAATTGGATTAAATTTGTATCATCTTGGAAAGCAATGCATTCCATAGGGTGAAAGAGTCAACATTATAAGGGAAGCACATCTCTTATTGCTAGCCATTTTGGTGTAGGCAAGACGGTGGCACAATTACAAAGGTATTTTTATTGGCCTCAAATGAATGAAAGTGTGTCACGATATGTAAGAGGATGTTATTTATGTGCTACAAGTAATCCTAGAAATAGAAATTTAGGATTTTATATTCCACTTCTAGTTCCTTCCCGTCCTTGGGAAAGTGTTTCTATGGAATTTGTAGGAGGACTCTGAAAAAATCATGATTATCTTTATGTTGCGGTGGATCATTTAAGCAATATGTGACTTCGTAGGGTGACTATACAATGTGGGATAATGACAGGCTACCACTTGTCCTCTTCATATTAGTTTAATTTTTTCTATGTTTTCATTGGTCGAAGTAGATTTGAAGTGGCCCAATGAGTGGAGATCATGTGGGCCAATGGAGGGCTGCCACATGGCCTCCCAACAATGAATTAAAATTATGTATGGAAAACGAGCCTCCGAGAGAGTCAAAACCTAGAACTCCAATCCAACAGTGCAACACCTTACTATTAGGGCACATGGTATTGCTTAACTACTACGGTGCCCAACATCTATTTAAAATTTTGCGAAATGTTGTTTGGGGAATGAGGCCAGGGCCGGGGCTAAGCCTTGGCTCCCGGTCACCCCACACCCACAGGACCACAGGTGGTGGAGCCAAGGGCATAGACTTAGCCTTGACCCATGGTTCCGACACCCCCAATTATAATCCACCAGATCATATGCCAAAGTGTCAGAGTGAACATATTTGGGGTGGAGGAATGGGACCAACCCACTGACATATAACCGCCATATAACCACAGTCTTGACAGGGTGTTTAAAAGTTAGCGTTGGATTTGGCAACAATCATGGAATGTTTGGGAATGAACTAATTTTATGGTGCTCATGGGGTCATTCATTGAGGATCCAAGGGCTATGCCGACGGGGGCGGGCAGTTAGCCCCAGCCCCCGGACGCATGACCCCATGTGGCCCAAATTTTCTACCTAAGGCCTTACTAAGAGATTTAATTAGGCGAAAAAATGCACTAATTTCGGCGTGCATTTTGTCGGCGCCAGGAAAAATTGTCGCTCAACGTGGCTTGGAAAGGCGGAATTCATAGGATTGTTAGCAGTCCAGTGTAGTGTCTGGCTCAGTTAGCAGAAGAAACTCTGGGAGAGCATAACTTCTTTAGTTTTTAGCTAGATTGAGCCCAACAAGAATCCAACTAGAGTTTTTTTATAACTCTGAAGCCATTGGAGACATAATATTTACATTATGACCATTTTAAATCCATGTAAACACAAATGTGAGCACTTAATGAAAAAACCCAACATTGGAAGCTGGACTAGGAGATGCAGCCTAAGAGAGGGGTGAACTCCTTTATCATTTTTTGATGTTATGTATTTCTGATATGGTTTATTATCTCTATTATTGCTATTAACTAAGTTTAAAAATAAATATTTTATGTGTTTTGTAAAGTGTTCCATTACCCTAAACATAAAAAATTTACTTGCAAATTTTCCTTCACCTTCAAGTTTACAATAAAAATCATCTACCCATTGACCAACTCGAATGGACTATACCCTATTTCCAAACTCTTCTGCAAGTTGTAGATAAATTGTGCCACATCCAACAACTCAGGTGAATTCTTCTGGTCAGCCCTCACATAATATCTCAAGTAGTCCTCCAACAATGACTTGATTCGTTCAATCTTCCCATCTGTTTGTGGATGGTAACTCAAAACTATGAAACAATTCTATCCCGAATAACTTGAAAAATGTGGTACAAAGTCTTCCTGTTAATCGTGGATATTGTTTGGACACAATACCCAACGAAATTCCCCAATAATTCACAACATTCTTGAAGAATAACTCATTTGTCTTCTCCACTCCATAGGACATCTTTGTTGGAATGAAGACGTCATACCTGGAAAAATGATCAAAAATGACCATGATCCCATTATACCCCTGTGCCTACGGTAATTGAGTGATGAAGTCCATTGAAACACTCATCCAAGGTCTCTCAAGAATTGAAAAAGGCTACAACAACCCTCCCAGTCTCCTGGTGTCCGATTTTTCCTAATGAAAAATGGTGCACATATGCATGTACTCCTCCACATCCTCTCTCATCTTCTCCCAAAAGCACCCTCTCTCCAATAATGCCAAAGGCGATGCTACCCCAGGTGGCTAGACCAAGGAGAATGGTGGAACTACTTCAAGAGGTTCCTCCTACGTCCATATGACTTCAAAACCTAGAGACAGTTACCATAGAACATGAGTCCATCTTGCAAAAAGAACTTCCTCATCTTTCCTTCCTTCACCTCCTTCACAATGCTCTTTTCTTGAGTATCGGTCTCTAGACTTACACGAAGTCTATTTTGCAACTCCTCACTCATATGAAATCGACTCCTACTTAGTTCAACATGGTCTTCTTTCCCCTCAATGGCAACCAACTATGCCTTCCTGTTGAGGGAATCTACTACAACATTGAGTATACTTGACTTGTACTCAATAGTCATGTCAAGTTATGCCAAGAAGTCTTGCCGACAAGCCTGATTCACTAACAACTTCGGTTGGGATGAAAAGTAACTTGTTGCAACATTTTCAGTTTTGAAAACAAATGGTTTCCCAATAAAATAGTGGCACCATACCTGCAAACAATGGATGATCACAATTATTTCCTTCTCATGAACCAGATACCATTACTCTCTATCCTGCAACTTTCGACTCTCATATGCCACCGAATAGCTATCCTGTACGAGCACTCCCCAAATAACAAAATTAGAAGCATTCGTGTGCACCTTAAATGGTCTCTCAAAGTTAGGAAGCTTAAGTATCAGTGTTGTAACCATCCTATTCTTTAAATCTTCAAATGCCCCACGACATCTATCGATCCAACTCCATTGCTTTTCTTTCTTCAACAGGTCTCTCAGTGTCATAGTCACCTTGGAATAACCCTCTACAAACTATGTTGGTAGTTTTTCATCCCCAAGACGACTCTCATATCATTGAAATTATTCGCTTCTTCCCAATTCTCTATCGCACGAACCCTGCTAGGTTCCATCCGTATGTACCCTTGAACCACCAAGTGTCCAAGGAACGAAATATTGGATTGAGAAAACATGTACTTCAAACTCTTCAAGAATAAGCAATTCTTCCTTAGTGCATTAAATAGCAATGCCAAGTGCTTCTTAAGATCCTGCATGTTGTTGCTGAAAACCATGATATTGTCCAAGTATACCACTATGAATGAATCCAAGTATGGATGCAAGACATCGTTCATCAAAGTGTAGAATGTGGCTGGAGTGTTGCACAACCCAAATGACATGACAATGAACTCAAAGCTTCTATACCTCGTCACTATCACTACCCTCTTCTACGCACACCTAATAATATCCATGCCTCCAATCAATCTTCGAAAACACTCGTGCCTTCATAATCTTGTCGAAGCAATCTGTTGCAAGCGGTAGTGGATATCTGTTCTTTATCATTTGCTTGTTCAATGCACAATAATCACAACACATCTGCAACTTAGTTGTGTCTTTCTTCTTTTGGAACAATACTAGAGCACCATACGGGAACCTTGAAGGTCATATGAAGCCTACATCCGCCAACTCCTTCAATTGGCGCGTCAACTACTCCAACTCCGGCCACGAAAATAGATAAGGATATTTTGTTGGTGGTTGCTTCCCCAAAGCTAGCTCAATGTTGTTTCCCTAACTCTTAAGAAAATATGGTTTATCACTTTATATTGTAATCTTTCTTGAATTATTATATATATTTTATATATTTTGTTTCAATATTAGAATTTTTTATTTAGTTAATTCTTTTGGTATTAATCTTCCTTTCTCTTTTGATTATATCGAGGATGATTGTTATTAATAATTTATTCATTATTGACCTTGATTTCATTTTGACCGTCTTTCATTGACCTATAATAGATCGAACCCCTCCTTTATTTTACTTATTATTATTATTATTATTATTTAATTTATTAAAATATCCCTCATTAATTAATTATTTCTCTTCTTTCAAAATTAAGGGTCTCCTCCTAACCGTTAGAACTAGTTGTTAGAATTAATTTTCTCTGCATCAATCTCTAGCTATTTAATATAATTCCATGACTTAATTCTCCATCTTGCTCTGTACACTAGTTGGTTTGAAACAGATCGACAAACTAGTTTTGATGTGATTAAAACTGAAAAATTTCTTTAAGCATTTTTATGCATCACAAAATCCTAAATTTGGATAATAATAATATTTAAAAATATTAATATTAGATTTAATAAGGTTTCTACATGACATGATAACAAAAATTATAATAAAATTTGGAATTTTAATGTGGTAAAAACTTTTGTCGAAGGTAAATTTATGATCCATTCAAATTCAAGATATATGATAAGGTATATTTTGAGCACGAACATACGTGCTTATGCATTGCCCCCATACTGGGCTGTAGAATGCACCTCTCGGTGCAATAACATAGAAATTTTCTAATGTTGTTCATAATTTAGATCGAGTTGAATTTTCATTTTTAGAAAAATAATATCACATTAAATTGGTTAAATTATTAATGGATTAAATTTAATATTTTATTGATTCTAAAATCTAAATTATGGAACTCATATAAGGAATTTTTTTTATTTTTTTATTTTTTAAAAGGTTCGATGAAGCCCCTAGTTAACCATGTAAATGGATCTATAGAGGGTTTAGGAAACCATCGATAAATCTATTTGAATTTAAAATTTAAGTTCTCAAAACCACAATTTCAACACCCCTTCTGTAAAATTTTCCGCAACACCATTTTGTACCCTAGCGGACTTAGGGAAAAAATTGTCCTTAGGTGGTGTTGATAGTGCTATAAATCTATCAACCAAGGGGTTTCCCAGATGTGAAGTCCCAATTATACCTCACACCATTTTGTGTAGGAGCCCCATCTAGAATATCGGCCCGAATGACATATATTTTAAAGATATTCCTTGGCTCTAGCTATCAACTAGAGAGAGAGGGATGCAATGGTGTCTTCAAAAAGCAAGAAGGTGTGTCTGGTGAGTATTCAGTTCTAAATGTGTCAAGGTTCTTAGACTACAGAGAGGGGAGAAAAGTGAGCCTCTAAGTGAGAGGTAGTAGTACCCCGCAAGAAGAGACACACATGAACTAGAAGGATATGTCTATCATCCAATGGAATAGTCCACAGAGGATGCGATGATCATTACAACCAACAAATGAAGAAATATCTGTCTAATATCGTGCGAAATAGTCCATAAGGATGGGACAACAATAAAAACCATTACAACACATTCTCAATAAGATAAGTACTAAAATAAATGAAATAGTTCAACTATCTTAGCACATGTGAAATAAACCATGAAATAGAAACATCCGCAGAATAGTCCTATAAACATCCATAATCCATGCATGAAGAACATGCTGGCCTTGAAGGCTTCTATTATTGAGTAAAATTTCCAAGAGTCAAGACACATGTTTACAAAGTGCATCACTAGCTCCAATAGTGGAGCATTGGAGCCACTCCTTGCTCCTCAAAAGAACTGATCTGTCTCTTTAATGCCTCGCGGGAGGAGCCAAGGTGAAAAGTACTTTTCTCATACAATGAGAGAGTATATATAACCATGGTTGACTCTTTGACTACCCTCATGACTTTTTGACTTCCTATGAATTTTTAACTTACATGACTCTTTACATTCCATGTGTGACCTTTGGACTTCCACTTTACAATACATTTTGAATTCAATGTACATGATCCATAATAGTGATGTGGCATATGACCACTCATGACATGACACTGTTGACATGGACTACTTGATGATGTGGAAATTTCAAGTCACTTTTGCTGCTAAGTGTTGGATGTATTCTTTAAGATGCTTTCTCTTCACCTCCATATGACTTGGTGATGCAGAATATCCAATGATCTCTAGTCCTGGATAGTGGTTGCAAACTAGTGTCCCTTCACTTTCTCTTGATTGATCAACTTGTATGTTCAAGTACAAGAGAACCTTAAAGCATGCTTACCTCCTTCTTCTCCTTCTCCATCATCTTTCCATGACATGATAGGGTACATTTTCCTGCAATTCACTCGTGACGAGATGAAATCAATCCAAAAACCCCCTAGTGTAAGATGATGCATTATGATCCACCAACCATGGAAAATTTTAGGGGCGAATTTTCACCCTTGGGCTAAATTAAGGGGTTTTATATTTTTATTGGGCGAATAATTTGTATCATAGTACATTGTTACAAATCACCTCAAATTTATTTTATAAAAAAAATTAGGTATGGAGGTTAGGCCACCTTATTTTAAGGGAGAGGGTAAAAAAAATTTAGCCCTGGAAATTAGGAGTTACAATCTTCCATTCGCCCTCATTTTTAAGAAAATGTATTTATGATAGTTATAAATAAAAATATAAATACAGTGGAGGTATGGTAAATAAATAAAAGCTCCTTTTATACTTACTCCAAAGGTATGGTAAATAAATAAAAATACAAATAAACTAGACGTATGGTAAATAAATAAAACATTTTTTTATATTTACTCCATATGTCACCTTATATTTATGAACACACAACCATGTAAATAAATAAAAATATAAATAAAGTGGAGGTATGGTAAATAAATAAAACCTCTTTTTATACTTCAAAGGTATGGTAACTAGATAAAAATATAAATCAACTATAGGTATGGTATATAAATAAAACTTCTTTCTATATTTAGTCCATAACCCTCTTTCTATTTAAGAAGGCTCAAAAAAGAGTTTTTTTTTAAATGAATCCTATGGGCCATATACCATATTTATAAAAAAGGTATGGTAAATTAATAAAAATATAAATTGTTGGACACCTAATCGTCAATGGGTTAGTGTGGAATCCGAATAGACAAAGTAGTCCAAGAGACCTTGGGATGTGGAACCCAATGGTCACATAATGTACTATAAATGTATATCTCTTGTTAATAAAAATTGTACTCTCATGATTTATCCTTCAGATTATTCTTGCTGTCCATGTGTGTTTAACATGGTATCAGAGCGGGCGATTGCTGGTCCTGCTCCAATTTGAGCCACTTGTTTTGTGGTCTCTATATATATGTCAGTTCTACCTTTCTCCTAATCAGAATTGAGCAGAATTTCCACCTTATAAAGCATTTTATTGTGTGCAGACTTGCCATTTCTACCCATTACCTGTAACACTCCATTAATTCATTGTCTGCGAGAAATCCACTGCCTCTCCTACCTGACCTGTGGCACTATATACACAACACCTGACTCTGGCTATTTTAAGACTCTCTTCTGTGTTCCCTGACCCCTGTCACTGTGTACATTTTTGCTGGTAACGCTATCTCAGACTGACAACGTTGTTTCATAAACGGTTGAATTCTCCATATGTTGGCTGCATTGTAATAAATGTGAGACTCTACACTGTCTGCATGTAAATGTCCTAGCATGCACTAAGGATAGTTGTTTAAAGCTTGAAGATGTTGAAGCCATAGAAACTTGCATTAAATTTAGAAACTGTTGAATGTTTCTTGCAGTCTGTCCCTGAGGAGTCACTCTACTGCCCTCTCCAAAGTTGTTATTACAAATCTCTGACATTATCTTCGGATGGATGGCAGCTTATGCGAGAGCGTTTTTGAAACCTTATGTGCGGTCTCTCAGTCATTGAAGAAAACATAAGGTAACGACCTCTGAGCACTGATATTTTACATTTTTAGTTGCACCAGACCCAAAAAAAAGGAAGCTGTCAGCTTGAACAGTGAATGCTTAATCCAGCACCTGCTACAGAGAAGAAGGTGCTCCTCCATAGCTACACTACGACAGCAACCGACTGCTATTCAATTACCTCAATTTCTAAGCCTGGGTAAAGGCATATTGTGGGGACTCCTTTATCAGTTCTAAGGCTGTGCTAAGAAAGCACCTCCCACCATTCTTAATCACTAGACAATTATCCAAAGAAGGTTCACGCTCTCCCATGCACTTGAATTTTCCCTTACAACAGTCAAATCTACTTCTGGAACCAGGGAAAATTTTAAGAACCCCCCTAAATTTATAAATATAATAAATGGGCGAATCTCCATGGTATATAGGAAAAATGGAAGACGATTTTATCAATAATATAATATGTATATATAATTTTTTGGCGAATCTCTCACCAAGCATGGCGAATATTTTACTCAATTATAAAATCTTGTAAGATCTTAGCATAGGCTACATGCTGGTTTAATTCCCCCATTTAAATAGGCTACATTCCAGGTGAATACCATGGGTCAATACCATGTGCCATTTTTATTTTTATTAATTCTAATATTAGGGTTAATAATGGTTTTTTGCATGGTATTAATAACAATCTAGTCCATGGTATTTGTCCCATAGTATTTTGGCCATAGGTTTCACCTAAATATAACCCATTTTTTGAGTGTTCGTAAATATATGGTGAATTATGGAGTAAATATAAAAAAATGTTTTATTTGTTTACCATACCTCTCGTTTATTTATATTTTTATTAATTTACCATACCTCTTTTACAAATATGGTATTTGGCCCATAGGATTCACTTAAATAAAACCTCTTTCTTGAGCCTTCATAAATAGAACGAGGGTTATGGACTAAATATAAAAAGAGGTTTTATTTATTTATGATACGTCTAGTTTATTTATATTTTTATTTATTTACCATACCTTTTGAGTAAGTATAAAAATACGTTTTATTTATTTACCATACCTCCACTTTACTTATATTTTTATTTTTTTACACCCTTACATGTATATAAGGTGACTTATGGAGTAAATATAAAAAATGTTATATTTATTTACCATACCTCTCATTTATTTATATTTTTATTAATTTACCATACCTCTTTTATAAATATGGTATTTGGCCCATAGGATTCACTTAAATAAAACCTATTCTTGAAAATGGGCGAATGGATGCACTTAAATAAAACTTATTCTTGAAAATGGGTGAATGGAAGGTTGTAAGTCCTAATTTCAAGGGCTAAATTTACCTTTTTTACCCTCTCCCTTAAAATAAGGTGGGCTATTTGAGGTGATTTGTAAAAATGTACTATGATACAAAATATTCGCCCACTAAAAATTTAAAACCCCTTAATTTCGCCAAAGGGCGAACATTCGCCCCTAAAATTATCCTTGTCTGGAACTGATTCGAGACATCTAGACCAAGACTAAAGTGGAGACATGCATTTCTAGACAACGCTATATCAGGTTCACTGTTCCTTGGAAATATGTGCTATTAGTTCTCTGGTTGTGACTAGTGTATGAACTTCTAAGTTCACTCATTTCACCGTATATCTATAACCGAACTTTACTTGCACTATATACAATTGTGAAGTGATAAATATTGAAGAAAAAATGGTGAACCCGACGTGAGAACTGAACTGAACTGTAGATGACTGGGCATTTGAGGGCTTCGTAGTGCAGTTCCTGACAAGGGCATCTTCTAGAGCAGCTCGAGGCGACTCTTCCTCTTCCACATGGACAGGTATGCCAGAAATCACAATCTACTATATAGAGGATGGTGGATAGAGCTAGTGATAATGAGGCCATGATTTTTAGGCTTTAAATGTGAATGACGAGATCCAACATATCATTTCAAAGTTTAAAGAAATGATGAAGGCCCCAACATCTCAATCTGCACCTGAACCTGCAAACTCTTGGACGAACGGTTCGGCAAGTTTCCACACATAATGTTTGCTAGTGAGATTTATCTTACAATGCCTGCCTATCACCTATAAATCCAGAGAATTGCACTTGAAGCCTGTTCATAGCTGTAAAATTTTACTGCAGAATTTGGTACTATCCTGGAACAATTGATACCTCGCTATTTGCCTTACTTTGCATGGTATTACCTCAAGACCTGTTGCAGTGCATTCAAGCCTTTGTTTGTGGGTTGGTTAAATGTTGAATGCACGCTGGTGTAGTGGTGATATATTCGATTTGAGTGTTGAAGTCCGTATGTAATGGCCATGTTCAAATAATGCTGGCCATAAATGTTATGTGTTGAATGATTGGAAGAATGTGTGTTGACTCTTCTTTGAATGTTCATTGAAGACTCTGATGACATTAGAAGTCCCTGAACCACATGCAGACCAAACAACAATCTGAGCACCTATAAAGAAATTGAGCTTTCGTTTTTTGGTTCTCAAATATTTCTTTTGTTATTATCGACAAGGATTTGGTTTGAGCAACCTTTAGGTTTTGAAACCTGAATCTATTGAGACTAGGACTCTCTTGTCCTCTATTTTTCACAACAAATGGCATAAATGGCATAGGCTCTGTAGCAAAGACATGGTAATTCATGTTTCTGTTTGTTTCTAAAAGGGTATGGAAAGCATTCACGATTTTCCTCTGCATAATGTGATATTGCTATAAGCATAGGAAACCTTGTTGCTGGAGACAATCTAAAAACACATGCAATTCTATTCCTAGATCTATGATTAGTGCCTTCATTAAGTGTTTGGAGGATGAACATCGTACATTAAAAAAAAAAAGAGCCTGCGTGGGAACTTTCCAAATACTACATTTGATATACAAGAAGAGGTGGCATTTGGTTTGGGCAATCTTTGCGATACTACAATAGGAAAAACAAGTGAAACAAGGTTTGTTTTGGAACACTTGACATTGTTTGTTGATAGAGGATGCCTTCCACGATTCATTAAGAGATCCTTTTGCTTTCAGAGACGATATCCACCATGTATGCATGAAATCAATTCCATTTGGAATTAGTTTGATTAAGAAACCAAAGTTTGCAGAGATATTTGTTCAAGTTGGTGTCTATCATTTTATCATTCTTTTTTTGCTGACTTGAGTTGTTGAAAAGATGACTAGACTTGATACTATATTAGAATTATTGAACACTTTAATACATGTCAATGTTGGAGGGATGATAAACATTAGCAAGAACTCTCTTTGTTATATTAAAACCTGTCTGCAGTATACACAAGAGAAGGTAGAATTTTTGGAGCTTGAATCTCAGCTTTAGCGAGCAGAATTACAGCAGTGGAGTCATCATTCTGAACCTATTTCTGTTCAGAACAATGAAACAAACTCCCTTAAACAACGAGACGATATTGTTGAAGTTCATTCAGATCGAATGCCCAATAAACTAGCAGCTGTACATGCAGATGCAGAAACTCAGTCTACACTTCCCAAGCCCATCATCAGACCTTGGGAACAATTTGTCCACAACAAGCACAGAACTGGTCTTGGATATGACAAGGAATTTTCCTTTCATATTCTAGACTACTCAAAGCCCATTTAGTTTCAGAGTGCTGGATTCATTCATGACAGTTCACCTGCTCTTCATGACAGTTCATCTCCAGCTGTTCCAGATTCTACTCCTCTTCCACAACCACAACAACAGATTATAAAATGCCAACACTGTGACCCAGTTGGCCATCTGAAAGATCACTGTTTTGATCTTCATCCATGTAAGCACTGTCATAAAACTAGCCATTCTTCACACACACGCTTCAAAAACAAACATACTACAAGAACAAAGATTCATCTTGGATGGATCGCTTCTTGGCAATGGGCATCAACAGCCAAGAAGATATTCCAAACACATGTCAGAACTTGTTCCAGAGTATTGAACAGTCTTGCAGTTGAGTTTTCTCCATCATCTCACCTTGTATCTGACAGGGGGGGAAATGATGGTCATCTACAAGATTCAAAGTCACATCAAGCGAGCCTAATCCACAACCTGCCACACCAATTTCAGAGTTGTAGAAAGAGACAAAGATGCCTGTGAACATGCCTTCAGTTGGTAATCTGGGACACTTCCTCTAACAGAAGACTTCAGCTTCTTGCCGGTTTCGGAAGAATTCCAGGAACAAAATTGAGAACACTTCCTCTAGTAGAAGACTCCAGCTTCTTGCCAGTTTTGGAAGAGTTCTAGGAATTACATTAAGCATTCCAGAGTTGTTGGTAATCCTTAAACCATCATAGGTTGAGACTTCGCTTTTTAGGTTGAAGTTCTCCCTTTTATGCGGGGTGAGAGCTCCCTTTATTGGTTGAAGGTTTCCCTCTTTAAAACAATAGGAGCACTTCCTCTAGCAGAAGACTTCAACTTCTTGCCAATTTTGGAAGAGTTCCGAGAATTGCACTAAGCGTTCCAGAGTTGGTGGTCATCCTTAAACCACTGCCCTTTATACCAACATTTCAGAGAGCACATTCAGCCTAGTGCTACCATGCATTTTTTCACATTTTGTATTACAACTCTCTTCTTGGACTCATATATAACCCTTCGGATTAAGGGGGGGAATGTTGGACACCTAATCCTCAATGGGTTAGTGTGGAAGGCGAATAGACAAAGTAGTCCAAGAGACCTTGGGATGTGGAACCTAACGGTCACATAATGTACTATAAATGTATATCTCTTATTAATAAAAATTGTACTCTCATGATTTATCCTTCAGATTATTCTTGCTGTCCATGTGTGTTTAACATAAATAAATGAGAGGTGTGGTAAATAAATAAACCATTTTTTATATTTACTCCATAAGACACATTATATTTATGAACAGTAAAAAATTGTGTTATATTTAGGTGAAGTCTATGGGCCAAATACCATGGGCCAAATTATTATTAATACCATGAAAAAAAACATTATTAACCCCAATATTAGTATTAATAGAAATAAAGATGGCACATGTTATTTACCCATGGTATTCACATGGAATGGAGCCTATTTAAAAGGGGGAATTAAACTAGCATAGATCCATGTTTACTCTGGGTCAAATATCGTGATATGCAAACTAACATAGAGTGAAAAATATTTGATCCCTCATGGGCTTGGTAGATCAAGAGTAAAAATGGATCTTGTAATTTAATGTCGTTTAAACATTTTAACTTAGTTAAAATAAAAAAAAAAAAAAAAATTCAATTATTAATTTTTATAAATTTCTATTAGTAGTTTTTAAGCTCCAGGTTTATGATAACCCAAGGTATTGACCCATGATAATACCATGGTATTCATGTGAACATAGACTTTTTAAAGGGGAAATTCTATCAGCTTAGATCCATCTTCATTCTGGGTCTACCAAGTGTTGGGAGGGATAAATAAATTTCATCCCTCTAAGAGTGGTAGATGTGGAGTTAAGATGGACCATATAGGTTGGTTTTTATGATAATGAAGATATTAAATAGACTTAGGAAATTATATTGTTCAAAAAGTCTTAAGGTGAATGGTTAAAGCTACATTTAGTCACTTCACAAAATTTAGTAAAAAATACCGATATCTCCATTAATATTGGTTTTTATGATTTAACAAAAAAAATTCAAAACAATGAAATCTTAACTATTTCCGCATCACCCTCGCAGAAGAGAGATAGTCGCTACTCAGATTTCCCACCATTTTTAAAACATTCTCAATGTGATATCTTCATGAAAAGGTTAAGGTACTGATCTTGGATTAGTTGCTTGAAAAATATGTTGGTTTGTACAACCTTTCATCTTCTCTCCTATTTTTATTTTGTCGTAATGATCTGTAGGGATTGGGTCACTGCACCATATTTTCCTAAAAGGCAGAGATTGTGCACCAAAAAGGAAATTAACCCACATGTTACAACGTTGTTAAAAATGGTATGAAGGTAGTGAATTATGCTAATAAGAAATTTAGATTGGGAGAGACGTAATTAAATTTTATTATTTAATTGAAGATTTCCAATTAAAATAATAATAAATCTACATTTATATATTTATATATTGATTGGAAGGCTTCTGACAACGGTCACTTCTTTCTAGTAGATCCCCTTCAGGCTTTTGGGATACCTACTACTTCATTATATTATATAGTTGGGGCTTGCTACTTGTTGCCGTGTTGGGGTAAACAAACTTGATGTGTTTTTTTTTTAATCTCGTAGTTGGGAATAAGAAATAAATTTGATAGCTTGGAAAAAGTGGTAGCTTGAAAAAAGTGGTAGAGAAAACATTAATCTTTCCTACCATGACAAACATGGCCACTAAAACTTGCAACATTGTTTGTAGGAAGAGAAAATTATGTTTCTCTTTTCCAAACAAGTATGTTAGTATATTACAGTTTAACGAATATGTTTTATTATTATCATATATGGTTTGATACTTAAACAAAAAATTCACCAAGACTTCACAATGTTTTATTATTCAATGAAACATTTTCTAAGATCTTACAAGATTTTATAATTCAGTGAAAGATTCGCCCTGACTTTACAAGATAATATAATTTGGTGAGAGATTCGCCAAAAAAATATACATATTATATTAGTGATAAAATCGCCTCCCATTTTTCTATGTATCATGGGGATTCGCCCATTTATTATACATATAAATTTATGGTGGTTCTTAAAATTTTCCCTACCACCAACTGAGCCCAAAATAAGTGACAGGCTGGGAAGAGGGTCTCTGTGACTACACAATGTGAAATTATAATAGCTAGGGGAAGATATTGAGCTCTGCGACTACACAATGTACAACCCAGGTAGGCTTGAGGGACAAGACTGTGTAGTTTCTAGAGCCAGTGGGGGATAGGCTGAGGGAATGGACACTCGGAGAGGCAACTACGCAGTTGTGGGAGTCAAAGGAGGTTGGGCTAATATGAACCTATGTAGTTCAAGGACTCAGGAAATGATCTTGAGGTTTGAGGATGAAAAGTACATAGTTTAAGCTGGGCTGGGGACATGACTGCACAATTTTGGAGGACAAGGACGGGGCTTGGCATAAGAACTACGCAGTGCAACAATCTTGGGACATAGGAATTGCGCATTGCGCAATGTCAAGTACCAAGGTGACAACTAGAGGGATGAGACTACACAGTGTGCAACTCAGGAGAGGCCTGGTGAGGCTAGTTTTCTTGGTCGAGAAGGTTTCCCAAAAAATGGCTAAATGTATAATTGATAAGATAAGTGATGAAATTTGATGAAATTTGATTGTGATCACACACCTAGAATAATTTGACAACAAAAAAGCATAGATCATCCGAACACATAAACAAAGCATTTCCCTCCATGCGACAAATTTATGACTAGTACAATAAGTGTGAGACTTAAGATAGACTTTGGGATGACTGTGACGACATTTTAGCAAAAATGATCATAACTTTGTGAATGAGTGTGAAAAATGTTTACATAGTTAGGAAAATTCATATACACAAAGTCAGACCCTTAAAATCATCAGAATATTCTTATACACATTGTGCGATATCCAAACATGCCAAAAGACAACAATTTACCCAGTATGCAAAAGGGAACAAAACACTTCAAGAAAGCTCATGAAATAAGCTTCGATGTTTGCGACAACAATGTACAAGACCAAGGAGGACCCTAAAATTGAGTGTAAGCCAAAATTTTGGAGGGTGTTGTAGTAGCTACAACAAGTGGCAAAGTTGAACATGATGGATTCATGAAGGAATCCTCTATCCAATGGCATATGAGTTTGATATTTTTGAATTCATATGATATTTTCCATCTAATTTCTTTTAAACATAATACTTTAAATTTGTTTGGAAAATTTTAAAGAGGTTTAATAAAAGATCAATAACATAAAATATACAAAATGATTTTTTTTCAAAAAATACCATTATCTTCGTTTACGAATCCTTTTCAAAAGGGTACTCTTGGTTTTTCAATTTATTTAAATAGTTGAAAAAACCCTTGAGCGAACACACATTTCTACAAAATGCAATTGAAATATTACTTCACCAACTTCGAAAAATAATAAAAAATACAATTTTGCATAAAAAATAAATTTTTAATATGAAAAACGTAGCCCTCTCTATGTAGATCATGCTCATATATATATATATATATATATATATATATATATATATATATATATATATATATATATATATATATTTTTAAAATTACACATTTTAGACTATGTTATGCTACTTGAACATACACATAACTCTTAAGATGTGCGGAAATTTGCAAGGACAAGAATTTCATTTAATGGAAAATTGAAATATTATACGACACTATTTTTTTTTGCAAAAAATATCCTGAGGGAAACAACATAATTCTCCACAAATTTTCCTTTTAATCAAAATAAAAATTCACAATGTTTATATGAATTTTGAGGGATTCAATATGATAAAAGAGTAAAATTTTGAAATTTCATTGCCACATGTGGCCCAAAAGTGTAGCCCATGTTCATGCATTCACCTAAAACCATATATCTCCCAATTTATAAGCTTCTTGTAGCTACTGCAAAATTTTCCACCTTAAAGCATATGCAGGAGGAGTTAGAGGCCCATGCATTGTGTTAATGATAGCCCACCCATAACAATATAGGTATCTATCATGGGAAGATGTGAGGAGCCCATCATATTTAATGTAGAAGCAAGGTGACAACCACCTCAACCTCCTCTCACTCTATCCCATCCCTATTTTCCCAATATAGGAGTAAGTGTGTAATGAGAAGGGGTGTAATATAAAATTGAAAATGTATAATTGTTTACTTTTAAATGGAAGTCCCACCCTCATTGACATCCTATTTTTCTTATTAAATATTTTAGTTCAATTTCATTTGAAATATGAAATAAAGGAATTAATAATGTTTTCTTACTTTCAAATGGAGGTCCCACCCTCATTGAAATCCCATTTTTCTTATTAAATATTTTAGTTCAATTTCATTGGAAATTTGAAATAATGGAATTAATATAGTTTTTTTTGGGATGAAAAAGT
Source organism: Pinus tabuliformis (assembly GCA_031772625.1). Classification (NCBI taxonomy): domain Eukaryota; kingdom Viridiplantae; phylum Streptophyta; class Pinopsida; order Pinales; family Pinaceae; genus Pinus; species Pinus tabuliformis. The sequence continues at coordinate 635,791,137 of CM062812.1, read as the reverse complement.
TATGTTAAAAATAATAAATAATTTTTTTTAATATTAGGATGGATTGAGTTATGTGTGTAGTTTATTTTTATTTATTTATTTATTTTAACAATAAATTAATTGGAGTATATTAATAATAAATGAAAAAATATATTAATATTACATGGTTAATATTATTATTCTATAAAGAATTATATTGATATTATTTTTCCATTTTTTATTTTGGACAAGGGAGCAAGTGTCTAGAGCTTACCAAAGGTAGGGTAGTAAGTGTGTAGGTTGGGGAAGGGCATGCTCAGTGTGTAGGGTATACAACATATTAACGATGCATTTTAAAGGTGCACACTTTCACACTTCCACTCCTAACCTACACACATAGTGACTCCCATTGACATTTTGCATTTTCAAATGACATACTTACTCCCTTACCCCACAATCTCATTCCCTCATTTTAGAATGTGTTTGGGGGTGGGGGTTGTGGAAGAGTAAGTAAGCCCCTTAAAAATGTATACCACCTCTCCATCATTTAAAGAGGAGGGTTTTTTAAATGAGAGAAGGGTTGGTAGAATAAGTTTTCATTTTGAAATGTGTAAGATTACTTTTCCATTCTTGAAAATGCATACTTACTTTTACAAAAACACATTAAAATGAGCATCATGGTGGGAAATAAACATATGTTTTTAAAAATGGAAGTGGAGGAATACTACAGTGTGAACCATGCACATTTATTTTCTCTTAAAAAAGTGCATGCTTACACAATCACTTTAAAATGAAGAAAAGGGTGGGAAAGTGTTGGAAAAATGGAAAGTGGTAGTTATTAATCTTATTTTCCTTAACCTTGATATTTTTCAAAACCAAGATATTTTATCCTTCATTCTTCTCTTAGACCTTTGCTCTCCTTCTTACAACTTCCCAACTACAGATCAAACTCTTTCTTGATAGATCAAACTTGTGTAGTGAGTGTAAATGAGGTCAAATTACTTCTTTATATATCCTTCTCAAGGGGTTGAATTCCCTAATTTAGGCCAACTTGTAATTGTTAGGGCTGACTTGTACTTTTAGAGTTTCCCCAACTTTCTAGACTCGAAATATTTCTCGGAAGGGTCTTATGAACATGATTTTGACTTTTTTTATTCATGACAATAAATACTAAGACCCAACAAACCCTAGAAGAATAAAGAACATGCTTTTACCTAGAATACCACCAATATTGAAAATGAAATCCATGCTTTAATAATAACTTTTTGTTTTATTTTCTTTTTTTGTTACATAGGATCCATATTGAGATGAGTACAACAATTCTGAAGACTGAAACTAGTTACATTTCTGAAGACTCCCTCGTAACTAGGGAGGTATTCATAATTGTACAACTAGTACAACATCATATCTCAATCTGAAGAGTTCTCACAAGAAGAATCAAATTGATAAGCCATACTGTAAGCATCATCATCATGACCAACACTATCTTTGAGGCATAGCTAGACAAGATCTTATTTAATAAAGGGAATTATGCTGGGAGGATTTATGTCCGATACTGCACTACCTCTCTGCAAGGTATATACCCCATCCAGATATCTACAAGGTATGTCCTTTTAGGACTATTCTTATCTTGAATCTCCAATCTTGGGTCCTCAAAGAATATTGATCCTCTTTGACCACTCTTATCTTGGACACCTGTCCTATACTCAAAGAGTGCCAATCCCTTCTTTTCTTAGATGCTATTTCCTCAAGGAAACCATAGATGATTATCCAATCCTCTCTTCATCGCCTGAAGAGGAGAATTCACATGTGATGTCCAACATCACTCCCTCTCAACCAGAGATGGAATCCCTATTCTCCTTTAATATTGAGGATATAATTTTTCTCCTATATAAGGAGACTCCTTTACTCCATCAAAATCAAAGGATATATAGAATTCTTTTGTATTTGGGAAGTCACCATCACAAGCCTTACAAATTATCTTCATAAGAGTATCAACTACCAATTCTTCATAGCTTCCTGACTCCCTCTTTCCTCTACATCATCGAGATTTCTTTCTTGCAAGGTATGATGGAGCCACCTTCTCTCTTCAATCTTCTGACAGGATGCATGTCATATTTTTTGTCATCACTTTCATCTTTGACATGAAGGCCTTGCACTAAGCCTTCCTAAACTTCAATTTTATCATGGATTCCTTATGAAAGTGATCTTCTTTGACCTTCAGGTTATCTTCGCGCACATCTACCTTTATATCTCAAGATGGACGCATCTTGAATTCATAGTTTCTAGTTACTAGATGTTGAGCTTTCCTCGTCATTCTTCATCCATTTCCATCCACACAGTGGAACTTTCCTCAAATGTCTTCATGGATTCCTACAATGTCCTTCTAGGTAGCAAAACAATATATTAACTTGATAACCAAAAAATTATTAAAGCATACTTATCTCATCATGATGACCTTCTCATACCATTAACAACCTCTTCGACCATCTCCATTTGAAATTTCCTTCATTCATCAAATTTACCAAGGATAAAAAATTTATTACCAAGTTACAACTTTTCCTTTTAGAGATTATACTCGATATTAATCATTATTCACTTATTCTAGATAAATTCTTAAATTATTTATACATCCTTAAGTAAGTCAAATCTTATTCTTTTTCAAGCATCATAAATTGATATACCTAAGCATATTTTATGATCAACTTTCTTTCTGCAAGATTCTATACATATGAATCCTATCCAAAGTTTTATATCCAACATACATTCCTATCCTTTCATCTGATCATCTAGCTATCCATATATCTTACAAAGAGACTACATCTTGACCAATTGCATTCCTTCATCCCTTTACTAGTATTAACTCCCCATTACATGGAATGCATAGTAACTTTGTCATAGTGTTTTTCCCAATAAACTTCCGTAACGATGGTTCTTTCAGGATCATGATGATCCACCTAAGAAAGATGAATACCTCTAAAATAGTGTTAGAGAATACTTGGATGAAAATTATACAAAAATGGTCTATCTATCTATCTATCTAGATGCTCTCTGTTGGACACCTAATCCTAAAGGGTTAGTGTGGAATTCGAATGGACAAAAGCAGTCCAAGAGACCTTGGGATCTGAATCCCAAGAGTCACATATGTGTACTATAAATGTGTATCTTATGTTAATAAAAAATGCACTCACTGATTTATCTTTCCTATATTCTATGTTTTCCATGTGAGTTTAACATGGTATCGGAGCCATGATGAGTGGCCTGTTTTCCCTGAGCAACTGGTCTGAGTTGCCTTGAACAGTGCTGACTAGAGCTAGCCTAGTCTTCTGTAACGCTCCATTAATTCTGCCATCCCTGCGTTGTACCTGCGCCCTGCTCTTCTGAAGCTGCATACCAAATGATGTCAGAGCTGAAACGGTAACGCTGCCTGAAACATTTCTGAGTAAAACGCACGCTGCCTGAAGACTCTTTTTCTGAAGACTACCGGTATAATCGCTAGCTCAGTTGGAGGAGTTGCACTGATAGCAGTAGCGCCAGTGCTGAATTGAAACACCTGGTAACGTAACCGATAGCAGTAGCGCCAGTGCTGAATTGAAACGCCTGGTAACGTAACCGATAGCAGTAGCGCCAGTGCTGAATTGAAACGCTTGGTAATGTATGGTGTTAGAGCTAACGTATGGTAACGTATGGTATGGTAACAAACAGAGCTCCAAGAATCAGTAAAAGTTCTAAGAGCGACTTTGTATACAGTATGTTATTTTCAAAGAAAAACTGAGTGCCCTCATGATGCGGGAGTCTCAAACAAAGCTTCTACATCTTTCACTACAGTTTTGGCTTCACGAATCTCATCGCCTTCCTGACCTGACTGCTCTAGCTCTGCCAGCATTCCCTGCAAGTCAATAAGGGCAGCTTCAAGGCGTTTCCGACAATCAGGAAGCATCATCCTTGATTCTGCTAGTACATTCTCCTGTTGTTTAAGGTCATATGGATCAGCACCCTCCTCTTTCTCTGCATTTGATGTCTCTGCAAACATTTTACGGAGTAGCATTTTGACAAGAGAATCTCAGTCTTGCACCGTTGAAGACCACTTGAGAACGATACAATAAAGCTTTTGATAGAGCGAACGAGATCTGCTGCGGACGGATGGCGCATACGCTCCTGAAAGTCACGAAAAGTTAGAAGAGCTGTGGCAGCATTGAAAATGTCCGCGTTCTGCATCTCTGTTTATATCTTTCTATTCTCTGCGATTTTGCTTGGATGGTCGATTTCTCCTCAAGAATGCAGGAAATGACAGAAAGTTCTTTGGCGTGGACGACAGGATACGAACCTGCGCGGGCAGAGCCCATTCAACGTTCAATAGCCCATTAAGCAAGCCGAATTTGATAGCATTGTCAGTTTGATCAGAGTCCGCCGTTCTTTTCAAAGGGGCAAGGGTTCCAAGTATTATTTCTACACAATTTCCTTCAGAATTCATCGACAGGAATGCGGAAATTTCAAGCAAAAGTTATAGGCTGAGATTAGCACACCAGAAAGACGACTGATAATTGGTTGGGCAGCATTCTTACTAATGTAGCAGAAGAAGCCATTTATTATGATTCCTGTAAGAAGAGGGAACTTATTGGTCGAGTTCTAAACGAGGAATCGATTTTCCTATCACCACAAGGATCGTGAGCTACCTTTGCTGGCTGTACCTGCTATTTATTCACAGGAGGTTGACGCTATTTGTTAAATGGGCGGTATACCATTGTCTGAATAGCGTGGGTATTGTGGGAGAATTCATTCCAGACTCCCAGGAGTTGCCTTGTGGGATGTGTCTGCATTCATCACCTAGTTGAAGGCGGCATCAGGGAGTTCATTCACAGAAGCGTGAGATTTATCATCAAGAACAAGCTACTGTTTATTTCTGCGCTCATAATTTTATATATACAGATGTAAAAGTTTCCAGTCTGCTCGAGGGAATTCATATCTCTGGTCCATCGCTGTTTGGAAATCACTGTGCATAGGGAATACATTTCTGAGTATATATTGGTCGTCTAATAGCCGGCATCCATCTTCAACTTCACTGCTGTACTGAAGACTGCTCTGCTGGTGTGTTTCCCAGATCTCTGTTATTATTAAAGTTGAAGCGGATCCCTGTCCCTGAATTGAAGTTTACCAGTTGCAATGTTAATAACTATCCATGTATTGGAGTGATGAGCAGAGAACAATGGAGTTAAATCATTGGAATATCCAGCAGTATTGTAAAAGGGTCTGCCCATATATTGTTGCATGCGTACTGTGAAGGGTTAGTGACAGAAAGTACTTTTTGGTGATAATTATTAGTAGACCATCTTTCTTGAAGCATTTGGCTGCCAATTCCATCCCTGTACACTATTTGAAGGGGTTTGAAATTCAAGTCTAGCTGCATAGACCTCTGCTATTGTTTGGGTTGTCGTATGTTGATCTAGATTTTTGAAGAACCAGGTTCTCTACTTCCCAGCTACTTCTTTATTACAATTTGTTGGCTAAGATGTTTTTTTCTGTGTAATTTTGCACAGAATATGTTCATGATATGAAATTGCATTGTATATGGAAGTATATTGAGAAGCTACATACTTGAAATTTTTTTGAAGACAAAGTGGTACATCAATCAATTTTTTGCAGTGATATTATTGTGAAATGGATAGAATGGGTGTTGTATTAGAATTGCTTAACACTCTAATACATTCTACCATGGACAATACAATTATGATTGATAAAGCCATTGTCGCAAACATTCAAATCTGTTTAAAAAATGTACAAGAAAATATTGAGTTTTTGCAGCTGGAAACAAAGCTACAGCAGGAAGAATTACAGCAGTGGAGTCATCATTCTGAACCTGTTTCTGTTCAGAAGATTGAAACAGACTCCCATAAACAGCGAGTCAATAATGTTACAGTTCATTCAGATAAAGTAGCAAAGTTACATGCAGATGCAGAGGTTCAGTCTGCACTTCCCAAGCCCATCATCAGACCTTGGGAACAGCTTGTCCACAACAAGCACAAAACTGGTCTTGGATATGACAAGGACTTGTCCTTTCATATTCCAGACTACGCCAAGCCCATTCAATTTCAGAGTGCCGGATTCATTTATGACAGTTCACCTGCTCCTCATGACAGCTCACCTCCAGCTGTTCCAGATTCTGCCCCTCTTCCACAGCAACAACAACAACAAAAACAACAGATCGTGAAATGCCAACACTGTGACCGAGTTGGCCATCTGAAAGATCACTGTTTTGATCTTCATCCATGTAAGCACTGTCATAAAATCAGCCATTATTCACACAGATGCTTCAGAAACAAACGTCCTGCAAGAACAAAGATTCATCTTGGATGGATTGCTTCTTGGCAATGGGCATCAACAGCCAAGAAGATATTCCAAACACATGTTAGAACTTGTTCCAGAGTATTGAACAGTCTTGCAGTTGAGTTTTCTCCATCTTCTCACCTTGTACCTGACAGGGGGGGAAATGATGGTCATCTACAAGCTTCAAAGCCACATCAAGCGAGCCTGAGCCACAACCTGCCACACCAGTTTCAGAGTTGTAGCCAGAGACAAAGATTCCTGAACATGCCTTCAGTTGGCAATCTGGGACTTCCTCTAGCAGAAGACTACAGCTTCTTGCCAGTTTTGGAAGAGTTCCAGCAGAGTTGTTGGTCATCCTTAAACCATCACAGATTAAGAACACTTCCTCTAGCAGAAGACTCCAGCTTCTTGCCAGTTTTGGAAGAGTTCCAGAAATTGCATTAAGCATTCCAGAGTTGTTGGTCATCCTTAAACCATCACAGATTGAGAACACTTCCTCTAGCAGAAAACTTCAGTTTCTTGCCAGTTTTGGAAGAGTTCCGGGAACTGCACTAAGCGTTCCAGTGTTGGTGGTCATCCTTAAACCACCGCCCTTTATACCAACATTTCATAGAGCACAATCAGCCTAGTGCTGCCATGCATTTTTTGCACATTTTGTATTACAGCTCTCTTCTTGGACTCATACATAACCCTTCGGATTAAGGGGGGGAATGTTGGACACCTAATCCTAAAGGGTTAGTGTGGAATTCGAATGGACAAAAGCAGTCCAAGAGGCCTTGGGATCTGAATCCCAAGAGTCACATATGTGTACTATAAATGTGTATCTTATGTTAATAAAAAATGCACTCACTGATTTATCTTTCCTATATTCTATTCTTTCCATGTGAGTTTAACACTCTCCTTAAAGCAACTTAATCATGTAGATTCTAAAGTTACCACTCAGTCATATGCTTCTCTCTATGATGCTCAACATAATTCATGCTATTCTAAAGGAAAGAACAACCTTCATAGAGAACCTAAGAGTCAATAAACCTTCTTTAGTGGTAAATATCCTTCACTTCTTCCTTCTTTTCCATCTTCTTAGGTTCTCCCACTGCTTCAACTACATGAGATTGCATCCTTTCCTTTCTCTTATTGTTTTGTTGGTCTGGACAATCCATTTAAAAGTGTCCAAACTCATTTCACTTGAAGCATTGAACCTTGGACATGTATGTATTCTTGGAATTACCAAAATTTCCCTTATTTAGCTTCTTAACTCGGGTTAGAAAGGCTTGACATTTCTCATTTGATCTACTATCATATTTTACTTTGATCCTTGATTCTTTCAAAATGCATTTGGCCCACAACTCATTAAAGGGTTTTGAATCCTTCTTGGAGTAGATGCTTGTTGCAAATCTACTCCATTCTGGTGGCAACACATTTAGAACAAATATGGTTACTTTAGAATCAGTAATAGGTTCCCCAAATCCTTGCAGACAGTCTCTAAGTTGAGAGAATCTCATGGGAAAGTATGCCACATCCTCATCCTTTGGTCTATTCATCCTATATAACTTATTATGCAAAGACATCTTTTGTCCTGTTATACTTACAAAATACAAATTCACTAGATTTTCATCATGGCCTTGGAAATATTCATGTTTGCAAAAAATGGAACAAGAGAATCCTTAGTTGATTCAATTATGATCCTTTCAGCCCTTACTTCCCCTTCCTTATACTTTGCTAGTTCTTGTGTCTTATCCTTGCTTAGTTAAATGATTTCCTGAGTAACATATTCCATTACTTCTTATTCTGTGAGTATCAAGTCAATCATTTTCTTCCATGCTAGATAGTTTGATGCCCCGACAAGCTTATTCCTCTCCTTTCAGAAAGAACCCATATGACTTGAAGATTCGGACATGATGTAATAATATGATACCTACTTGAGACCAAGGTTCTTCTTGATGATGTATTCAATCTTCTTGATGCCTTCAAGATCTTTTAAGTGTCCTTGATAATAGCTTCCGAAGTCCCTTGATGCTTCCTTCAAAGATGCCTTCCCAGTAGATATTCTTCCAAAGAGAGATTAACACTCTCCTTGAAGTCTTTCTCCTAGATGTTCCTTTGATGCGAGCTTGATGTATACTCGATCTCCTTTAATGTAGAAACACTCCTTCCTTGATTCCATTCTCAAATGATTCCTTTCGATAATCAATTTTTTCTTGAAGAGCTTCCTTTTTCCTTCCCCTTGACAAGTAACGAGTGTCCTTTCAACTACCTTCCTTGTTCATCTTAGCTCTGAAACCATGTTGGAAAGATAGATAGTGGAAACTATTAATCTTATTTTCCTTAACCTTGGTATTTGCTTGTGAATCTTATTTATCTTCTTTAGTTATATATTTTCATCAAACAATATCAAGAATAGTAATAACAACAATAACAAACATAGATATTAGGCTCTCAGCCAGGAGAAAAATGCTCCAAGGGGAAAACCAAAAAACTCTTCTCTTCTTAGAGTTTTCTTCATATGAGATAAAAATACCCAAACCCTAGAGAAAGTCCTTCTCCTAGTACCAAATCAACCATTATTTAAGTCCTTCCTTGATTCTGCATCAACCAACTTCAATACTGCAACTCGTCTTGCAACTTTGATCCTGTAATTTTAGCCTTACAACTTCTCTTGAGACCATAATCTAGCCTCCTCCTGGGACCTTCCTAGAGCAAGAAAACTCTCCCAAAATCAACAAGGTCAATATACATTTTCCTCCCTTCCAGTTACAGGATTTTTCAATTCATCCTATTGCAACTTGGACTTGCAATTTCAGTCTCCTTCTACAACACCAAAAACCCTAGAACTTCACACATGTTAGAGAGATAGAGCCCAAAACCAAGATGTTTCAACCTTCTTTCTTATCTTAGACCTTCACTCTCCTTCTTCCAACTTCCCAACTACAGATCAAATTCTTTCTTGATAGATAAAAATTGTGCACTGAGTGTATGCAGATAAGGTCAAACTGCCTCTTTATATAGCCTTCTCAAGGGTTTGAATTCTCTCCTTTAGGTCTAATTGTAAGTATTAGGTCCCAATTATACTTTTGGAGTTTTCCGGAATTTATAGACTCAAAATAATTTTTTTATAATTACATTTTTCACAGAAGGGTCTTATGAACATGATGTTGACTTCTTTGACTCATGACAATAAATCCTAAGACCTAACATGATGTTGACTTCTTTGACTCATGCAATAAATCCTAAGACCTAACAAACCCTAGAAGCATGAAGAACATGGTTTTACCTAGAATACCATCAATAATGAGCATGAAACCCATGCTTTATATATATATTTTTTCCTTTTGTTGTTAGTTACATAAGATAGATATTGAAATGAGTATAATAATTATGAAGACTGAAACTAGTTACATTTCAAAACATAGAAAGAAATGTACGTTTTGAATGGGTACTTCCTCATTTTTTAGCATGTACATTTTCTATCACATATTCACTCTAAAATGAGAGAGAAGGGAAATTGAGGAGTAAAAGGTTGAAAATCCATAATTACTTCTTCACACTAACTCTTTTTTTTTCCCTAGTAAGGACTGATGGATTTGAGCCTGGGATCTCTCAATTTTTATAGATTTCATATTACTTTGATTACCAATTAAACTGTAGGTGGACCACACTCACCCTTATTTAAAACCACCCTAATTTATTATTTTAAAGTTAAATTTTATTAATCAATTATTAGAATTGATGCAGAATCCATTAATACCTTTATTTTGTAAAGAAAGACTTATGAAAACTTTATTTATAATCAAAATATTGACTTTTAAAAATTAATTTTATTTATTTATTATAGTTTTTTAAATCAAAATAACGAATAAAAATTTTGAAACTGAAAATGAAATCGATTAAGAATGAAATTATTATTATAAAAAATTACATTTCTTTAATTAAAATAATATAAATTAAAAACTGTGATAATCAATGAGAACCACTAAAATATTAAATATATGTAATTAAAACCAATATAAATTAAAAGTGTGATAATGAATGAGAAGAATTAAAATTATAAATTAAAAACTATTAAAAATGTAATAATAAAAAACCATTAAAAATGTGATAATCAATGAGAACCATTAAAATATTTAATATATATAATTAAAAACAATATAAATTAAAAGAATATTAAAATGTGTGATAATGAATGATAAGAATTAAAAATGATTTTAATGGGCAAGAATGATTATGGGAAAAGTAGATTTGGAATTATACAAAATAATGAAAAATATAAATAAATAATTTTTTAAGAAGAATTTAAGTTAAGTTGATTTGGATTTTATAAAATAGAAAAAAATAGAAAATATGTATAAAAGAAAAAGATTAAAAAGAAGAATTTATTTATGAGGCAATTTAATTGGTGGTTGAAGTAATGTAAGAATTGAGTAAATTTAAAGATTTAAAGTTTATTAAAATACTCTGAGTCTTGAGTAAACTCAGAGATCCAAAGTTCAAATTCCTTTAGAAAAATAGATTTTACATTCTCAAAAATTTCTTTTCATATACCAAAAAAAAATTTAAATTAATTTTGATATATATAATAACAAAACTTCAAAAAAAATCTAATTTAAATTAAATATATAATAAAAGAACTTTACATAAGATTTTTTTTTTTTTTTTGAAAATTCTCTTTTAACTACTTGGTACTACATAGTACCGCATATTGGGTTTTACAGGGTACTGCGTATAGTTAACTACTTGAGTACTACAGAACTCTTTTAGCTACTTACAATACATTTGGACTAAACTTTGATGGGGAGCTCTTTCAACTGCTTACAATACCTGAGTTGAGGCCTATCAAGTTTTTGAATACTACGGAATCACTCCACATCTTATCTCCGAAGAGCTAAACATTCTAGAGTATTTGTTGATGAAAATGGTTTATTAAATTAATAAAATTGATTGAATAAATGTGTAGTTTTCCAAATATTTTGGAAATTCAACCGATATAAGCAAACTTAAATGGAGGCCAACTTCTTACCTGTCATGAATGGGGGTAGTCTATCGTCGAAATTTATAAAACAGTTGTAACGTATCGCAGCGACTACCGAGGGAGCATTTTGTGAGGCGGCTGAATTTTGATTAGCCAAGAATGCTATCAGTGGGACAACTGAAAAGCTTTCTGAAACTTCCTTAATATAAGAATGTCGGTGGTCTAGAGTTGGAATTTAACGGTCAAATTATTCGCTAATGGGTTTGAGTATAAAATAGGGTAAAAGTATTGCGGTTTGCCCATTCCATACTTAAAAAAAAAACCTAACGTATCGCAGCGAAAACTGTGGGAGTTGGCTGTTAATGTACAAGTATAAACATTTCTTAAAAATATGACGAGACAGCTGAATTTTTTGTTTGCTTGGAATGGTAGAAAGCGATGGATGACAAAAGTGTTGCCCGGACGAAACTTCTTACCTGTCTCCGCTGAATCCACGCACGACATCCATGAGGGGCTGGAAAAAGTGGGGCAGAGTGTTGCCGTTGATATGTTGAATTTGAATTCTTTACCTTCTGTAAGTCAAGTGGGTATGTCTGAGAGTTGTTACAACAACTATTTCTCAGTTGAAAAAAAAAAGGTTTGGTGGGCAGTTGGAGTGTACAGCTTGTGAGAGCAACTGCCATCTTAGGAAGAGTTTGCATCTTTAAAGAATGAACATAAATTGTTAAACAATAAATAAGAAAATCATGAAGGTGACTCGAGCAAACCTTGAGTGAAAAGTGAAAGTGATTAATAGAAGAGTTTGAGAGCTATTGGAACTTCTAGGAACTGGAGTGCTATGATGAGTTATTGAATGGAGTGCATGTGGATATCAATGTGTTTTGTCTTTTTATGCTTCACCTTATTGTGAGAAATATGTATGACATTTTGATTATTAGGCCAAGAGTGGTAGGATGGTCTTACTTAATGACACATTTTGTTATTTGCTATAAAACCAAATAAATTCTTTATTGGGAAGAACTACAACATGGTACTCAACTTCTAGAGAGGACAATGTAATCACAAATTGCTTCTTGCAAAATGAAGCGACTTGTGTAGATCTATAGCAAGAGAAACATCCTAGTGTGGAATTTTGATAACTAAACCACCCCATCTAGAATTAGTAAAGTCCACAAACTCAAAAGTACCTTGAATGTACCTCAAAATGCACTTTGCATCCTTTTAGTGTCTCCCATGATGATCTTGAGAGAATCAATAGAAAAGGCCTATTGCAAAAGAGATGTTCGAACATGTATGAGTTAAATACAATAGAATCTCAACTAGTTGTTGATAAAATGAAGGATTAATACATGATGTTAAACAATTCGCAGAAAGGTTAACACATATTAAAAATGGATTAGGCACATGCTTACAAGGTTGGCATTCAAGGTTAGTTATCCAAACAAGTGTTTTAGATCACTATGGTCTATTTTTATCCTAAATCTCCTTCTCAAGAGATAACACATCCACATTTTAAGGGCATGGATTGTAGTTGCTAATTCCAAATCATGAGTGGCATAGTTCCTCTCATGTTCATTTATCTTTTCTTATTTATAACATATTGTTATGACATTTATTTAAGTTTGAAATTTTTTAATTTTGAATGGTAATAAACAAAAAATAAGTTGATAGTGGGACTATCAGTGCTATTATGAGTTTTATAATTTTTTTTCTAGAAAAATATGATGACAACGGGAGTGTCAACATTATTGAGTATTTGGTGGTAACTAGAGTATTAGCGACAAATGTTGAAATTTGAAATTTCAATTTTGAAATATGCTGACATGTTCCACGTAAGCAAAAAGGTGATTATTATCCAATCATGTTATGTTAAAACTGAAAGGTGAAAGGTACGTCCTGAAAGAGTGTTTTCCACTCATGAAGAGGTATGCAGTTATTTTGTAATCATTAAAGGATTAAATCTTTGTTTTACCCATCAATCAGTTATCTAACACATGTCTGAACGTCATTGTTTCCCCATATGGTAATTTACCCATTTCAATTGTGATCTTTGTTAACTTTAATTGCTAGATACCCATTCGGTTGAAGTTACTTGGCGGAGATCCAAGATCAAATCCTAATCCTTTCTTCTGCGTGATTGCCAGACGTAAAGACAATGGGGAAAAGTGGGAGGTTAAACAAAATTGAACCAAAGGCACCCGATCTTCTTGAGATTTACTTGGACATTCAACAGCAGTTTCAACAAGCTGGATGGGAGGAATTTTTCAAATGATGCACCGACTTCCATGATGAGGTTGCACGAGCATTTTCCCAGGGTTTCAACAATCAGTGTTTGGAGGTTGGAGGGATTTCGTTCCAAGTGACCCATGACTTTGTTTCAGAGGTCACATCTTTTCCTATAGAAGGAGAAAGAGCCTTTAGGAGCCACGTCTTAGCTGGGATTGATGTGCCTTTCTTCCTAAAGACCGAATTCAAAGAAAGGAATTGGAAGGCGGGAGTGTAGAGTTCTTGGTTGGAAGACAAATGGGATGGGCTACTATGAATTATCCAGTCATATTTCAAATGTGAAGGTCACTAGAACTAGGTAAACCCATATCACTTTCATTTCTTGGCTCATCTGGCAAGACAATTGAGAATGAATGCATGCTATTTTTTTTTAGAAAGTCTAAAACATATGGCTGCTCGGGTTTGGGCTAGAATAAACTCATCTTCTTACTTCATTTATCATAAGTCTTTAATTAAACTTTTAATTGAAAATCAGTTGGCAAAGGCTGGAAGAACATGGAGTCATTTTATGTTTCGTGGAGGATTACAACCCCAGCCCCCTAGGTCTAAATGAGGAAGGAAAAAGGGTACCAAACAAATCAAGAACCCTTATGTAGAAACATCCTCCCAGGGAAATTCCAGTGTACAAACCAGAAGTCGAAAGAAGGAAGGGAAAATGTCACCTTCTGTTCCTAAAACACCCAAATTCTATTCTAAAAGAAGTGACAGGCTTAGAAAAGCACAACCTACTGTAACCCCTCCTCCTACTGCAAATATTTCTCATACTGTGAATTATCCTACCAAGAACCCTCATGCTGAAGGTCTGCCTGCAAAAATTCAGCTACTAGAGCAAACCAAAGGAAATAAGGATGAAACTCATGATGAAGAAGTTCCAACTGAAAAAGAGCCCACCCTGTTTGAGATGTTCAAAGGAGGTAAAAGAACCTCACACGAAGCCCTTAAACAAATTGAGACTAAATATAAAGTACAAGAAAACCCTGAACTTGCCAAAGAAGTCATAGATGTGGATAATATTCTACTAAAAGACCTAATCATAAACAGAGATAACACTACAAGTTCATAAACATTGAATAAAACAAAGGCAACCAAGAAGAAAATCCCCATGGAGACTAGACAGAGAAAAATATAGAGGGTGACTTAGTTGGACATTTTGTTGGAAGTAGGTAGTGCCCTTAGCTGAGAGCTAGTTTCTATCTTTTTGGTTTTTTTTGGTCTTTTCACTATCAAAGTGAAATTTTGATCTAGCATTGATAAAGCGCCTATCAACGTTTTAAAATAGAAAGGCAGAGAGGAGCACTGCCAGTTTCATTGTCAGCGCATTTTGGAGAACAATCTAAAAGAAAGCACTGATAGTGAATCTGTCAGCGAAATCATCAGTTTCGACAGCTAAAGGATTGACATCAACATTATGAATGAATTACAGGATGGATACCAAGAAGGTAGGAGCTACACAACAAGAAGAACAATTTTAGAGGGATGGCAGCAACGAATGAGGCATAACAATGATACATTTTCTTAGCCCCATTTTTAGCACAAATTTCAGTAAGTTCTTTTGATTAAAAATCATATATGTTTAGAAGATACTTTTACATGCATGTATCTAGGAGATATGTATTGTTATTTTTGGATTACTGTAACTAATTTTAGAGACAAAACTGTTTATTTATTATTATCTATATAAGTAGTGACTGTAGAAGAAAAAAGGGTTGGAAACTTCTGGAAAAATTAGCATCTCTTGTGTATTATTAATTAGACTTTAATGAAATCAGTCTTCATGAGAAATTTGCATAAATTCTTGTGTTGTGATTCCCTGTCTATCTTCTCGATTTAATATTTTCCTTATGTCTGAAATACTAAGTGCTTGAAATTGGGACTCATATGTTCATGCTCCCATTTCTTTATTTTTAGACATTTAACAATTTCTTTTTTTTACTTAACCACTGCACTTATTTCCTTTATTTTAATTCTGAATTCCTTAAAGTGTCAAATGAATTATCACTACCTTGATTTTGTGTTTTTATCATTGAAAAATATTGTGATATAAACCTGATTGGGTCAGACTCCATGCCCAATGGTGGAATCTTCTCATAGTCCAACCAAACTCAGTCATTCTTAAATAAATTTAGCCATAAGACTTAATTGTAAACCTTCTACTACTGTGACCTTGAGTAGTTGAGATTAGAGTGTTGAGAATAGCAACAAGAAATGCTAAAAATAGCATCTAGTATATTCCAATTTTAGTTTGTCATTGAATTAGAATTGGGGATTAAAATTCGAATTTAGTCTCACTAGCTGCTTGAAAAATAATTAATTAATTCATCTTGAGTTAATTAGTTGGAGAAATTCAAGCTAGAAGTCTTTGTGAAGTCATGCAACAGTTATCCCTTAAATTAAGGAGATTATCCCTTAATTAAGGAGATAAGAATGAGTTTTATTTGAGTTGTAATTAGTTACCTCAGTTAACTGAGTTATGTCCAATTAAATTAGTTCCAAACAGTTTGAGGAACTAATTGTGAGTTCACTCAGTTAATACATGCATGCATCAAACTAGTGTACTCTAGATAACTGAAGATTCTCTCATAAATAACTCATGCATGTCTAGTTAGAGAAAGACCCAGTTGAGATTAAAGACAGGGAAATTGTACTATCAGTGGCATGAGTTTTCCTATAAAGGAAACTCATCCATGCAGAAGGAATAAGGTTCCTTGAGGATTGCACAGTTTTACAGGGTGTGAGATCATTGTGAGTGATCATTGTTACACTTGGTAACAGTAGGATCGCCTAGGAGAAGCAAGGAAAAGAAATAGGAGGCTTGGAGGGCTAAGGAGAAGGTTTGTGAGAGGCCTTGTTAGCCTGTGAGCATCCAGGAGGATTGTATTGAGAGCTGGCTAGCTGTGAGAGTTAAAGCTTTATGTAATCTTGTTGTATTTCCACCTTGTATGATAATATAGATAGTAGGGTTTTTAGCTGAGGCTTTCCCCATAGTATTCTTCTGTGTCTCATGTGTATTGATTCTTCTTCTATGTTATATGTGTTCTGTTTGATCTTGCTCAAATTGATTAAGCTTCCGTAAGTTTGATTGTAGAAGTAGATTAAGTATTTTGCTTTAGTATATTGCATTATTAGGTTGATTTACAGTGAGAATTTCTACATGGTACCAGAGCTAGCCAATCTATAGAGAAATTTATACATGGTATCATAACAAAGGTGATCAAAGTTTTGAACATTATACTGAGAAGGGAAATTCAAAGTTTGAAGTTCGGGGTTGCAGGTACAAATCGAATTCATCTCATATTTCAGGTTGGTCAATGGCATTTTATGGCTTGAGACTCAAGTATGCATTGGATGGCAGCTCGAATTACATAGCATGGAAAGATTGCATGGAGGCTGTATTAGAAGACAACGGGTTGAAGGATTTCATTGATTGAGAAATCCCAATGCCAGCTTCAACTAATGCACAAGAGTTGGCTGGATGGAAGAAGTGTGTGGTGAGGGCGAGACAGATCATCCTTGAGGCAGTTTGAGACCATATTTTCTCGAGTCTCCATGGGAAGGATACTCCATATTCAATGCGGAAGACATTGAAGGACCTCTACTAGAACAATAGCGACCAGAGGAAACTGGCGCTCAAGGATATGGTTCAGAGAATCAAGATGGAGAACGGCAATGCTATTTCCACATATCTGTACAAGCTCACCACATATAGAGATGAGCTTGGAAGTGTGGGAATAATTACTTCTGATGAAGATATGGTGAGCCTCGCTCTCCTCGGCCTTCCAAAGAGCTGGAATAGCTACCAGGACTTTGTGAATGGAAGGGAGAAACTGTCATATTGGGAATGACTATGGTTGGATCTCATGTAGGAGGAGATTAGGAGGAGAACACAAGATGGTTCTTCATCCAAGGATGATGAAGAAAATATGGCCTTAGCAGGTAAGGCAAAGAAAGGGAAGGAGAAGGATTCTCATTCTAAATCAAATTCTTCTCATGGAGAGAAGAAGGTTGACAAGTCTAAAGTGAGATGCTTTAATTGTCATGAGAAGGGTCATTATGCGACTAATTACCCATCAAAGAAGTCCAAGAAGGGATCCTTGGAAGGATTTTTGAGGCATTGACCTCTCAGTTTGAGATGGAATTCACCCTCATTGCATGCATGGTGTCATTGATGATGGGTTATGGTTGGTTTCTTGACAGTGGAGCCTCATTCCACATGACTGGTGATAAAATTTTATTCAATACCTTGGAGGAGAAAGACCTCAAGATACTCATAGAGATGGGTGACAATGAAAGGTTTAGTGTTTCAGGAGTGGGCACGTTGCTTTTCAGAGGGAGTATGCAGCTCTTATCACCTTGACAGATGTGAAGTATGTGCCTGGACTAAAGAAGAACTTGGTATCGATCGCAATGTTGGAGGACAAAGGCTACGATGTTGTCTTCAGTAAGGGAAAGGTTTTCCTTAGACACATCACCATGGGATAGGTGAAGCAAATCAGTTCACGAGTCAAGAACCTGTATTCTCTTGATGTTCAAGAAGCATGCAAATCCTTGAGGAGCAAGGCAAAGGTTAGAGAGTTGGTGGTTGAGAGGGAGAGTAAATTACATCCCAACATGTAGCCCCAGAAGAAGTCTCAGACAATTGTGGAGGAGCCACAATTGGATATGCTGAGAGGAGACCGAGTGGAGGCATCCACTCATGTAGAGACCTTTAGTAGGGGGAAATTTAGAGCCAAGTCAGCAGAGGGATCACATGTAGCCATACCTCCAGGTGTGAGGTGGGGTGATGTGAAGTGATAGTCCCAAGAAGGCTGAAATTGGGCAGGGTCCATTGAGAGGTTTATCTCATGGATCGTACCTTGCTACAGGAGCCCAAAGTACATAGTAGCTGGAGGAATCAGTGGGATTGATGCAGTCAGAGATCAAAGTGACAAAGGCTAGAGTAGTCAGATACTGAACAACGTAGAGAAGGACTGACAACACTGCAGAAACGCAGAGTTAGTAGAAGCGCGAAGTTTTCAGTCGATAGAGGCAATAGCAGTCAGAGACTTTGATTACGGAGGAATCACACTAATTTAGGTTGGAAATTTTTTGTTTTTGGAGTTGCTAGAGCATCAACACTAGAGAGAAGTGTTGCATGCAGAATATTCCAAAGGTTCAGGATTGGGATCGAGTTGAATTCCTTTCTTTTTGAGAGGGAGTGTTGAGAATAGCAACAAAAAATGCTAAAAATAGCATTCAGTATATTCCAATTTTAGTTTGTCCTTGAATTAGAATTGAGAATTCAAATTCAAATTTAATCTCACCAGCTACTTGAAAAATAATTATTTAATTCATCTTGAGTTAATTAGTTGGAGAAATCCAAGCTAGAAGTCTTTGTAAAGTCATGCAACAGTTATCCCTTAAATTAAGGAGATTATCCCTTAATTAAGGAGATAAGGATGAGTTGTATTTGAGTTGTAATTAGTTACCTCATTTAACTGAGTTATGTCCAATTAAATTAGTTCCAAACAGTTTGAGAAACTAATTGTGAGTTCACTCAGTTAATGCATGCATGCATCAAACTAGTGTACTCCAGATAACTGAAGATTCTCTCATAAATAACTCATGCATGTCTATTCAAAGAAACACCCAGTTGAGATTAAAGACAGGGACATTGTACTATCAGTTGCATGAGTTTTCCTATAAAGGAAACTCATCTATGCATAAGGAATAAGGTTTCTTGAGGATTGCACAGTTTTACAGGGTGTGAGACCAGTGTGAGTGATCAGTGCTACACTTGGTAACATTAGGATCACCTAGGAGAAACAGTGCAAGGAAATAGGAGGATTGGAGGGCTGAGGAGAAGGTTTGTGAGAAGCCTTGTTAGCCCGTGAGCATCCAGGAGGATTGCACTGAGCTGGCTAGCTGTGAGAGCTAATGGTTTGTGTAATATTGATGTATTTCCACCTTGTATGATAATACAGATAATGGGGTTTTTAGCTAAGGCTTTCCCTGGAGTATTCTTCTGTGTTTCATTTGTATTGATTCTTCTTCTCTATTATATGTGTTCGATTTGATCTTTCTCAAATCGATTAAGGTTCCACAAGTTTGATTGTAGAAGTAGATTAAGTGTATTGCATTATCAGGTTGATCTACAGTGAGAATTTCTGCATGGTATCAAAGCTAGCTGATCTATAGAGAAATTTCTACATAGGGAGAGATCCCTCTCCAGGTTGAAGGGCAAGATTTAAATCTCAAAGATGTTCGAGGTTACCTTCGATTTTTTCGTAGCTATGGTTTTATCTAAGTGATAACATTTTGGCGCTGTTGTCGGGGAATGAAAGATACATTCTCTCCAAGTGATTTCATTGTTTAGAACAGATCTCTGAGGGAAAATAGAGATTTGGACACCAGTTTTTGGCTGTAAAGTGTTTTCTCTAGCGAATCCATTGTTAGAAGGATTCATAGCTCAAATGATTCAATGGTTATTTCACTAGACCAATGAAGAACTTAGACATTGCTACTATTGTTTCAAGGTATGCAAGTTTAGAATTTACAGTTATTCTTGGTTTTCCTAATCATCTACCTAAAGATGAATATTGAATTTTTGAATTATCCCCACCCACTTGAAACCTTGAGCGATCTAGGTGCATATGGTCTAAAAGGATCAATATGTCGAGATCATGATTCTCGAAATTACTTGAAAACGATTACTGCAGTGCTTCGTCATGAATTGAAGCGTCTCCGAAGGTTGGAGAGAGCACAAAGAAGACAGATATGTTGGCCTCTTGTCATCACAGAATCCTCTATGACGATACAGAGAAGTTCCAAAGCAAGCATTGGCATGCCAGTACACAGAATTTCGAGAGAAAGTATTGGCATGGGTAGCAAAAAATTTGTTGGTGCCGTGAGTAGCATCAGCAGCGTCTCATATGAAGCACCTAGACGATTTGAGTTTCCTATTCAAATTCGTGTTCTTCTTCGTAGGAGTAAAGCTACACTTGGACGATTCACCAGATTAGTTGCGTCTCAGCATATGCGAATGGGTCTGTTGTTTTTGTTATCTGGTCGTATGCTCATTGTACAAATATGTGGCAAAATTTATTCATAAGTTTATTTTTAGTGTTATATGTTTTATGCTTTTTGCTGGTGCTACCTTACCCACCCTTGGCAAAAAATGCTAATGCCCAATTAGCATGACTTCGTTTTTGAAGTCTGAGACGAAGCCATAGTGAGAATGTCGATGTCTTATGACTTCATTTTTGAAGTTTGAGAACGAAGCCATAGTAATGTATTGTGCCAGAATGTAAATCTCTATATAGAAGTCTGAGAACAAAGCCATAGTGACAATGTGGATGTCTTGTACAAGAATGTAAATCCCTAGATAGCATGGTATCATGTTTGAGCCCTTAGTTTTAACTTTTACCAAGCTAGGATGAGAATGTGGATATAGCATGGAGTTATGTTTCTGCTGTCAATTATACCAGGATGTCGATGCCAAAGTAACTTGATTAGTAGAATGGAGTCATAATTAACATGGAGTCACTTCTGAGCCTTGATCTTCACCAGATTAAAATCAAAATCGAAAACAATGAAGCTCCCAAGTGAGGAGTCGAAAACCAACCAGCTTCCAATTGAGAATCAGCATGCACAGCAAAATCATGCAAGTGCCATTCCCTCTCGCAATTATCCAGTGAGCTTGAATATTTATTTTCGTGTCTCAGGTATCCGGCAAGCTTCATGTTCTAAAGGGATCAAGGACATCCTCAGAAGATTCTTCGTATGGATTAGACTTTCTTTCTCAATTTGTTCGTATCTTGATTATATATATATATGCTCAAGAAGCCATAAATTATTCAAATGGCATCGGTTATTTGAACTTTCTTCCCAATTTGCTAATCTTGATTGTAGAAATATATTGATTAATTTATATAGGGGCTCCGCAAACCATGTGAATCATCCATATATGATATATCGATGTTTGTCTTAAAAGTTGAGTTCTCAATATTATAATAATTTAAAATCTATGTTGCAAGGAAACGTGGGTACGGGGACGGGGACTGGGACGGGGAAGGGGACGGGGATGGCATTTTTGGAAACAGGGTGCGTGGGTTCGTCGGGCAATATAATAATATTAAATTTTAATAATTAAATTTTATAAATTATAAATTTATAATTAATAATATATATGAAATTTGAATTTGTATATTTTTTCAACTTTAAACAAGAAAACTTTAATGATAATCATTTAAATGGGACAGATTTTTTCACACACAGCTGACTGAGATACACTAGCCAAGTTTCCTACAAACTCAGGAGTACGCTAAAAAATCCTAAAGTATTCTGAGTTCTCAAAGACTCAACATTTTAAACTTTATTTTATTGGGTTGCCTTGTGTGTTTGGTGGGACAGCAGTGAAATATATGCTGCCAGCAGCCATAATTTATACTTTAATGTAGCCACAAGCCTAAAAAATATGTTAATGACAAATGTAATAATTCAATTTTTCAAAAATTAAAATATATATACTATGAACTGTTTTTCCTGAACACATTCTGAACCATTTAATTGGATTTTGTTGATCCATGGTGAAATTAAATTGCAAGGGCAAGCAACACCATTGTTAGAGGGTAGATAATGAACTGGCTTGAATGTTGTGTAGATGATTGAGTTGAAAATTTGAAATACATTCTCACTGAACGGTTTATATTGTAAAGAATAGCACAAAGATATATTCAGTGTATGAATGCAATTATGTAATGCCATTCATTAATGCAAAAAATGATGAAGATTTTTTGCGCTTTATTAATCTAATTGCAACTATTTCAGGTTAAAAGAACTGAAACGTATACTTCTCATATTATAGTATATAGTATAAAAAATTAAAAATTTAACAAGTCTGGGCTGAGTAGAGGTAAGTTTGTGGCATTGTCATCTCTGTTTAGGGCTTCAGTTGGGTACAAGAGTCTGCATAGGGACGCTGAGGTCTGTTCCTTAGTGAACAGTGAGTTGTTTTGTCTAAACAGTGGCATGAATCAAGCCCTACAGCTCAGCGTTTGACAACAACAAGGAGGAGGGACTATGCCGCAGCTGTAGGAGGCAAATTGAGTGTATAAAAGTGCACTGACAGTTGTGGCTCATGTTGCAGACAGTCCGAAACAACAAGAAATTGTGACATTCATTCCGGCAATTCTGCTTAATGTAGTTGAGCCCTTGTGGGTGTTCACTGTTCAAATGTGTAATATAATGCACCTATATTTTTCACACATGGGTCTTGTGAAACTTTTTCATGCAATAATAAAATTGAAAACGAAAACTTGTAAATAGCACTGCTGCTGAAGCTGCCCACTGCCGCTGAAGCTGCCCACTGCCGCCGGAAATGGTAAACGGGGACGGCTCAAGCCTCAACCAAATGGAAAAAACTTAAAAGTTAAATGAAATCAGTAATCACGTATCAGATATTTGCTTGTGTGTGTTCATAAAGAGTTAAAGTCTTAAAGATTTAGGGTTTTTTAAGTTTTTTACCTTTGTTATAAGTTATTTTTTAAATTTCAATAAAAAAAATTATTTGAAAATTAAATTTTTAGTATAGTTTTTTTTTATGAAGAACCCAAAGAACCCGAAAAACCCAAAGAACCCAACCCGAAGAACCCAAGAACCCGTTAAAGGAAAAGAACCCAATTTTTTTTTTGAAGAACCCGGTTCTTCATGGAAGAACCTGGTTCTTCTGGTTTCGTCTGGGAAGAACCCGTACCCGAATCCGGTACTTGGGTGCGGGAACCCAGGACGGGTTCGAGAACCCCACCCCCGGGTGCAGGTACGCGTGCAACATAGTTTAAAATATAAATATAATTTTAAGGTTATGGTGATGGTGACCCAACAATACATGGTGTTTGTCCTCATGGTGTTTGTGGGACCATAAATTATTCAAATTGCAGAGGTATTTGAACTTCCTAATTTTCTAATCTTGATTGTAGAAATATATTGATTAATTTATGTAGTGGCTCCACAAACCATGTGAATCATCCATATATGATATATGCATATATGATATATCGAAGTTTGTCTTTAAAAGTTGAGTTCTCAATATTATAATAATTTAAAATATAAATATAATTTTAAGGTTATGGTGATGATGACCCAACAATACATGGTGTTTGTCCTCATGGTGTTTGTGCGACTAGAGATATTTTCTTTAATATAATGATTTTGACTTCATAAGTTTTATATAGGTGTATATATTTTAAGTTATATTATAACAATTTAATTTTAATTTTAAAATTAAAATTATAATAAAATAAAACATTAACTTTACATAAATATAAAACTTTTCATAAATTTTATTTATTTATGAAACAAGAGATCATATTCAACACGAAAAGTTTTATTTATTTATAAACAAGAGATCATATTCAGCTCAACAATAATTTCACTACTAATTTAGTAAAGATGTATAAGCATTCAGGGCGGGAATAAGTATGAATTTAAAAATATATTATTATTATTATTTTAATATTTTTATTTTAAATATAGATAAGGTAGTAGTATGTATTTTTTTTTATTTTTTGTTTTATAGAATTAATTTATTATTATTATTATTTGGAAATTTCATAAAGATTATTTTTCTATGAGTATTTTCTCATTTGTTAAATAGGAGAGAATATATCTAAAGAGAATATGATTTTATCAAAATGAGCTTAATAACCTTAAAAACAAGTATAATTACTAGAGATAGATAGAAATTGGTTGAGATATACTATAAATAAAAATGAAAAAAATAGATAGCATCAAGGAACATTTAAGAAGAGGTAAGAGACATTAACATCAATTGGCACTTGATATCTTGGGATATTTGATAGATTCAAGCTTTTGGCTTTCGTAATAACAATTTCAGTTATGACCAACTGCTTGTTCATGGTTTTGGATTCTAGTTGTAACTTGTCTACATCTGGCATCATTTTTTTCCAACAGCCCCCTTCCCAAGAGTGTTTTCATTTACTAGTAGAGATTGATGGTTTGTATGCATTGATTTTGGCAGCCTTTAGAGTGGACCATGTCTGGAACCCAATCAACAAAAGTGGTTTAGACGTTAGAATTAGAGGGACTTTATACATTAGTAATGATTTCTTCCTCAACATCCCTAAGTTCTTGTAGGATTTAAGGTGGGGTTTGCTTCATGAAGAGATGGGTCAAGGTTTGGTTGTGTACACAAATTACTAACTAAGCCTCTACCACTAGTGCCACATTGAGAATGAGCCCTTTGTTTGGTCAAGATTGCTATCCATGAAGTAGGGGACTACTTCACCCAAGATTGGAAAAAGAAAGCATATAAGCTACATAAAGGGCTTTCTGAGACTTGCTCTACTTAAAACAAGCCAAATATAATAGGACACATGTCACTGCTTTCCAATTGAGGATGGAAGGCTTCTAGTGTGAGTGCCTCTCACTACCCAAATTAGATTTTTTCAACCAAAGGCTAATATCCAACCTAAGAAGCCAATTATCACACGAACTTGTTATATGTCACCCCCCAGATTCTCACTAGAGAGGATCATTGCCAACGAGAGTAAAAAATCATTAGAAAACACACACATTGCAGAATATGTTGTTTACTTTAAGGGCCTGTAGTGTAAGGACATTAAAGCCCTTTGACCTACCTTGGTGCCAAAAACAACCATGAGAGAGTAGACAAATGGTAGACTAACGAGATAAAAAGGAGATTAAAAAATTGATGTTAGGGGCAGATAAGAGGTCAAAGAAAAATTGAAGGAGCTAGGAAAACCAGGGTGGGAGTGAAACAAAACCTAGTGCTGCAAGAGGCCAAGTTTGAGTTTCCAAAGGCTTAAATAAAGAACTTAGAGACAAAGTTGGCCTCCATGAAATGAGAAGGAAAGCATCGAATGTAACGAAATTCATAATCATGAAAGGGTAAAAGCATGGAGCCAAGTTATACTTTTTGGCAAGGGAGGACACATTTAGATGAAAAAAAGAGGGCTTGATCGAACATATTTAAGTGCTCGATTGAACCCCTTGAACACTAAAAAATTTGCTCGATCGAGCCCCCATTTTCTATTAAAATACGTGGTCGTGGTCTGCGCACGTCATTTTTGCATAGACTGTAGGAAAAACATGAGCTCATTCAAGGTATTAGAGCCCGATCGAGTGATTGGACCCTGGGGCAACTCAACCAACCTTGCCAATGTCCTAGAGGCTCAAGCAAAGGTAGGTTTCCTATCCTTTTTGTCTTTATTTATTTACTTTTTCTTACAAAGTTAAATAAATTAATTTGAAAAAAAAATTACATACAAAAACCATGAAAACAAAAAAAAAACCACAAAAAAACCTAGAAAATCACATAAAACAACCTAGAAAACCATAAAAAAACAACTTAGAAAACCCCAAAAAATAACCTAGAAAACACCTCATCAAAAACACCAAAAGAATTATAATTTAGGGTTTTGTTTTGTTTTGTTTTTAACTGGCAGCATGTTTATTATGAATATTTCTGATTTTAAATGGTAAACAAATATTTTCTAATTATTTTAGGTTTTAATGTTTTTCTTTAGGAATTTTGTGATATATATATATATATATATATATATTTTAAGTTTTTTTAATTCTTTTTTTTGTTATTTAAAATTTCTAACAAATTTGATGGAAAATATATCCCAAAAAATTCCAAAATATGATGAATATGGTTGCTCATGGTGAACCTTTATTTATCCAATAACTTATTTTATCATTTTAAATTTAAATTAATTTATACTTTAATTGTTTTTTTTTAATAATAAATTGCTAGAAAAATTGAGAGAGAGTAGAGAGAGCGATTAAAAACACAAGACCAAACACACTGAGATATCTATATTTATCACAACAATTATGCATATAAAAACATAAATCTCTGACTTCCACACTTCTAGATCATGACTACAACTCATACATAGGAAACAACTTATCTTAATTAAAGAAATTGTTAGACAGGATTGCTGCATCATCCTCAGGAGAGCCAAACCTCCCAAAAGCAACATTTCCAAGCTTGAATATCCTTCTCTTAACAGCCTTAACCAAAACCCTAATATTGTGGTCTGGGAAGTTGACAAAGGTGGTTCGACTGTTATTATAATGAATACAAAGGATTTGTTAAACACACACATGGCTGCAACATAATATGAAAGATAAAACATGAGAATACATTTTTATTAACAAGTGATATACGTTTATAGTACATGGTTTAACCATTGGGTTCCACATCCTAAGGTCTTTTGGACTTCCTTTTGTCTATTCGGCTTCCACACTAACCCATTGAGGATTAGGTGTCCAACATTCCCCCCCTTAATCTGAAGGGTTATGTATGAGTCCAAGAAGAGAGCTGTAATACAAGATGTGAAAAAATGCATGGCAACACTAGGCTGAATGTGCTCTTTGAAATGTTGGTATAAAGGGTGGTGGTTTAAAGATGACCACCAACATTGGAATGCTTAGGGCAGTTCCCAGAACTCTTCCAAGATTGGAAAGAAGCTGAAGTCTTCTACTAGAGGAAGTGCTCCTATTGTTTGGAAGAGGGAAACCTTCAACCATGAAAAGGAGGTCTCACCTTGCATAAAGGGAGAACTTCAACCTGAAAAGGGAAGTCTCAACCTGTGATGGTCTAAGGATGACCAAAAACTTTGGAATGCTTAATGCAATTCATGGAACTCTTCCAAAACTGGAAAGAAGCTGAAGTCTTCTGCTAGAGGAAGTGTCCCCAATTTTGTTCCTGGAATTCTTCTGAAATTGGAAAGAAGCTGAAGTCTTCTGCTAGAGGAAGTGTCCCAGATTACCAACTGAAGGCATGCTTAGGGTCATCTTTGTTTTTGGCGACAACTTTGAATATAGTGTGGAAGGTTGTGGCTCAGACTCGCTTGATGTGACTTTGAAGCTTGTAGATGACCATCATTCCCCTCCCTGTCAGATACAAGGTGAGATGATGGAGAAAACTCAACAGCAAGACTGTTCATTACTCTGGAATAAGTTCTGACATGTGATTGGAATATCTTCTTGGCTGTTGATGCCCATTGCCAAGAAGCGATCCATCCAATATGAATCTTTTTTCTTGTAGGACATTTGTTTCTGAAGCATCTATGTGAAGAATGGGTGGTTTTATGACAATGCTTACATGGATGGAGATCAAAACAGTGATATTTCAAATGGCCAAATCGGGAATAGTGTTGGCATTTCATAATCTTTTGTTGTTGCTCTGGAAGAGGAGTAGAATCTGGAACAGTTGGAGGTGAACTGTCATGAAGGAATCCAGCACTCTGAAATTGAATAGGCTTTGAGTAGTCTGGAATATGAAAGGACACGTCCTTGTCATATCCAAGACCAATTTTGTGCTTGTTGTGGACAAGTTGTTCCTAAGGTCTTATGATGGGCTTGGGAACTGCAAACTGAAATTCTGCATTTGCATGTACAACTGTTGCTTTTTTGGGCACTGGATCTGAATGAACTTCAACAATATTTTCTTGCTATTTATGGGAGTTTGTTTCATTGTTCTGAACAGAAATAGGTTCAGAATGACTCCTCTGTTTTAATTCTTCTTGTCATAGCTGAGATTCGAGCTACAAAAAATCAATTTTCTCTTGTGCATTTTGTAGACAGACCTGAATGTTTATGAGAGAAACTTTGTTGACTTTTAATGTATCATGAGTAGTAGACAATATCAGAGTTTTGAGGAACTCTAATACTTCAATGATTCTGGCCATTTTTCTTCAATGTCAGAATTACACCTTAAAAACGGATCACAACCAGCAATATTCTTTATAAATGTGCAGCAAACGATCAGTGTGCAACTAGCAAGCACCAATTACAATCCATTACATAAAAATAAGAGTTTACTCATGACTAGCACTATGTTCTGACAATACAACCGACTAAACTTTTCTCCACAAAAGATTACTTTTATTTGTCAAAACAATCATTGCTTTTATACAGCCCACCAAAATCTTATGCAGCAATCAATCAAGGAATCAATGCATATATATGTAGACAAAAACTATAATGAGTTTTAAATATAATGCCACACTGGGGCAAGAGCAACTACAAACTTGCTTGGATCCTTCAAATACTCCTTCACTTTCTTAGCTAATGGAAAAGAATAGTCAAGTTCAATAGCGACTACTAATACATTCTTGTAACCATTGATGATAACATGTGGAACAACTGCAATTGTGGGATTACAGATAATCAGAGAAAGAGTAAAACATCTGGTTAATCAAACCATGGTAATTTGATTGTATTCTATGTGCATTTGTAAGGCAAAATTTGTACTAGAAGTTCCACTAGAAATTGAGTGGTCAATAATCGTCTCAACTAGAGGTGGTAAAACAAATTCTACTGGAAAGCTTATATATGTTGACTAGTATATTTATTGTTGTTACGATAGTCGCTTCCTTTTCTCAAGGTAGTAGAGAATTACACTGCAGCCTCCTAATATCGTTGATGTATAACACTTGTAGATACTTTTGAGTATATATAGAACATGGAAAAGCTTACCCAGTTCTGTAATCCCCAAAGAGAATTCGCCATTTGAGCATTTAAAATCTTGAATGACCATTGTCAATTCATGAACATCAAAATAGTAAATTAGTCATTGGACAGTAAGGGAAATACGAAGTGGAACAGTTTTTGAAAGATAGATGTTCTTTCATGTCACACTCACAGATGAAGGGTCTCAACCTCAACGCATAACGGTTCAAAGTGCTTTAATTACATCATCCTTTAGTACAGATTGACAAGTCGATAATATGCATTATGAAATAATACATACCAGATACCAAAATATCAAACCAACTCAATTAGTCACGCGCAGACTAGTAATAACTCAAATCAACTACCAGCTGTTATAGATCTCACCATCTAATAATGTATACTTTAGTATCTTCTCCTGACAGGACTCCTTGAACGATGACGCCCACGCGGTGACCTCCGACGAATGTATAGCATATGCAATGAAATACCATTCAACTCACAGCAACAATTTTAGAGATACAAATAGATGGAAAACCCAATAGTTATGCATGGACTTGGCTCCATTCCAACACACTGCCTTCAAAATCTCAACGTACATAAGTGCTTGGCATGCACAATGATGTTGGAGATTCTTAAACACAGAAACACAAATCACACTCTAGTATTCAATCGTAGAGATAGTGGAAGAGTATGCCAAGCTTGAGGGTGGTGAAGGTTCTTCAAGGCTCCATGTCTTTCTATTTTCCACAGCTGATTATGATCTCAGCCATTTTGATGCAATGAATGATAAGTGGAACGCCAAGCAACGAATACCAGCGTTCTGAGCTGCAAATCTTCAAATACCAGCATTCTGAGCTGCAAATCTTCAAATAGACTTCGATGGCAGCATTCGAGAGCTGTATTAAACTGGACTAGCATTCAATGGAACCAACGTTCAAGAAATATATATGATACCAACGCAAGCAAACCCACCATAGTTTGAATGCACCCCTTTTACTAATGTAACCAAATGAAGTACTCAACTAAAACTCTAAACCAAATTGTCATGCTAGCTGAGTTCATTAATTATAGATATGGAAAGGAAGACAAGCCGGCACAAGAAATGGCACTTGCTTACGTATTGTGAGACTGAAGGCTTCTACCATATTGAGGTTCTCAGGGGACAAGCTGTTGGTGAGCGAGAACTAAAAGGAATGAATTAGGGCGGCGAGCATGAGCTGAACTGTGCGGGGCGCCATGCTCAACCCCACAAAGACATTCAACACATTCAATGTAATATGGAGCAGCATATGCATATGGTCAGTGTAAATGTATGGGCGGCGCAAATATAAAAACTATGGGAGCAGCGTAAATAAACAACTCATTCAATGTAATAAGCCAAGAGAAGCCCCTGGTGGTCTCACATGACAGTGATGAGTTTTTTGAAAGCGCTGAGATTTCTGACCCTTATCACAGCATTCCAAGCTGAGGTATGAGCAGCACCATCAACGTAATACCACAGCGTTCATGACAATGTTCATAACAACGTTCATACCAAGAACATGAAAATGAAGGTTAGCATTACTCAAACGTCCCATTCTACACTCACCTCAGTCATTTCATTGACGTCCACCTTTAAGAACACCATCGTTCCTACCACAGTGTTCATCATTTACTTAAAAACGCATATGACAGAGGGCGCAGTCTAGATAGAAAAACGCGTATATGGCACTGCCACAGAAGGTGTAGACTTGACAGAGAAACACATATATGATATTCCAAATGATCTTTCTCCAGAAGTTGAGGAGTAGGATAGAGAATAATGGCAGTGGAGTTACGATGTAGAAACCTAAATTTGAAACCTGTGCTTTAGCTATAAGAGATGTTAGTTTCTGCAATATGGGCAGAACATGCAAACCATGTCAGGGCAACACATTATATGCATCAGGATTATATGTCAGAGCAGTGCAACGTTATATGCAGGTAATTATAAAAAACGGTTAGAGAAGAGCAGAGGGTGCAGCTAGAATTTAGCTGAGTAAATATTCATGAAATGCATTGGCAGAAATGACTGCACATAAAGGCCATAAAACAAATGGCTCAAAGTAATTATGCAGGGCAGGTATATGCCTGCTCTGATACCATGCTAAACACACACGTGGCAGCAACATAATCTGAAAGATAAAACATGAGAATACAATTTTATTAACAAGTGATATACATTTATAGTACATGGTTCAACCGTTGGGTTCCCCATGCCAAGGTCTCTTGGTATTCCTTTTGTCTATTCGGCTTCCACACTAACCCATTGAGGATTAGGTGTCCAACAGGATTACAATGAGAAGATGTTAGACCACCTAACTAATAGTAGTTGTTACATCAAATTAAAAAAGAATCCCATAAGAAAGGTATCCAAGGTCGTTAGTAACTTAATAAAATCTAGCAAAGAACACAACATTAAGAATCTTATTGAAACTAATCCCCACACCCCTAGAATTTATGGAAACCCCAAAATTCACAAAGAAAGTATCCCCATAAGACCCATTGTCAACACCATTGGAGGTCCCACTTACCATGTCACCAAATATCTTGCTAAAAAACTTAAACCCTTGGTGGGGAATACTAGTTCCTTCATCAAAGATTCCAATCACTTCATTAATGAAATCAAGCACATAAAACTTGACCAGAATGACATCTTGGTGAGTTTTGATGTCAAATCACTCTACACCAATATTCCCATAGGTGAAGCCATGGAGGTAATCCAAAAACTTATTGATCCTGACACAACTAAATTAGTAGAAGTTTGCCTGAGATCAACCTTCTTCAGTTATAAAGATGATATATATATATCTATATATATATATATATATATATGAGCAAACTTGTGGTGTAGCTATGGGATCACCTCTGTCTCCCATCATTGCCAATCTATTTATGGAACATTTTGAAACTAAAGCCATTGAGTCTTCACCATTAAAACCTAAGCTTTGGAAAATATTTGTCGATGACACCTATATTATTTGGCCTCATGGAAAAGAAAAACTAGACATTTTCCTCAAACACCTAAACAGTCAATCTAATTCTATCCAATTTACTATGGAAATGGAAGAGAATGGGAGCCTTCCCTTTCTTGACATCCTAATCAAAAGAAACCAAGATGGCTCAATATCTCACTAGGTCTATCGTAAGAAAACCCACATAGATCATTACCTTCATGCTAACTCACACCATCATCCTGCTAAAAAACTAGGGGTTCTCAACACTCTTGTTACCAGGGCTGTTTTCATTTCGGATCATGATCATTTTGAACAAGAGAAGAACCATCTTATGGATGTTTTTGAAAAGAGTGGATATAGAAGGTGCCAAGGAATCAATTCTTTCAAGAAAGCTGAGAATCCGTCAACCTCCCCTACATATTGGGCACCACTGATAAAATTTCATATATTTTAAAGAAGAACAACATAAAAAATACCTCTAAACCTATGAGCACCATTAACAAATGCTTAAAATCCATTAAAGATCCCATTGATCCTAAATTCCATAAAGGGGTTTACCTGGTTCTCTGTTCTTGTGGCAAAATCTACATTGGTGAGACCGGTCGATCAATCTCAACTAGGATACAAGAGCATGTAGCTGACATTAAGCATAACCATTCCAAAACCTCAGCTTTGGTTGAGCACTCCAATAAAACCAATCATCATATTTGTATTGAAAACTCTTGTGTTGTGGCCAAAATTGATCATTATCACCATAGGAAATTCAGAGAAGCTATCGAAATAGGTAAACACCCTAACAACCTTAACCGCGATGATGGTTGGAAAATTAGTGATAATTGGATCCCAACTCTTACCTCTAATCCTGCCTTCCCCTAAATGTTCCCTGCCCTCTTATCCCTTGACTTGGCCTCCTTGATCTTCCTTTGTATTACACTAGCCCTATATTCATTTAACCATTTTCTTCAAATCATCAAGAATAAATATTTTTTATAATTATCAAAAAGTTAAAAAGAATTTAATCTAACAACTTTAATTTTAATCATATTCAATTCTAAAATATAATTCTTTATAAAGTGATTATCAATAAGTATATAAAAATATAAAAATATAATTAAATCTACAATACAGTTAACCTTTGCAACATCATTCACAAAATACAAAAGAACAAAAAAAAGTTTTTATTTAATTTAATTTAAAATATTAGATTCATTCTTGGAATTAATAATATAAATTAATTTATTGGGCATAATAATGAATTGGTTTTTAATCATTATTAGTGACTAGGCATTTATTATTTTATTTTTAATCATTCAAACATAATTTAAAATTAAGATAATCATATAATTAATAAAAATTAATTAGTAATACAGATAAGCATTAATTAGTTTATAATCACTAATCAATATTAATTATAAATTAATATATTCTAATCCTAATTTTAATCTTAAAAGAAGAAAAACTAGATATTAAATCAGGAATTAAAAACCAATAACTAAAATAATTATTAAGTTAACAATAAACAAAATTATAACAAAATTGAATTAACCCTGTCGGCTTATATTCATTCTCATACCAACCCTAGCCTTATTATTAACCCTATTGAGTTCTGACTTATTCACTCATGAATCTATTTTTATTCACTCATGAATCTATTCCTGATGATGAATCATAGAGGTTGGTTCAAAACATCGAATCCTACAAACATGAATACGATGACTTTGGAAGATAACACTACACAGAATATAGATCACAAAAGCCTCAAATCATTAATGTACATTTACTTTCACATCTACACTTTAAATAAAAGTTAAAAAAAAGAAATAAATATACATTTTCAACTCTACATTCTGTGCCATTCTCAAAGATATACACTTTTCCACACCCACTTTAGAATGAGGTTTGGAATAGAGGTAGAAGAGTAGTGGACACATTCTTCAATCACTAATGCAACCAATCCCTCATTTTAAAATAAGGAATACAAATTTTAAATAAAAAAAAGTTTATTAATATATTTTTTTCAAATGAGTTTCAGGTATACATTGAAAGTGTGACGATAAATATACATTTTATAAATAACTTAATACGATTAATTAAAAGATTTGCTAATATTTTTATTTCCAATAAGGTGGAAGTGTAAGTGTGCATTGAGAGCCAGTAATGAGTATGAATTTAAAAATATATATTAGTGTTTTTTTATATTTTTGTTTCATAAATGGAAGAGGTACGAGTACGAGTACGAGTACGAGTATGTATTTTTTTAGTTTTTATTTTTGAGAATTAAAATATTTTTATTATTATTTGGAAATTCCATATATATATAAGGGCATTTGTTTACGAGTATGTATTTTTTTAGTTTTTATTTTTGAGAATTAAAATATTTTTATTATTATTTGGAAATTCCATATATATATAAGGGCATTTGTTTTATTGTTAGGGAAATTAGATTATTTGTCAAATAGGATAAAACACATCCAAAAAGAATAGGCTTTCACTAAAATGGGCTTAACAACCTTAAAATTGTTAATATTCAAAAAGTTTATCTTAAAAACCAAGCATAATTACTAGAGATAGATGCCAACTAGACATGGTTAAGATATACTATAAATAAATGTTGGGTTGTGTTATATTCTTTCCACGAATAGCCCACATAGTTAATTGAGGGGTTAGAGGGGGGGCGAAGCCCCCTTTCGTTGCGCCGATTGCATAGCCCGGGGGTCACAGGGGGTTTGAGGGGTGCAGGTAATCCCACTCTATGGGGTATGGGGCAGCGCCCTGGAAAATTTTGGTTTTAGAACGTATGTTAGGTTGGGCGGAACCACCTATGGTTTTGTGCATGATTTTCGCACATGTTTCTGGATGCGATGGTTTTCGGTCCATGGTATTGGATGCTTTGGCATGTATAAATATGTATTATAATATTGAAAGGAAAACAATGAAAAATCAAGCTGGTAGTCCGGGTTTTGGGACCCAGGGGAAAATCTCTGTGTATATGTGTTTTATGTGTTATTCTCTCGCATTGCTTATTTTCTATGTTTTAGAATTCATATGTAGGTAATTTCTGTACGAGGTTAAAACCTACATTTGGTATCAGAGCTGTTTTGGCTTAAAGGGGATGCCTTTGTTGTTGAGAGGTTTCGCTCGGGCCTGTGGTAGACCCTGTTCAGTGAGAGATCTGCGAGATCAATTCTGGTAGTGAAAGAAGATGGCGAGTAGTGGAAAGATAGAGATCAAGAAATTTAATGGTCAGAGTTTTTAGTTGTGGAAACTAAAGATGGAGGATTTGTTGGTGGATAAAGATCAATGGATCACGGTAGATCCAGGTACTAAACCAACGGGAGTGTCAGATGAAGAATGGAAGAAGTTGGATCGGAAGGCAAAGAGCACAATACGATTGTGTGTCTCAGATTCAGTATTGCTAAATGTATCAAGGGAAGCTACAAGGAAGGCTTTGTGGGACAAGTTAGGGACTTTGTACCAATCTAAGTCTCTGGTGAATAAACTGTTCCTACAGAAAAAGCTGTATAACATGAGGATGAAAGATGGAGACTCGGTGATAGAGCATTTGAATGCATTAATACTGTGGTAAGTCAGTTAGCATATGTTAATATTAAAATTTCAGATGAAGATAAGTGCATTAGTTTGTTGTGTTCTCTACCAAATTCGTGGGATAGTATGCAATAGGTAGCAATGAAACTTCCTTGCAGTGTGATGAAATATCTCATCCTTGCTGACAGAGGAGATGAGATGGAAAAATATGGAGAGATAGAATGGTGATGCCTTGTCAGTACAAGCACAGTCCTAGAATAGAAACAAAAATAAGTCATTGAGTGGGAGATCTAAATCTAGAGGGAGATCTAAATATCTAGGAAAACCTGTAAAGGTGGTGTGCTGGAAATGCGGAAAGGAAGGGCACTACAAAAGGGACTTTAAATCTAAAGCTCCTGATAAAGGAAAGGGATCTGATGATGCTCTTTCTATAGAGGCGAAAACCACCTCAGATGAAGGTGGGGATGTGTACTTGGCTTCTTCAAGTACACATGTAGATCATGAGGCATGGTTGATTGACTCAGGTGCATCCTTTCACTTCACTCCCCATAGAGAGTGGTTCTACAAGTATGAAGAATGCGATGGTGGTGATGTTTTCTTAGGGGATGATACGAAGGCTAGAATCATTGGTTGTGGAAAATTAAAGTTGAAGTCGCAAGGTGGAAGGGTTAGAACACTTCCAGGTGTTCTGCATATTCCTGCATTGGCCAGAAATCTAATTTTTGTAAGCAAGTTGGATGATGCAGGTGTAGAAATAGTGTTCGAGAAGGATGCCTGCAAGATGGTTTGTGGAGCACTAGTATTGATGCAGGGAGTTCAAATTGGAACTCTATACAAGCTGCAAGGTGGCACGGTTGTTGATGGGTGCAACAGTTCCGTGATTCTTTAAAGTGGAGCAGAAAATCTAGTGGTCTCTAGAGAGAAGACCATGTTGTGGCATCAAAGGCTTGGACATATTTGAGAGAAGGGCCTTCAAATACTTCATGATAAAGGTATGGTAGAAGGTATGAGTAATATCTCTCTAGATTTTGACTTCTGTGAAAATTGTGTATATGGGAAGCAGAATCGGGTGAGTTTCCCCTCTGGTGGTAAGAGGGAGAAACAGATATTAGAGCTTGTGCACAGTGATGTGTTTGGACCTGTGAAGGTTCCATCACTAGGTAAGTTTGTGTACTATGTATCATTTATAGATGACTTCTCAAGGAATACATGGATTTATTTCCTTAAGAAGAAATCTGAATTCTTTGATAGGTTTAAAGAATTTAAGGCTCTGGTGGAAAGCTAGATAGAGAAGAAGATAAAGGTGTTGAGGACAGATAACGGTGGAGAGTTTTGTAGTAAGGAATTTGAAGAATTTTGTAAGAAGTGTGGTATAGCATGAAAGAACACTACTCCATATAAACCTCAACAAAATGGAGTTGCAAAAATAATGAACAAGACGTTGATGGAAAGGGCAAGAAGCATGCTCATTGGTGCCGGGTTAGGGCAGGAATTCTGGGCAGAGGCGGTGGAGACAACATGTTACCTGGTCAACAGATCACCTTCATCAGCGTTGGAGGATAAGACTCCACAAGAGGTATGGCATGGTAAGAAACCATCTCTTTCACATCTGAGGGTATTTGGATGTGATGCATATGTACATGTTCCAAAGGAGAAACGAACGAAGTTGGATAGTAAATCTAAAAAGTGCATTTTTATTGGGTGTAAGGATGGTTTAAAGGGTTATAAGCTTTGGAACCCAGTAACAAGGAAGGTTGTGTACAACTAAGATGTGGTGTTTAGAGAGGTGAAAGATGTTATTAAACATGAAGTCCAACCAAAGGAACCTGAGAAGATAGAGTTTGATCTAAAGGAGGAAGAATCAGACTCTACAGTAGAGGAGGAATCAGAAGATGAAGAGCCACAAACTCCAGGTGTGAGAAGATCAGTTCGAGAAAGAAGGTAGCTAGAAAGGTATAGTACATTTGCTTTCTATTCAAATTTTGCTTTATCTGTTACTGATGATGATCCCAGAATTGTGAAGGAAGCAAATGTACAGTGAAGTTGTTTTTTAGTTATTTTCATGGCACTAGTGATTATGGTTTGTGCTACCAAGGAAGACCAGGATTAGACAGAGTGTTGGATATCCGTGGCTTTGTTGATGCAGATTGGGCTGGAGATCTAGATCCGAGAAGATCTACAAGTGGGTATGTGTTTAACCTATTTGGAGGTGCAGTCAATTGGATGAGTAAGAAACAATATGTAGTGGCATGATCAACTACAAAGGCAGAATACGTGGCAGCCAGTTATGCAAGCAAGGAAGCAGTTTGGTTGTCGAGATTGTGTTCAAGTATGGGGTTAGTACAGGGAGCTATAAGGATAGACTGTGACAACCAAAGTGAAATATTCTTGGCAAAGAACCCTGCATATCATTAAAAGACAAAGCAAATTGATGTTCAGTATCACTTTGTGAGGGATATGATAGAAGAAAAAAAGGTGTTGTTGGTAAAGGTGGACACTTTGAAGAATACTGTAGATTCATTGACAAAATCTATGAGCTCTAAGAAGTTCTCTTGGTGTAGAGAAACAATGGGCATCGCAGGGCTAGATAAATGACTAAGTTCTCTTGTGGCCCCCTATGGAAAGAAAACAAAAGGTGGGAGAATGTTGGGTTGTGTTATATTCTTTCCACAACTAGCCCACGTAGTTAACCAAGGGATTAGAGGGGGTCGGAAGCCCCCCTTTGTTGCACCAATTGCGTAGCGGGGGGCTCACAGGGGGTTTGAGAGGTGTAGGTAGCCCCACTATATGGGGTCCACGTCAGCACCCTGGAAAATTTTTGTTTTGGAATGTATGTTAGGTTGGGCGGACCCACTCATGGTTTTGTGCATGATTTTTGCACATGTTTTTGGACGTGATGGTTTTTGGTCCATGGTTTTGGACACGATGGTTTTTGGTCCATGGTATTGGATGCTTCAGAATGTATAAATATGTATTATAACATTGAAAGAAAAATAATGAAAAATCACGCTGGTAGTCTTGGTTTTGGGATCCATGGGAAAATCTCTGTGTATATGTGTTTTATGTGTTATTCTCTTGCATTGTTTATTTTCTGTGTTTTAGAATTCATATGCAGGTAATTTCTGTACGGGGTTAAAACCTACAATAAAAAAAAAAGAAACAAAGAACATTATGTAATAATTAAGAAGAGGTAAAAAACATCAACATAAATTGACACTTCATCTCTTGGGTTATTTGATAGAGTCGAGCTTCTGTCTTTCATAATAACAACTTCAATTATGGCCAACCACTTGTCCATGGTTTTGGATTCTAGTTGTTCCTCGTCCATCTTTGGCATATTTTTTGTCTAGCAACACCCTTCCCAAGAGTGTTTTCATCTGCTAGTAGAGATTGATGGTTTGTATGCATTGATTTTGACAGCCTTTGGTGTGGCCCATGTCTAGAACCCAATCAACAAATGTGGTTCAGACCTTAGAATAAGAGGGACATTTTATACTAGTGATGACGTCCTTCTAAGGGGGGGTTTTCTTCCTAAAGAGATGGGTCAAGGTTTGGGTGTGTGCATAAACCACCAAATGAGCCTCTACTACTAGTGCCACATTGAGAATGAGCCACATTAAATCCATCATGAAAAGTGCATTTAAAGTGAATACAAATATTTTAACTCTGTTGTAATTTGTACTATATTGTTTTATTATGTAGTGTGTTGTACAAGAAGCATTGTCTTCATGTGCTTGCACCTAGTATATGTCATGTGTCAAACTCAAACATTATACGAACTTAAAGTTTATTGGAGTATTTGGTTGGCATGAAATTTTATTAGTTTTGCGAATATATTTATTTCAATTTTTTACATATATATTTACATATTAATGCCCTATGAATAAAATGTATTATTTAGAAATAGGAAAAAATGTGAAGGTAGGTTTGATCACTTCTTTTGATTATGTTTACATGGAATTTAATACTTTGATTGATAAATTATCAAAAAATGGACTCTAAATTTTACGACTTTAGACTAGATTATTCTACTTGAGTTTAGAAATGGTTTTCTTGTCAACATTCTTTCTAAGTTAACATTTTTTTCTTAGGTTAGTTTATATGTATTATATGCAATAGTTTTGTATTATATGTAATAATTTACGCAACATTTTTTTCTTGGATTAGTTTATATGTATTATATATAATATGCAGAGGCATCTCTATATGCCCCTCAACCACAGGCTGTTAGAGTGCGAGGGGATCTTCTATTCATGGTTGGGCTTGTGATAGATCACATAGCCCACCCAAAGTGTGTGTTCCACTCATAGATCTTGCCTCCAATGCCAATCAGAGTGTCAGAGGCAATGTTTTTGTCCATGCCGATGATCATGCTACTGATAGTGGACCTTCTTCACCTGTTTTAGGTACCTTCTGCATTTTGAAATCCTCTTTAAACTTTATCTTTATGTCTTGAAATTGTCTTTAATTTTTAAATCATCTTCAATTGATGCATTTGAATTTAATGTATATGTTATTATGATTCTAGTTTGTTAAATATATATGTTAAATTATGTTTATTATTTACACACCCTCAGAAGGGCGAAGTTGAGGATCATAGTGCAATGTCGATCCCTCCATGGGATGATGCTATAACTCATATCACATTGGAGGATGTTATGGCCCAACATACAAGGATCACATGAGAGCTGTGTAACATCCCTTCATTTCACCTACTAGTCGTAGTTTGTCTTTGATGTTGGAAAAGATCAATAGTTTGATCGATACATAGCAGAGGTCGGGCCCATAGAGCCACCTCCTATAGTCCATGAAAAGGATTAGTATGCATGAGGTTAGAGACCCACATACTTGGGAGGTGGTGAAAGAGGCCACCAAGAACAGTGATGTTTGTGGGGAGTTGTTTGACATCCCTCTGGATTGCCCTGCTAGACATACAGGTCCGATTCTGCTCAAATGTTTTAACAATGTTGATGCAAACCCTTTTGTGTATGATCGATTCATTGGAGATTGGGGCTAGTTCCCCCACCATGATTAGGTCACCCTTTATTTTTTCAAGCATATGTATATGCAGAGTTCGTTTTACATATGAGGCCGAATTACATTGATGTTGGATCTCATTATTATGAACTGGGCAAGGGCCATACCTACGATCGCGATGAGGCTCGTAGGGACCCTAAGTATGTACCGCCACCTTCGAGATTGTTGCCACTATCGTCTCAAGATGTGGTATTGGTGATAAAGCTAAAGGGCATCACATCTCAGTGCTGAGACCATGGATACCATTGCAGATAGCATGTAGACATCATTGGTCAATGCGTGTGTTGCATTGCATGGAGATATTAACATACCACCGCCATTGCCTCGTGAATTGCCAGTTCCTTTATATGATGATTCATTTCTCATGAGTTTACCCATTGAACATATTTTTTCATATGCATGTATGTATCTTGATTCCATTTGTGATGCTTGAAGGGTGCTTGGCTCACGTGACACACACTAGGTACATATATATATGGAAATTTTGACTCTTATCGTCAAATTATGCATAATTATATATATTAATTTCTAGTTCATATTAGATTGAATTTATATTAATAAGTTCATAGTAACATGCAAACACAACCCAAATACATGGATGAGCTTATGAGGTCATCCAAGGGGTAGTTGATTAACCAAGCCATCCTCCACTAGTGCATGTTTCCATGGATTCTCCTCCACCTCCACCTCCACCTCCACCTCCACTTCATAACACTCACGTGTAGG
The DNA here is from genome assembly GCA_031772625.1 of Pinus tabuliformis. Taxonomy (NCBI): domain Eukaryota; kingdom Viridiplantae; phylum Streptophyta; class Pinopsida; order Pinales; family Pinaceae; genus Pinus; species Pinus tabuliformis. The sequence continues at coordinate 635,749,836 of CM062812.1, read as the reverse complement.
AGAGTCACTATGTATTACCACATGGACCAACAGTTGAGGTAAATATTTCAACATTTTCTTTTTTTAAGTTACGTGTATGCTAATTAATTCGTACAGTAATTATAATTTTTCCTTGCCATTATGTACACAGGCCCATATGCAAAGTGTTGTCAATGATGTAGTTACGCAGACACATGAGTGGGGTGCTGGGTATAAAGGCATTGATGATGCAGGTCCATTGATACAGACCCCAATCATTAAACCACAAGCAGGGGAGCACCAAACCTAGATTCATCAGACCCCCATCCTATCTAACTTGTATTTAGGCTTGACTGAGGTTAGTAGATTCATATATGAAATTAAAAATGTGGTTTAAAATAATTTATTTCCATATTGTTTATTTTGTACAAATAATGATCTAATTAGTTTGAATTTGAATGTGTTATATTATAGTATCAACTTATGGACACTTACTTTATGCGATAAAACTCACATAGGAGTTATGATGGTACTTAGAGTGGATAATTTGTATATTTTCAGGCCCTTTTCATTGGGTACATTCACAAGTGATACAAACTTTGTATATTTTCATACATGGATAGTTTATGGATGTACATGAACATTATTTCAATTTATGGATGTTCATTTGATATTTGTAATTTGTATATATTTTCATATGGATAGTTTATTGATATATTCATTATTTCAGTTTATGGATTTGTATTAATCTTTTTTTATGGCTGCTCTTTATTTTTAAATTTGATGGATATGTTAAAATTATTTCACTAGTTTAATTTTTTTTCTATATACTATAACTTTTATTAAAAAATGTAACTATTTTGATTTCTAGTTTCATAGACTAAGAAAATAAGTATAATGTTAAGTTATGATGCAAGTCACTTTGATACTTAAAATGAACTAAAATATATGATGGTTGAATTAAAAAACACAAATAGGATTGAAATAAGTTTTAAATTCAATTTTAAAAGATGTCTGGTAAACAACAAATAAGTTTTATTCAATTTATTTATTTTGAGGTTATCTACAAGAACTTAGTCATAATATGATATAAGTACAATCTTACTATGATGCAAGTCACTTTGATACTTAAAATGAACTAAAATATATAATGTATCAATTTAATATTGAACATGGAAAGAATTACAATCATGCTTCAAATTGGCTTGTAACAATATTCGTTTAGTGCAATCAACATGTATGTTATTACAAATTCAATTTAAAAAATAAATTATTTCAATTAGAAAGCCATCCATGTTATAATAAAAAATCTATATATGAAAATTTTTGTGACCCACTCATACACCATTGCATGGTAAACTTTTTTAAGTATTTCAATCAATTTCTTATCTCAAGGTTCAATTAAAAAGAACAAATTGGATTGAAATAAGTTTTATTCAATTTTAAAAGATGTCATGTAAACAACAAATAAGTTTTATTCAATATTATTTCTTTTGAGGTCATCTACAAGAGCTTAGTCATAACATGATATAAGTCAATCGTATTGGAATTTAATATAGGTCAAAAAACAATATATGATAACATTTTTATAAAAATTTTATAATGTTAACAACATTCCTAAATTAACTTAGCTATCCAAGCATTTCAATCAATTCCTTATGATTGAAGTAAGTTTTATTCAATTTAAAAAATATCAAATATGATGGAAATAAGGTCTATTTAGTTTAAAAGATGTGGAGATGTAAAAGTTACAAATAAGTTTTATTCGATTTTATTTTGTTTGAGGTTATATACAAGAGCTTAGTCATAATGCACATCATCAATCATTGTTTTGTGCTTACACTAAAATAAATGCACAATGTTAATATGATTATAATGAAATTAACGTACACCATACATCTAGTTACATCAAATTAGAAATCAACATCTTCACTGAAATCAATGCATCTAATGCAAGCAATCAAATATGATGAGAAATCAACATATACACTGAAATCAATGCATCTAATGCAAACAATCCAATAGGATTAGAAATCAACATTTACACTGAAACCAATGCATCTGATGCAAGAAATCAAATAGGATTAGAAATCGACATCTACAATAAAATTAATGCATCTAGTGCTAGCAATCAAATAGGATTAAGAACCAACATCTACACCGAAATATCAATGCATATAATGCAAGCAATCAAATAGGATTAGAAATTAACATCTTTAATGAAATCAATGCATCTAATGCAAGTAATGAATTGGATTTAGAAATTAACATCTTTAATGAAATCAATGCATCTAATGCAAGTAATGAAATGGATTTAGAAATCAACATCTACACAAAAATCAATGCATCTAGTGCAAGAAATCAAATAGGATTAGAAATAAACATCTACACTAAAATAAATGCATTTAATGCAAGCAATTTTCTTCCCTTTCTCTCCCTCCTCCATATAAATGTATATGTCCCTCCATATCTCCTTCTTTGTCTCTCTATATCACCCCCCAAAACACACACACACACACACTCTCTTCATATCTATCTATCTCTCCCTCCATCCCTCTCTCTATCTCTCTCCCCGTTCCACTATATCTCTATCTCCCTATGTCTCTCCTCTTTGTCTCTCTATATCACCTTGCAAACATACACATTGTTTCTTCATATATATCTCTATCTCCATCCCTCTCCCTCTCCCCCTCCTCTCTCTCATTTCCTTCTCTCTCTCTCTCTCTCTCTCTCTCTCTCTCTTTATGTATTTCTTGTTAACTCCCTGTCTCCCCCCCTCCAAATCCATCTCTCTCTCTCTATCCTTCCCTCTCAAGTCCTCTCTCTCCCTTTCTCTCCCACCTCCCTCTATCTCTCCCCCTCATCTCTCTCTCTTTTCATCCTCAAACCTTGTCACTATCTCCCTCCCTGTCTCATTCTCTCTCCCCCTTCTCCCCATCTCTCCTTCTTTGTCTTTCTATCTCACCCCCAAACATACACACACTCTCTCCATCTCTCTCTTGTCACTCCCTCTCTTTCTCTCTCCACCTTTCTCTCTCTCTATATGTCTTTTTTCTTCCCTCCCTATCTTTTACTCCAACTCCATCTCTCTCTCCCTATCTTTCTCCTCCACTCTCTCCTCGTCTCCCTCTCTCCATATTTGTGTCCCCCTATCTCTCTCATGCCCTTCTATCCCCCTCTCTCTCCTCTCCTTCTCTCTTTCTTCACTCCTCTTCTCTCTCCCTCACTTTATCTCCATCTCTCCCTTATCACTCCCTCTATGTCTTTACCTCTATCACACTAGGTATTTGTTCTTCCAGCTCATATATATTTGGAGCTAATATACATCCTAATATATTAATATATATTATAATATAACAGAGTTTATATTATATTAAAGTTAATATTATGTTAATCCAAAATTAATAAATCTAATAATATTAACATTAAAACATATTAACAATAATTTTTTAATATAAATATCATATTTCATAATAATAATAATAATAATAATAAGTAAAATAGAGGAGGGGGCCAACCTATTATACGTCAAATAAAAAACGGTCAAAACAAAATCAAGGTCAATAATGAATAAATTAGTAATAACAATATTCCTTGATATAATAAAAAGAAAAAGGAAGATTAATACAAAGGGAATTTAATAAATGAATAATTTTAAAATAAAAAATATATATAATAATTCGAGAAATATTACAATATTAAAGTGATAAACCATATTTTCATAAGATTTTTTTATTTTTTTAAGGAATGATAGGAGGTTAATAAATGTCAGGGCTAGAGTTGGAGGAGTTGAAGTACAGTCTTGGGCAACTGCCCAACCTGACCCGTTGACAGCTCGTGCGACACTGACTAACTTTTCCACTTTACACTACTTGAGTTTTCAGACTATGCCTACTTCCAACACGTAGGTTATTTTATGTTCAAGTGTTCTTCATTTATTGATTACAAAACAATAATAGTGCAATATCGTAAACAAGAATCCAAGTATATGATGGGAGGGGGCAACTCCCCAAGTAGTTCACCCCAACTTTTATTATCACAATTTTGCAATATAGTACATGTATATTACAATGTACAAAGGCGCGACAGGTGCCTTGGCCCAAACCAACAACTCGTCCGCCAAGTTCATAAAATCATGCAACTCCTGTCTGCAATGCTTTTCCCAAGTTTGCTGCATGTTCTTCCTGTGCATTCTACCCAAGTTTGCGACAACTAAATTCTACCTAGTCTATGATATTGCAAATCAACCTACTCAGAAACCATGAATTTGCTACCCAAAACAAAAGACTAGCTTGGCTCATTCCTTAGGCTCATTGAGCGAGCCCCACTCTGCCCTTCTCCCTATTGCTGCGCCTTTTTTTGCCTTCATGTGAAATCCTTTTTTTTGTGATATCACAGGTTTCATGATCTCCTTTTGGTTGAATTCCTTGCTTGGTTGAATGTGCCTTGAATGAATGACTCTCCACTTTGTTTATACACCTCCTTGAACAATGGTCAACATCCCTCATCAACTTGGCTTGAATTTCCAAAGTGTACGTGGATGCCCCAACCGACCTATCACTATGTGTTGAACGTCCCTTCCATGAGAGGGCATGCCCTAGGCTGACATGTCAGTGGGAAGTTGGGCACCCTTTGTGACCGGGCATGCCTTGCCTTATCACTCACGCTATCTCATCCGCTCATCACCAGTCGCTCCTTTTTTCACACATCGCTATCGTCGGTTGTCTGCACACCGTGTCACTTCCACCCCGCACTCTCACTTGCCCATCACAACTCGATTGTGTCGCCCTTCCCTGAGTGCCTCAAGGTGCGGGCATGCCCGTAGTGCGGGTCGTTATAACGTTCATGGTAGGTCCACTGCTCAGGTCGCCGCTATATGTCATAAACATGTGTTTGGTTAAACGTGCCCTCTATACCCGACTCGCCTGTTCAATTTTTTTCCTCTCCACATGGCTGTAAGTGGTCATGGGCACTCACCAACTTGGGGCCTTGACATCCTCCCCCACTTTAAAAAGGTTGTCACCCTCAATAACACTATCCTCGCAAACTCGATCTTCAAGACCAAATGTTGCAAAGTGTCACAAGCTCCAATGTCAATTATCTCTGTTGCATGACCTCTCTGCCTACATAGCACGAACCTCCATAAAGGCTCATGAATCTATGTGGTTAAGAATCCTCAATCCAACGTCATCAACCATAACTTGTCGTAATATTCCACGCTACCTCAACGAAAGGCTGCTCCATTCAACTCGTCTGCATGCTACGACCGTAACTAATATAATTCTAATCCACCATGTATCGTCATCATGTGAACTGCTACTACCATACTCCAACTCAACTGAAACATACCTTAGTGCTAGTTGGGTGGCTAGTCCAACCATCATCCAAATCCATGAGAATGCACTTCCTCAATCATTTCTCCAACGTTTTGTCACATCTTCAACTCGATCGAGAACTATCTCCATCTCCATGTATCAATGTGCCATATCCAACTCCATGAAGAAGTCTCCATATCATCTACGATATGTTGCCCATCGATAGTATCAAAGGGGAAAGTTTACATCTGCCTCATTGTCTCATCCATGTGCTACCCATGGTCATAGACCAACAATCTCCATGTCCATAAAAAATGCCTGTCTCATCAACTCAACCCATGCCTAAGTACTCCCACCAACGCACCTCCATCACTGCAACTCCATCCACTCCAAGGTGTCTTCTCCTATCACATCCATCAAGTCACTCTTCACGAACATATCCCATACTATGTCCAAGGTTGTAACACCCTCCTCCCACATCTGCCCAAGTAACTGACCAATTAGGGTAAAGATGTGGTGAGAGGCTACTATGGTAGGATTCAACCTCCCATGTGACCTTAAGGAAGTGGAATCGATAGAGACACAACATACAGACCTTCCACATTAGCTACAGGACTCCCATGAACCATCCCAACCACTCAGGTAACTAGTCCCTGGGTCCCACTGAGTTTTTAGACCAATTAACCCTAGGGAGCTCCCATGATATGGGCATGCATGCGTCCAGAAGGCTCTATATTCATGTATGCCCATATCGTGGGAGTGCCTGGGAGTTAATTGGTCTAAAACCTCTATGGGACCCAGGGGCTTGTTACTTGAGTGGTTGGATGGTTCATGGGAGTCATGTAGCTGATGTGGAAGGTCTGTATGTTGTGTTTCCATTGATTCTTCTTCCTTAAGGTCACATGGGAGGTTGAATCCCATCATAGTAGCCTCTCATCACATGTTTACCTCGGTTGGCTAGTTAGTTGGGTAGATGTGGGAGGAAGGTGTTACAGAGTGGTATTAGAGCATGGTTCACCCCTTGGACTGGATGAGCTGTGTGTTTGTCATGCATTCATGTCAGTTGTATATGTGTTCCTTACGCTTTTAGTCCATGTTCTTGTTGCATTTGCCTGGTGTTGATAATGTTTTTAGTGATGTCGCCATGTGAAGGTTGATGGTATTTTTGTGAGACGAGTCATCATGAGTGTATGGTTGCATATGTATTTGTTATGCATGATGGTGTCTATATGTTGTTATGCATGCATTATCATGGTTAGGGTTATGCATGTATGATAGGTTAGACATGCATTGTGAGGTCATTGTATGCATTTTAGGTCATCATGATGTTGTTGGTTGTTATGACCCTGATGTGTTGGCAGAGATAGAGCAGGAGATGCAAATCATTAAATTGAAGTTGCAACAATGGACTTCGGGGTAAGAGAAGATCATAATACATATTTATATGGTGGGTATGCAGGTATGTGGTTAATGGTTGTTATAAGAACTATGATTACTTATATACACTCTTTTCATTTTATTGTTGTTTTGGTTACATGTATGATAAATGCTAGTTGATTAGTGTAGTCATATGCATGTGTCATATAGTCATGAATGATAGTAACCTATTGTTGTATGGATTATGGTCATATGCATGATGGTTATGCTCATTGCATTGAAGATCTTGATGTTACACGTATCATGCTAACCTGGATTTCTATATGAAGATGATTATGGTTATGGTATTTAGGTACAAGTCAACTTATTTTTGATAGTGTGTTGTACTAATCTAGACTGACTGTGCATATGTGATTGTTATGCATGAATGATAATTTTTTATGAGATTATGACGTGAGCATGTTAGCTAGTTAATGTTATGGATGTCATGACCTTATTTATGTTTTAGTTGATATGTTGTGAAGTTATATCATGCTAATCTAGATTGATTGTGCAAACAAGATAGCCTCCCCTGAGATACATTAAGGTATGAGTTTTCTTATGTCGTCTATTTGGTGTTTGAATGTTTGACTATGTCATTTATTTGGTGTCTATTATGTCATCTATCTGTTATCTGAATGTTTGATTATTTGAATGATATGAGTATGTGTCTATAATATTTCTTGTTGAAATGATCTTGTTTTAAGATGGTTGTACTAATACATATGCTTTGAGACAACTGATATGTACTTGAGTGTAAGTAGGTGATAGTTGTAGCATTATGTAATATGACTTCAATGAACGTGAGTTGATTTTTGAGTATGACATGGTTTTTAGAGTTGGTAAAGGTTGATTTCAAATTAATATACATGATGTATTGATCTTTGGAATGTGAGACTAACATGTGTGAGTAGTTGCAGGTAAAAATGCTTGGTATTAGCTTGACAAGGTAATAGTTGATTTGTTTATAAAACTATCCATTGGGTGATGTGACAATACATAGTAAGCCTCAGTTGCAGCAAGGTAAAGGTAAAATAAAGGTATTGAGTGAGAATTCCTTTGGCTATGTTTGGAAACTGCAATTCCGAACGAATGAGTGCTTTGCATACATGAAGTCTTCTTAACCCTAAATTGTCTAAAATTATGTGGATATGTGCTATATTCATGGACGTGCATTTGACAGGTATAAAAGATGGTGTATAGTTATAACTAGATTTGTCAAGGGAATTGGATTCCCTTAAGAAATGGCACTGATGTGTTCAACTACAAGGAAACATGCTTGGCATAACAAGGTAAGCTAACTGGTATATTTTTATATTTATTTATACATTGACAGTTATGTGTTATGGTAGTGTGATGCAGGGAGTTGCATGGAAAAAGAGGTTTCCATGAAATATTGAAGAAGGCTCGAGTTTAGATTCCCTTGGGAACCATGGGATGGAGTCATGGTGTCTCTTTCCAGTTTTTTGCTTTTGGTCTTTTGTGATTTGTTGATCTTGATTTGTGGTTTTGTTTATGTCTAGTGCAAGGCCATACCACTTTGTTCACGGTGTCATATTGTTAATTATTTTCATGGTTTTCTTCTTGTTTGTTTCTTGTCTTTCATTTTATTTTTTAATTCTTGGGAATTGGTTGGGAAAGAGGAAAGTTAATGGAGCTCAAGGAGAGCTGAATGAAACCTAGCAGGTAATGTAAGACCCGAATGAAGCTCAGTGCATGAGTAAGGGAAGTTGAAGGGAAGAATATGACAATCAGTTGGATTGGTTTGGTCGATTGGTTTAAATGGATAGTGGCAATATAATCATGAGAATGGTAACAAGAAAGGTGAAGTAAATGGATTTGAGGTGTTAGATGCCTTGGCTATGTTGGGAACAATTTTTATCAATGTTGTGCATGGTGTGCATAGATAAAGGGAGTTCTCTTAACCTTGACCTTATGCTATCTGGTAATTATGTTATGACCATGATTAGGATGATGTTTATATATGTATATATATGTGTGTATGTATGTCGTTGTTTGACATTGTTTTATGCTAATGTCTATGTATATGTATCTATGTATCTATGTCACTGTCTGTCAGGGTTGTCATGTATCATTCTTGTAGAGGAATGATTGCTTATGCAGGTGAATGACATGATGAGGTTCCTAGTCTTATAGGGAATCAAATGGGAAGAGTAGTTTGACAGATATTTGAGGTTAGTATCATGGGGATATGCATTGATGTTGTATTCTTGTATTACGCCTATTTTTATGTTATGACAGGTAATTACAAGGGATACATCAATTGAATGAAAGAAGTGATATCCCTGACATGCTAGGATAAGCGTTGATGGCAGAGATACACTAGAAGTAAGGTTTCCTAGTAGGGATAGTGTGGTTTTGGATGTGAAGTAATACTATTGTGAATATGTTGGATATGTTGTACATGTTACATCTGTGATGTTACATGCATGTGGTAATGTGTATATATAGTGTGTGTACATGTTATTTATGCAATATTATGTACAGGGTGGTACATATAGTGTTGTATGAATGTTGCATATGTAGTGCTAGGTATAGATGGTGCTATGTACATTTTAGATATGTGATGCTATGTACATATCGTACTGTGCACATGATGGATATGCGGTGTTGTGGTGCTGTGGGCATGTTGGATATGTAGTGTTGTGTACATAGGGTGCTACGTACATGTTGTATATGTATTCCTATGTACATATGGTGTTATGTGCATGTTGTACATGTGGTTCTATGTACATATGGTGTTGTGTGCATGATTGTACAAGTGGTGTTGTGAGAATGTAGTGCTATGTACATGTTTTACATATGGTGTTGTGTGCAAGTGGTGTTGTGTACATGTCATGCATGTGGTGCTGTGTACGTATGACATTGTGTACACATTGTACAAGTGGTATGATGTACATGTGGCATTGTGTATACATTGTGCATGTGGTGTCATGTACAAGTGATGTTGTGTACTTGTTGTGCAGGTAGTGCTGTGTATAGGTGGTACTATGTACATGTTGTACATATGGTACTAGTGTACATGTAGTAATGTGTGCATGTCGTACATGTTGTGTTGTGTACATGTGATACTATGTATATGCATTGTGTAGTTGTGGTATCGTAACATGTGTACTCATTTTGTTGTACTCTATGTAGTACATGTATTATGTTGTGTTGTATGCCAGGTGTCGGTACATGTATTGTGTGGCATTGTACATTAGGTATAAATTTATTGTGTTGTGTTGTATGCTAGGTGTAGGTACATGTATTGTGTGGCATTGTACATCGGTTATAGATGTATGTTTTGTGTTGTATATCAGGTGTAGGTGTATGCATTGGGTGGTGTTAGACATTGTGTGGACGTATGTGTTGTGATGTACATTGTGTATGTGTATGTGATTGAAGAAAATAAAAAGGAAATGGGTGTTTGTCGGGTGTTGAAACCGATCCGGTGTGTGTACAGAATAAAGACAAAGGTAGAAGCTAAGGATTGATTAAAGGATAAGTATCAGTATTTTATTTCAGTTTTATTATGCATTTGACTTATGATTCTGGTCTATGATGATTACATGTGATCTATGATTATGTTTTTATGATGGGTACATGTGATTTATGATTTTGATCTATGATGGTTGTATTTTGAGCTAACCCGATGTGATATGTTTATACATGATGAATTGGTAAAATATGCTAGTTTGACTTGTTGTGACATGAAGCGAACGGAGTTGCAAGTGTACCTTATTGACAAGCTACCAATGAGGTATGATGTGAATTTATTTCAATTTATTTTGAATCTAATGGAAGTTATGTGATTTGTACAGGAAGCATGAAAATTCCTGGTTTGGTGGTTGAAATCGACTGCAAGAATTAGCAGAAACAACAAAAGGAATTGGAACAAGCAACAATATGTTGGTAAAGCACTTCAAGAGAAGGGCCATTGTGGGAAACTGGTACCCAATAGTGTCCACTAGTTGCCATGAGCATGCTATGACCAATATGATGGTTTTAAGGCAGGTACATGCCTTGGTTTTTGGATCTTTCGATGGGAGGAAACCTTGCTGAGGGATGGACTTCCCGAGATGGTGGTGCCAATGGAACTTGGAAGGTGTGTGACTACACGAAAGGGGGTGAACAGATTTACCGAGGGACTGTGTAGCAGAGAAGGGAAGGTTGAGGATATATCTGTTTTGGTCATTAGAGTTTCCAAATGGAATCAAATGCACATTGGGAGTGTGCCTTAGAATAATGAATCGATAAATGTTCATTGAGAGGAAAAGTGGTGCAAGATTATAGCTCTAGAAATTGGATGCAGATTTCACCTTGCAGTGGATTCGAGACTTCCTAGGAAGGAGGTGAATCCTGGTATTACTTTCAAGGTAGAGGTGTGATCCTCTAGATTCCCTTGTTGCAGATGTAGGCATCATATCCTTTTATTTATTGGTTGAGGAAATGTGCATATGTGTATATGTGTGTATTATTGTAAATATCGTAACAAGCTGAATTTATAAAGATCCATAGAAATTACGATTATTTTCTCGGTGAATAAAATATGTATGTGTGTATACATGGTTATTATTGTAAATACTGTAATGAGATGTGTTATAAAGCTCCAGTAAATGGTATGTTTGTCATGTTTTAGCAGATGGTCATTGTAAATACTGAAATGAGTTGTGTTATAAAGCTCCATGGGAAATATGTTTTGTTTTTAGCGGTCTAGCTGGTTATAGGTGTCATTGAACACCATGGATGGTATTCCCCCAAGGGGGAGTGTTCTGTAACAACCCTAGTTAAAAATTCATGTAAAAAAATATATGTAAGGCCACAGTAATGGGACACGTATTCAAAGATGAATGTTGGGCAAAACATCCTAGTGGGTGTTCATTTGGTTTATTATGGCTAAGGAAATTTGCAAAGGCATTTGGAAAGGAAAAATGACATTTTTTACACATTTATTTATGAAAATAATGGAAATTAGGAGAAAAGGAAGGTGAAAGGTCACATGTTGCATGTGAGGAGGAAATTGAAGGAAAATAATGGAAAATGAAGAAAATAGAGGCCTCATTGATAAAAAGGCTTTTGAGGATCAATTGGTAAGCTTGATTAGTTCAGTTTTGGATCTCTCTCATACTCTTCAACACTTAGAGTTTCTTGGAGCACTCTTGGAGGAGTGTGGCATACTTGGGATTTGAAGCAAGAAGGAAAAGGGAAGTAAAGAACAATAAAGGAAGAGTAGGATCAAGTGAATACAACATGATTCTTAGCAAGTATCGATTTGCATGTGTCTTTTTCTTTCTAGATTTGGCATGCATGGTATTACATGTGATTCCTTGCAGTCATGACATGGGTTTTTCCAAGTGTGATAGTGTTTTCAGCCTAGCCTTTCCATTTCCATATAACCATGGTGTGATGGGGTTCTCATGTTTTGATTGATCTAGATTGCTGGATGGATTCAAAGCTAAGTGATGTGGATCTCAGAAAGAAAGAACACATGGCCTAGTGATCCCTAGATCAGACTGTGGATTACATTGAATCCACTAGCCTAGTGATCCCTGAATTGGTCTATGAGTTGTGGTAAAGCCAGGTATTATGTGCCTCAGTAGGCCTAGGAATCCTTGAACGGTTAATAGTAGGATATACGGTAAAGCCTAAAGGTGGTTTCCCTTGACTAGGCCTAGGAACCCTTGCTAGTGAATGGTGGGATATACGATAAATCCTAGCGGGTGGAGTCTCATTTTAGGGCCTTGTGATCCCTAGATTGGACTGTAGATGTTGATAAAGCTTGAGAGACTAGGAGACTTGAAAATTCCTCTCGGTGTAGGTGGAGAAATTTGGTGGCATCCATGCTTTTTTTTCCTAGTGATTTGGTGGAGATCACGGTAAAGCCTGTTATTACATGTTTATTGTTTGGCCTAGTGATCCAGGATAGATTACATTAAATCCTAGTTTCTATTGATGAGTGTGAGCTAGTTTAGCCTTAGGATTCCATGCTTGGTTCTTTTGGTTTGAGTCCCACCCTCATTCTTGGAATATGGCATGGGGGTGATTGGCTAAAGAGAGATTTGGCTCAACCAATCTATCGTTGGGTGGAACGTGGTAGTCCCATAATGGGTTGGATTTTGCATTCATTAATAAGAGGTTCTTTCCTTGATATCTTATGTGTAAATTTATGGGTGTATATGTGGATTTTACGACTGATGTGTCCTTAATATTTATGTTGTTATTATGCTAGTTATAAGCATGTTTTATGACAATGATGATGTATGGCTCTCCTCATGTTTTTTTTGTAAATGAATGAATGATGTATCTATGTCCTAATAGATGATAATGTAACCAATGATATAAGGGAACAATGATCCTTAGTGATTCTCAAATAAGTGTGAGACCCCTATCCTTAGATTTGTTGTTTACACCTATAGATTACATATTTGTGATATGTTTGATGAAATGCCTGTCATGGCTAGTAGGGGTCATGCCAAGCCCTTGTTCATGTAATTGCATTTGTATCATCATTCCCTTATTATCTTTCTGTTATCAAGGTGTCATTTAGTTCTGGGCAGTGACCTAGGCTTTGGGCCTAAAAAAGTGGCTCAAATCCTGGGGATGCTAGCATAGTACTGAGAAAAATAGTCCCTGAACACTAGCACACCATACTGTGGGAGCATTGAGAGCCTTCTAGATGCAAGAATTCCCATATCATGGGAGCGTATGGGGGTTAATTGGTCTAAAAAATCAGTGGGACCTAAGGGCTAGTTACCTGAGTGGTTGGGATGGTTCCTGGGAGTCCTATAGTTGATGTGGAAGGTATGTATGTTGTGTTTTCATCGATTCCACTTCCTTAAGGACACATAGGAGGTTGAATCCCATAATAGTAGCCTCTTGGGAGGAGGGTGTTACAAAGGTATGCGTCCCATACTGCATTAAATTCAAGTGTTAAACTGACCTTCGCTCCTTAATGAACCATATATTCCAAGACCACCATAGTATGAACTCATCTCTTGCAACTTTCCCAAGTCATCATAAGCTCATATGAACCACCCTCATCCAACACTTCGACAATCATACTTAACTCTGTCACAAATGCCATCAGAAATTGCCTCTAGGCTCTTTATTGTATAAACACTCTCATAGGTTTCCCATGTCTCCAAAAATGACCATGGAATTTCAATTCAAATGTGTCCAACATACCCATCGGTCCATTTACAAAATGTCCTCATGTCGCATTGGAAAGTTCATCTTGCCCAACACCCTTTCCTTGGAAATTCTCCTTGATGTCAATATACAACATCTCTACAAGTTCTCTCGCTTGATGCCTTTTCATGAAGTCTTCCATGCACCATTATTCTTCAATTCGATGCCCATGACTTCAACTTCCCAACTTGTCCACTTTAGTAGGCTCAACACAACTTCGGTCATCACATCATTGCCTCCGTTTAGGTTAGTGCCTTTAGTCACCCTACCTTCATATCACATCGCAGGTCCCTTCCTTCATCACTATCTCCCCCACTAAAGGTTCACCCAAGACTGCTTCTTGGACTCAAAAAAACTGCAATGATGAAGTCCACCCAAATCATGTGTATCATGTCCTCTTCACCTCAGATCGATATGCCCTTCCTTTTTTCTATCCATGAGTCATGCCGGGAACTTAGCCAATTCTCCGTTTGGATAAGCATGACTCACCCATCAAAAAGTTTATTATGTTCCAACCTTGTCACAGGAGTTTTCACCTTCTACTCTAAGGTTGCAAACTACCCCAACAAGTCCTACAACAAACAATGTTCCTTGCTGCCCAACTGCACAAGGTCTCATTGTAATCTTCCTTTGCATCGAAAAACAAATACTTTCTTCATCCATTTTTTCATATTACCCATCTTCCAAAATATTAAATGAGACAAAAGTTACAACAATAATTACATTTCCATGAGGTCTCTCCATATGAGTGCCTCCTTCCTTCAATGGCTACATTGTGCAAAAATCTGGTTCAACCTTGGCAAGTTCTCCTACCCTAATTTCCTCCTCTTTTTCCAGCACATCTGCAACACTTACTTCTTTACATATCACAACTTCCTCTTCATTGCAATCAACAAATTTATCCTAATCCAATGGCCAACCAAGTTGAAGAAGCTCTCCTTTAAATTCATTTTCCAAAACTTCAAGTTCCGTCTGAATCCTTGGTTTGTCTTCTTTCATGTGTTTCAACCTATACAAGGTCTGAAAAATTCTCCCATGGCACTATAACCAAATTTCCATCACTTATCATTTATCTCAACGCTGACTTGGTGCCTTGCCCATGCCAAAATATGTCACAAACTATGTCTTTGTTCAACTTCAACGTTGAATTTACTCCCTTGCCCCTACCAAACTTCCCTTATATCGCGCTATGACCAATTAATCAACTTCTCTATGTCTCTCACTTCCTTGAAAATAGGCTTTGATATTCCCAGACCATGCCTTACACTTGTTCTATTTATTACAACTTCTTTCATTATGTTATTTAAATATGTGTGGAATCCATAACATTATCAAGTGCAAAAATAAGAAGAGACCCAATCATGCAAAATAATAAACTTTATTAATTTATAGAATTTTACAAGTGGTTGGAGGCTGGCCCAACCAAGTCGCAACACTCTAATGAATCAATTCTTTTAGAGCCATAGTAAAAATAAGCCCAACACAAAAACTCGGTTTGGGCGGGCGCATGGTCCAGGCCACTATGACGACCCACCTGAATTAAACAAACTTCTGTCGTACTGCCTTAGACTGTCCTTTGTCCAACCTTCAAACTACACCTTCTCTTTTATGTGAGATGTATTTTGTCAAGTTCGATGCCTCCTTGGTAGAATAACCTCTTGCTAATATACGTGTCCATCCTTAACCAATAAACCGAATTGTTGTGTCTTTTGGCGTGGTCAAGATGACACGTCCATTGTTTTCCCATGAGAGGACTTGTCACACGTTTGGGTGGGCACCCCTTGTCGGGTGTGCATACCCTACCATCCGTACCTTTCCCACACATTATGTTGGCCACTATCTATCATTTTCACATCGTTTCCCATGCCCACTACCACCACTTCCCTTCCCTGGCCACTAAACACATGCACTCTTCCACAAGTTGGGCAGGTGTCCACTGTTATATCCACTACACGAGTTGGGTGGGTGCCTGTCACTATTCCCACTATGCCTGTCACCCTCGTGCAACATGGGTATGCGCACCTTGACTCACCCTTAAGTGTATTGGGCGTCCAGGTGGGTACATGACTCACCTAGGTATGGTGATACCAATTCAAGGTCTTGTCATCCTCCCCCACCATGAGTCATTGCCTTCCTCGAAAATCCTACCAATCATGCCAATTCATCATCAAACTGTGTCATCTCCTTCTTCCACCTCCACAAAGAATCCTGCATCTCCAAACCAATTTCCTCTAGTGCATTCTTCAATTACATGAAGTACTCCCTCTTCATGGCACTCCCGACTCCAATAGTTCTGAGATCTAGTATCTTTTCCAAAACTAAGTCTGGTCGGTATACGATCATGGATGGTCCTTTTGGTGGTGTTGCTCTTTCAAGATGATCTACATCATGTCTTCCTCTCTTGAGTTGACT
This sequence comes from Pinus tabuliformis, assembly GCA_031772625.1. Classification (NCBI taxonomy): domain Eukaryota; kingdom Viridiplantae; phylum Streptophyta; class Pinopsida; order Pinales; family Pinaceae; genus Pinus; species Pinus tabuliformis. Next base: position 635,733,544 of record CM062812.1, on the reverse strand, counting down.
CACATGGAACACATGATGTTTTGAAAGCATATGGTTTGATATCTCAATCTTATAAGAAACCTCTCCAATCCTTCACTTCACCCAGAATGCTCCTTCATACTTCCTCGTTAATGATCTCGCAGTTCCTTTCAATGGCTGAAACTGATCTTGAGTTATCCTTAAAAAAACCATCTCCCCAACATCAAAGTGTGCATCCCTCCTATCTTTTTCTTCCCATTTCTTCCAATTCTCCCTACTGCATTTGTCAGGTGAACTCATGATAACTTCAAGGAGTCTTCCCATATTGTCAAAAACCTCTTCTCATGTAGAATCCTCACATATCATCTCAGTTACATGGTGTGTGGAGCAACTGTCATCTTCTGATCCAAGGGATCAATAAAGTGCTCAAAATTCAAAGTTTTCAAAAGTTCCTAGAACTTCTACGAGTGCATAGATATCGACAACCTGAATCCAACGCAAATTGAATCTCTCAAAACTGATATCACATGCTCCCGATATCGCGTTCTGATCATTTTCCCAAATAGGTAAAAAAATTATAGATTGGTTGCAGGAATGATGATTGGACAGTCCATATGATGACTGGGCATGATGACTGTACAATATGGGCCAATGACAAGCTACCACTTTTCTTCTTCAGATTGGTTTGAATTTTTCTATGTTTTCATTAGTCAAAGTGGATTTGAAGTGGTCCAATGAACGGAGGCCATGTGGACCAATGGAGGTTTGCCACGTGGCCTCCGAACAATGAATTAAAATTTTGTATGGTGAATGGGCCTCCAGGAGAGTCAAACACATGACCTACAATCCAAAAATGCAACACCTTACTGCTAGGGCGTGTGGTAGTACTTAAATACTATGGTGTCCAACATTTATTTGAAGTTTTATGAAATGTTGTTTAGGAATGGGGTCAAGGCTAAGCCCTTGCCCCTAGTCACCCCACACCCACAGGAGCGTAGGTAGGGGAGCCAAGGGTACGGGCTTAGCCTTGGCCCATGGTTCTGTCACCCCCAATTATAATCCACCAAACAATATGCCAACGTGCGGAAGCAGAACAGATTTGGGGTGGAGGAATGGGACCAACCCTAGACATATAATGACGATATAAACACAGTCTCAGTGGGGTGTTTAATAATTAGCACAGGTTTTGGCAATGGGCACGAAAAGTTTGGGAACGACCTAGTTTTATGATGCTCATGGGACCATCCATCGAGGAGCCAGAGGTTATGCCGATGGGGGTAGGCAGTTAGCCCCAACCCCCCGACGCATTTCCCCATGTGGCCCTAATTTTCCGCCTAAGGCCTTATTGGGTAATTTAATCAAGCGAAAAAAATGCACCAATTTCAATGCGAATTTCACTGGCACAGGGTGAAATTGTCGCTCGACGTGCTGTGGAAAGGAAAAATTCATAGGATTGTTAGCAGTTTAGTGCAGTTTGTGGTTCAGTTAGCAGAAGAAACTCTGGGAGTGCATAACTTCTTCATTTGTTGGCCAAATTGAGCCCAACAAGAGCCCAGCTATGGGTTTTTCATAGTTTTGAAGCCATTGGAGACATAATATTTACATTATGAGCAATATAAATCCATGTAAACACAATTTTGAGCACATAATGAAAGAGGCCCAACATTGGAAGTTGAACCAGGAGAAGTAGCCCAAGAGAGGGCTGAACTCCTTTATCATTTATGTTATTATGTGTTTCTGATATGGTTTATTGTATCTATTATTACTATTAACTAAGTTTAAAAATCAGTATTTTATGTGTTTTTTAAAGTGATCCATTACCCAAAATACATAAAAATTTTACTTGCAATTTCTCCATCAGCTTCAAGTTTACATTACATATCATTTTGGTATTGGAGCCAGGTTATTGTGAAGGTTTGATTTTTTTTGCAAGTGTTTTCTGATGCTTATAGGGTTGAAGCTTGAAAGAGGAGAAGGAGAACTTATGGAGCCAAGGCCTCACATTGTTTCAAGGAGAACACACACCTCTCAAGCTTCAATGGTCATGGCACATGAAGAAGGTCGTGAAGGGATGTCTGAAGATGAAATAACTTTCAGAAAAGACTTCTTTGAGATGTATGAAATGGTAAAAGTTCTTTATGAGGAGAAGAATTCAAGGTTGTATGGAGAGAGCTCAAAACCTCCAAAGGGATATGGAGTAAAAGGAGACAAGCCTCCAAAAGGGAATGAAAGGAATGATGACAAACCACCAGCTTCACCTCCATCCTCATCCTCATCTTCATCCTCATCTTCTACTTCTTCTACCCTTTCACAAACATCTCCAAATTATCGAAAGGGACATGGTAAAAATCCTTTGCTAAATATTGATATAAAGTTTGAATTGCCTATGTAGAATGGAGAGGTAAATTCTGAGAAATTAGATAATTGGATTCGTCAGATTGAAATGTATTGTAGGATACAAAGAATCAAGGATGATGAGACCAAAATTTAGCTTGCTTCTCTTTGGTTAGAAGGTGCAACAATTATTTGGTTGGAGGCAAAAACTCAGAAGGACATGAATAAACATGGTAAGGTTTTATCCTCTTCGAATGATTTTGTTGTTGCAATAAGAATGCAATTTATCCATTAGCATACATGCAAAAAGCTATAATGGATTGGAAAAACTTTAGGAAAACTAAGGGTCAAAATGTGTAAAGATGTACTCAAGAATTTAGGAAAATAGCTTTGATTTTGGGTATAGATTTGTTGTGAACGAGATCCCCCAAGGATAGTTTTGGGGCTAAAAACCCATGTTTTGGGTTGAATTTTGTAATAAAAGTGTAAAGTCTCCGCATTTTGTGGTCATAGAGCGCGGAGGTGTCATGAGTCATGAAGGGTTGTCCGCCCTTATTTTTGTAAAGTAAAGTCAGCTGTAAAGATCTACCCATGGTCTATGGACCATGGGCTTGTATAAAAAGAGCTAAGTAAGTAAGCTCTAAGGAGTCTTAGTAGTAATCGATAAGTTGTAGATGATGTCTTGAGTGATAAGGAGGGAAGTCTAAGTTTCGGGTCTTAGTGTAGGTAGAGGCTCTACAGCTGAGTGTGTAGAGGCCTAGGGTAGAAGTCCACAGCTGAGTGTAGGGACCCCTGCAGCTGTGTGTGTGGGGTGGATAGAGTCTGTAATCACTTTAAGATATCAATAAAGAGAAGTATTCTGCAAATTTTGTGTCTTTGTTTCCAGTTAATGCATCCTGTCATATTATGTATGAATTTTATTTATAATTCTTATGTGATGCGCGAATGTATGTAATTATGTTGGATAATTGAACGAAAATAAGGATATCTATTTACGCAGTGCTAACTATGATTGTTTAATAAGATAAGTAAGACACTTAAGCTAGTTTGGAAATCTGCACGATTTGCTGCCCTAGTATTACAAAAGCACCTGAACCATAGTTCAGGGCTACGTGAAGGCTGATCATACCCTTTCGCGGAGGTACCAAAGGGTGGAGTAAAGGGCTAGATAGACAGAGCTGTAGAACTCTACGACCTGCGTGAAGGCAAGAATAGAAGGAATAAATTAACATCACAACAATCTCAGGGTGTGGAAACTTGGTTCTGGCATACCCCCATATTGCTTCGGGTGAGACTTCGGTCCGCGCTCCGCGAGCTAATGCCGAAAGGTCCAGTAGTGTAGGGATTTGTTTGGCTAACTAACGTTGAACCCTAGTCAAGCCTCACCAAGCCAACAAGATTTATCCTCTCAAGACATTTTAGTCAAATACATTGGAGGATTGCATAGTTATTTGAGACACATAATTCTCATGTTTAACCATACAAAACTAGATGAATTTTGTGTACAGATAGCTCATTTAGAATCAAGAGGGAAGAATGTTCCTCAAGAGGGTATAAAAAATCATTTCAAGGGTGGAGACAAAGGAAAAGGTAAATTCAAAGGAAAAGGGAAGAATAATGCTTCAGTCAAGAAAAAGGGAGAAAAACTCACATGTAAACACTATTCAAAAGAAGGCCATGATGAACACCATTGTTGGAAAATTCATCCTGAAATGAGACCCAAAAAGTTTAACAACAAAGGGGAACAAAAGACTGCCGCCACTACACATCATGATTTAAGATCCGATTCCAGAGATGAAACAAAGATCACAACCATGTGATTTAAAGGTAAGGACTCTATTGCAAGTACTAGTTCTTCAAGTGGCCTCAATGAAACGCAACATGAAAAAGAAAGAATAGACATTTTCCACATTAGAGTCATTTCAAAACATACCAAGACAGATGCATTGTTTGATAGTGGATCACAAGCAAACCTTATTTCTGAAGACATTGTTAAGAAATTGAATTTGGAAACCACTCGTTATCCTAAACCTTATCCTTTAGTTTGGATATGTGACTATGCAAAATTGCATCTTGCAAAAAAGATGTAAATTGAGATTTTCCAACACTGCAAATTTTATAGATGAGGTAGAGCTTGATGTTATTCCACTTGACATTTATGGTATTGTTTTGGGAAGCCCATATCCATATGATAGGAGAGCCATATTTCATTTCAATGAGAACAAATATCACTTGTTTAAAGATGTGGTTGAGTACATTGTTAGAGCACATAGCAATAAGTTGAATTTATCACTTGTGAATGATGGACAAATGAAGAAGCTTGTTAATGATAGTAAGAACTTTGTACTCTCAATGATCAAACCCAAAGAGAATGTTGAAAATGAAGCCTTCGAAGGATGTGATGCAAGATTAAAATATGATTTATGTGAGGTTGTTAACACCTATGATGATATGTTTCAGGAACCCAAAGGATTGCATCCTGAAAGAGGAATCCAACATGAGATCCAATTGCAGTAGGTTAGTCCTCTTCCAAACATTGGCATGTATAGGATGTTAGGTATGAAGAATTCATAAATCAAGAGACAAATACAAGAGTTTCTTGATAGAGGGGTCATTAGACCAGGCACATCACCATGACGGTCACCAATTGTTTTAGTACCAAAGAAAGATGGTACATGGTGCATGTGTGTGGATTTCAGACCATTGAACAAGATTACAGTAAAGAGCCATTACCTCTTGCAAGAATTGATGATTTACTTGATAAATTGAAAGATTTTGTATATTTTTCTAAGTTTGATTTGAGAAATGGCTATCATCAGATTAGGATTTCTGAAGGAGACATTTGGAAGACAACTTTCCAAACAATGAAAGGCTTGTTTGAATGGTTGGTTATTCCATTTGGGATTTGTAATGATCTTGCAACATTCATGAGAGTTATGAATGATGTATTTAGGAATTTTGTTGATGATTTTGTGATTGTCTACTTAGATGACATATTGATATTCAATAAAAACCGTGAAGAACATATCAAACATGTTAGGCAAGTCTTAGATGTCTTGAAGAAAGAAAAGTTGTTTTTAAATATGTCTAAATGTGAATTTGGAAATACCTCGTTAGTGTATTTGGGACATATTGTTGGAGGGGGTGAATTGAAGATAGATCCATAAAATATAAAAGTCATTGTATATTTTCCTAAGCCCAATAATGTAACTGAGGTTAGAAGATCTTTTGGAGCAACTCAATATTGGAGAAAGTTCATTTCTAACTTTTCTTCATTTGCAACTCCATTAGATACCTTGACAAGCGTGAAGTAGTTTTTTTAGTGGGGATGCAAGAAATAAAAAGCTTTCGATGCATTGAAGGAGAGAATCAACACAACTCCATTTCTTTCATTTCTTGATTTAAGACAACCATTTGAGATACAAACAGATGCAAGTGACTATGCCATGGGAGCAGTCTTGATGCAACATGGTAAGCCCATATGTTACCATTATGAAACTTTTAATGGTGTAGTAGTTAACTATCCTACCTAAGATAAGGAATTGTATGCATTGGTACAAAGTGTTAAAAAGTGGAAATGCTATTTGATGGGAAAGGAAACTATCATTCGCACTGACCATCAACCATTGCAATACTTGCAATCACAAACTAAGATACAACATGAGAGGCATTTCAGATGGATCAGTTTCTTGCAGCAATTCCACTTGGTGATAAGGTATAAGAGAGGTATCTATAACAAGGTTTCTGACATGCTTTCTAGACCAATTGTTAGTGCTTCAGTTATTCTTAATCATAATTCTATCACACATGAGAGATATGTTGACCAATATGCTTTAGCTAACGATTTTAAAGATGTATATGCAACTTTGTGTCAAGACAACCAAGTAGAGAAATTGGATTACCACATGCATGATAAAATTTTGTATCATATTGGAAAGAAATGCATTCCATAGGGTGAAAGAGTCAACATCATAAGGGAAGTGCATACTTCTCTTATTGCTGGACATTTTGGTGTAGGCAAGACGTTGGAAAAATTACAAAGGTATTGTTATTGGCCTCAAATGAATGAAAGTGTGTCACGATATGTAAGAGGATGCTATTTATGTGCTACAAGTAAGCCTAGAAATAGAAAGTTAGGATTGTACTCCACTTCCAGTTCCTTCCCATCCTTGGGAAAGTGTTTCTATGGACTTTGTAGGATGACTCTAAAAAAAATAATGATTATCTTTATGTTGTGGTGGATCATTTAAGCAAGATGTGCATTTTGATGCCTTGTAAGAAGTAGGTTACAATTGAACATACTGCAAAAATGTTATTTGAACATGTATGGGTACATTTGGGGTTTCCCAAATCCATTATTTCTGATAGAAATTCTCGATTTGTTAGGAAATTTTGGTCATGATTATGGGGACTCATGGATAGCAAGTTGAAAAAGCAGCACAACATTCCATCCACAAACCGATGGCTAGACAAAAGTGGTGAACAAAACATAGTACATATTCTTCGTGGTTATAGAAGCAAACATCCTAAGCTTTGGGATGAACACTTACACTACAGTCAACATGCTTATAACTAAGAAAAGCATCCATCAACTCAAACATATCCATTTGAGACATGCTTTGGTTACTTACCAAAATATCCTTTAGACTTTATATTTGGGAAATATGTTGCTATTGATGGTCATAGTGACATTGATAAGGCCAAGCAATGCATTGAATAAGTTCAATTGGTACATCAGATGGTTCAAGAACAGTTGGAAAATAGGAAAGTTAAGTACAAGACAAGGCATGATAAGCATCGTGTTGACCACAACTTTCAGGTTGGAGATGAAGTTTGGCTTTAAATTAGCAAGGAGAGGCTTAAAGGAGAAGGTAAAAAAATGAAACCAATAAGGTATTGACCTTTTAAGATTCTAGAAAATATTGGTAATAATGCATTCCGATTGGATTTGCCTCCATATATGCAAATGTATGCAGTTATTAATGTTGAGAATTTGAGATTATATGAGCCTCATTTGATTGATGATCAAGGAGATCATGTTAATATTCCTTTAATAAAATATTTCTCTCTAGAATTTCTTGAATAATTACAACAAGACACCATCCTTGATAGAAGAACAATAACTTCAAAACGAGGGAATGTGGAGTACCTTTGTGTTGGACTCAAAGGAAAAAATCCAAGCACAGTTAGCTAGATTGAGATTGAAAGGGTGAGGGAACTGTACTCTCATCTGTTTGTTGACTGAAAGTAGTTTTTTGGAGGTCTAAAATATTCTAGTGGGGAGGAGTGATCCAGGGGATTAGTAAAGTGCTCAAAATTTAAAGTGCTCAAAAGTGCTCGAAACTTGTATCGATGCATAGATATCGATGACCTGAATCCAAAGAAACTTTAATCACTCAAAACCGATATCGTATGCTCCTGATATCGTGTTCTCATCATTTTCCCAAATAGGTAAAAAAATTGCAGATTGGTTGCAGGACTGCTGACTGGGCAGTCTATATACTGACTGGGCAAGGTGACTGTACAATGTGGGATAATGATAGGATACCAATTGTCCTTTGCAGATTGGTTCAAATTTTCTATGTTTTCATTGGTTGAAGTGGATTTGAAGTGGCCCAATGAGTGGAGGCCATGTGGGTCAATGGAGGGTTGCCACATGTCTTCCTAATAGTGCATTAAAATTTTATATGGCGAACGAGCCTCCGAGAGAGTCAAAACCATAACCTCCAATCCAACAGCATAACACCTTACCGCCAGGGCACATGGTATTACTTAACTACTATGGTGCCCAACCTCTATTTAAAGTTTTGCGAAATGTTGTTTGGGGAACGCCCCGGTCACCCCACACCCACAGGACCACAGGTAGTGGAGCCAAGGGCACAGGATTACCCTTGACCCATGGTTCCAATACCCCAAATTATAATCCACCAGATCGTATGCCAAAGTGCGGGAGAGAAACATATTTGGGGTGGAGGAATGGGACCAACCCATGGACATATAACCACCATATAACCACAATCTCAATAGGGTGTTTGAAAGTTAGCACTGGTTTTAGCAACAGGCACAAAACATTTGGGAGCGACCCAGTTTTATGGTGCTCATGGGACCATTCATCGAGAATCCAGGGGCTATGCCGATGGGGGTGGGCCCTAGCTCCTGGATGCATGGCCCTATGTGGCCCTAATTTTCTGCCTAAGGCGTTATTGGGCAATTTAATCAAGTGAAAAAATGCACTAATTTCGGCATGAGTTTTGTCGATGCCGGGAAAAAGTGTTGCTTGGTGTGGTCTGGAAAGGTAGAATTTGTAGGATTATTAGCAATCCAGTGTAGTGTCTAGCTCAGTTAGCTGGAAGAAACCCTAGGAAAGCATAACTTCTTCAGTTTTTGGCCAAATTTAGCCCAACAAGAACCCAACTAGAGGTTTTTGATAGTTCCGAAGCCATTGGAGACATAATATCTACATTCTAACCATTTTAAATCCATGTAAACACAAATTTGAGCACTTAATGAAAAAATCCCAACATTGGAAGGTGGACAAGGAGATGTAGCCCAAGAGAGGGGTGAACTCCTTTATCATTTTTTATGTTATGTAATTTTGGTATGGTTTATTGTCCCTATTATTTCTATTAAATAAGTTAAAAAAAAATATTTTATGTGTTTTGTAAAGTGATCCATTACCCAAAATACATAAACAATTTTCTTGCAAATTTTCCCTCACCTTCAAGTTTACATTAAAGATCATCTACCCATTGACCAACTGGAATGGACTATACCCTATTGCCAAAATATTCTACAAGTTGTAACTAAATTGTGCCACATCCAAAAACTCAGGTGAATTCTTCTGGTCAACCCTCACATAATATCTCAAGCAGTCCTCCAACAATGACTTGATCCATTCAATCTTCCCATATGTTTTTGGATGGTAACTCAAAACTATGCAACAACTCTATCCTGACTAACTTGAATAGTGCGGTCCAAAATATTCCTTTTAATCATGGATATAGGTTGGACACAATACCCAATGACATTCCCAAATACTTCACAACATTCTTGAACAATAAATCATTTGTCTTCTCAGCTCCACATGACATATTTGTTGGAATGAAGACGTAATACCTGGAAAAATGATCAACAACGACCATGATACCATTATACCCTTGTACATGCAGTAATTCAGTGATGAAGTCCATTGAAACACTCATACAATGTCTCTCAAGAACTAACAAAGGCTGCAACAACCCTCCCTGTCTCCTGGTGTCCAATTTTTCCTACTGAAAAATGATGCACATATGCATGCACTCCTCCACATCCTCTCTCATCTTCTCCCAAAAGTAACCTCTCTCTAATAACGCCAAAGGTGGCATTTCCCTAGGTGGCCATACAAAGGAGAATGGTGGAACTCCTTCAAGAGGTGCCTCCTACGTCTAGATGACTTCAAAACTTAGAGACAGTTACCATAGAGCATGAGTCCATCTTGCAAAAAGAACTTCCTTGTCTTTCCTTCCTTCGCCTCCTTCACAATGCTCTTTGCTTGAATATCGGTCTCTAGACTTGCACGAAGTCTACTCTGGAACTCCTCACTCATATGAAATCGACTCCTAATTAATTCAGCATGGTCTTATTTCCCTTCAATGGAAACCAACTGTGCCTTCCTATTGAGGGAATCTGCTACAACATTGAGTATACTCGACTTGTACTCAATAGTCATGTCAAATTATGCCAAGAAGTCTTGCCAATGAGCTTGATTCACTAACAACTTTAGTTGGGATGAAAAGTAACTTATTGCAACATTGTCAGTTTTGAAAACAAATGGTTTCCTAATAAAATAGTGTCACCATACCTGGAAAAAATGGATGATCACAATCATTTTCGTCTCATGAACCAGACACCATTGCTCTCTATCCTGCAACTTTCAACTCTCATATGCCACCAAATGTCTATCTTGTATGAGCACTCCCCAAATCACAAAATTAGAAGCATCCGTGTCCACCTTAAATGGCCTCTCAAAGTCAGGAAGCTTAAGTATCAATGCTATATCCATTCCGCAAATTGAGCTTCGAAAACACTCGTGCCTTCACAATCTTGTTGAAGCAATCTCTTGCAAGCAGTAGTGGATATCTGTTCTTTACCGTTCACTTGTTCAATGCACAATAATCACAAAACATTTGCAACTTAGTTGTGTCTTTCTTCTTTTGGAACAATACTAGAGCACCATATGGGGACCTTGAAGGTCATATGAAGCCTGCATCTGCCAACTCCTTCAATTGGTGCTTCAACACCTCCAACTCCAGCCCCGACAATAGATAAGGACATTTTGTTGGTGGTTGCTTCCCCAACTCTAGCTCAATGTTGCTTCCCTAACTCTTAAGAAAATATGGTTTATCACTTTATATTGTAATCTTTCTTGAATTATTATATATTTTTTATATATATTTTTTTCAATATTAAAAATTTTGATTTAGTTAATTCCCTTGGTATTAATCTTCCTTTCTCTTTTGATTATATCGAGGATTATTGTTATTACTAATTTATTCATTATTGACCTTGACTTCATTTTGACAGTTATTTATTTGACCTATAATAGGTCGACCCCATCCTCTATTTTACTTATTATTATTATTATTATTTAATTTATTAAATTTTCCCTCATTAATTAATTATTTATCTTCTTTCAAAATTAAGGGTCTCCTCCTAATTGTTAGAACTAGTTGTTAGAATTAATTTTCTTTGCATCAATATCTAGCTATTTAATATAGTTCCATGACTTGATTCTCCATCTTGCCCTGTACATTGGTTGGCTCGAAATGCATTGAAAAATTAGTTTTGATGTGATTAAAACTGAAAAATTTCTTTAAGCATTTTTATGCATCACAAAATCCTAAATTTGGACAATAATAATATTTTTAAAATATTAATATTAGATTTAATAAGGTTTCTACATGACATGATAACAAAAATTATAATAAAATTTGGAATTTTAATGCAGTAAAAACTTTTTGTGGAAGGTAAATTTATGATCCATTCAGATTCAAGATATATGATAAGGTATATTTTGAGCACGGACATACATGCTTATGCATTGCCCCCATACTAGGCTGTAGAATGCACCTCTCGGTGCAATAACATAGAAATTTTCTAATGTTGTTCATAACCTAGATCAAGTTGAATTTTCATTTTTAGAAAAATAATATCACATCAACTTGGTTAATTATTTATGGATTAAATTTTATATTTTATTGATTCTAAAATTTAAATTATGGGACTCACATAAGGAATTTATTTTTATTTTTATTTTTTTACAGAGGCTCCATGAAGCCCCTAGTTAACCATGTAAATGGATCTATTGAGGATTTAGGAAACCATCAATAAATCTATTTGAATTTAAAATTTAAGTGCTCAAAACCACAATTTCAACACCCCTTTTGCAAAAATTTCCCAACACCACTTTGTACCCTAGCGGACCTAGGGAATTTTTTTTCCTTAGGTGGTATTGACGGCGCTATAAATCTATCAACTAAGGTGTCTCCCAGATGTGAAATCCAAATTATACCTCACACCATTTGGTGTAGGAGCGCCATTTGGAATATCGACCCAATTGCCATATATTTTAAAGATATTCCTTGGCTCTAACTATCAGCTAGAGAGAGACGGATGCAACAGTGTATTTGAAAAGCAAGAAGGTGTGTCTGGTGAGTATTCAGTTGTAAATGTATCAAGGTTTTTCTACTGCAAAGAGGGGAGAAAAGTGAGCCTCTAAGTGAGAGGTAGTAGTACCCCGCAAGAAGAGACACACATGGAATGGAAGGATATGTCTATCATCCAATGGAATAGTCCACAGAGGATGCGATGATCATTACAACCAACAAATGAAGAAATATCTATCTAATATCATGCGAAATAGTCCACAAGGATGGGACAACAATAAAAGCCATTACAACACATTCTCAATAAGATAAGTACTAAAATAAATGAAAGAGTTCAACTATCTTAGCACATGTGAAAGAAACCATGAAATAGAAACATCCACGGAATAGTCTTACAAACATTCATAATCCATGCATGAAGGGCGTGCTGGATTTGAAGGATTCTATTATTGAGTAAAATTTCCAAGACACATGTTTATAATGTACATCACTAGTTCCAATAGTGGAGCACTGGAGCCACTCCTTGCTCCTCAAAAGAACTGATATGTCTCTTTAATTCCTTGCAGGAGGAGCCAAGGTGAAAGGTCCTTTGCTCATACAATGAGAGAGTATATATAACCATGGGTGACTCTTTGACTACCGTCATGACTGTTTGAATTCCTATGAATTTTCAACTTACATTACTCTTTACATTCCATGTGTTTCCTTTGGACTTACACTTTACAATACATTTTGAATACAATGTACATGATCCACAATAGTGAAGTGGCATATGACCACTCATGACATGACATGAGACGACACTGCTGACATGGACTGCTTGATGATGTGGAAATGTCAAGTCACTTTTTATGTTAAATTTTGGATGTATTCTTTAAGATGCTTTCTCTCCACCTCCACATGACTTGGTGATGCAAAATCTCCAATGATCTCTAGTCTTGGATAGTGGTCGCAAACTAGTGTCCCTTTGCTTTCTCTTGATTGATCAACTTGTATGTTCAACTACAAGAGAGTCTTTAAGCATGATTACCTCCTTATTATCCTTCTCCATCATCTTTCCATGACATGATAGGGTACCTTTTCCTACAATTTACTCATGACGAAAACACCCTAGTCTAAAATGATGCATTTTGATCCACCAACCGAGGCCAGAATAAGTGACAGGCTGGGAAGAGGGTCTCAGTGACTACGCAATGTGTAGTTATAATATCTAAGGGAAGAGCTTGAGCTCTGCGACTGTGCAATCCACAATCCAGGTAGGCCTGAGGGACAAGACTACGTAGTTTCTAGAGCCAGTGGGGATAATCTGAGGGAATGGACACTAGGAGAGCCAATTGCGCAGTTTTGGGAGTCAAAGGAGGTTGGGATACTCTGCACTTATGTAGTTCAAGGACTCAAGGAATGATCTTGAGGCTTGAGGATGCAAAGTACGTAGTTTAATCCGGGTTGGGGACATGACTATACAATTTTGGATGTTAAGGACGGGGCTTGGGCATGAGAACTATGGAGTGAAACAATCCTGGGAGACAGGAACTGTGCATTGCGCAATGCCAAGTACCAAGCTCACAACTAGAGGGCTAAGACTGTGCAGTGCGCAGCTCAGGAGAGGCCTAGTGAGGCTAGTTTTCTCAATCGGGAAGTTTTCCCAAAAAATGGCTAAGTGTAGAATCGATAAGATAAGTTATGAACTGTTATGAAATTTGATTGTGATAACACACCTAGAATAATTTGACGACATGAAAGCATAGATCATCCAAACACATAAACAAAAAATTTCGCTATGTGTGACAACTTTATGACCAGGTACAATAAGTGTGCCACTTAAGATAGACTTTGGGATGACTGTGACGACACTTTAGCGACAATGCTCATAACTTTGTGGATGAGTGTGAAAAATGTTTACATAGTTAGGAAAACTCATATACACAAATACAGAACCTTAAAACCATTAGAATAGTCTTATACACATTGTGCGATATCCAAACATGCCAAAAGATGACAATTTACCCAACATGCAAAGGGGAACAAAACACATCAAGAAAGCTTACAAAATAAGCTTCGATTTTTGTGATAACAATGTACAAGACCAAGGAAGACTATGAAATTGAGTGTAAGCCAAAATTTTGGAGGGTGTTGTAGCAGCTACAATAGGTGGCAAAGTGGATCATGATGGATTCATAAAGGAATCCTCTATCCAATGGCATATGAGGTTGATATTTTTGAATTCATATGATATTTTTCATCTAATTTATTTTAAGCATAATGCTTGAAATTTGTTTGGATAATTTTAAAGAGGTTGAATAAATAATCAATAACATAAAATATACACAATGAATTTTTTTCAAAAAATACCATTATCTTCATTTGTGAATCCTCTTCAAAAGGGTACTCTTGGTTTTTCAATTTATTTAAATAGTTGAAAAAACCCTATACAAACATGTCACTACAAAATGCAATTGAAATATTACTTCACCAACTTTGAAAAAATATTAAAAAATATATTTTTGCATAATTTTTTGTTTTTTTAATATGAAAAAATTAGTCCTCTCTATGTAGATCATGCTCATATATATATATATATATATATATAAATTACACATTTTAGACTACGTTCTGCTACGTGAACATACATGTACCTCTTAAGATGTGCGAAAATTTGCATGGACAAGCATTTCATTTAATGGAAAATTGACATATTATACAACACTAATTTTTTTTGTAAAAAATATCCTAAGAACAACAACATAATTCTCCACAAATTGTCCTTTTAATCCAAATCAAAATTCACAATGTTTATATGAATTTTGAGGGATTAAATTTGATAAAAGAGTAAAATTTTGAAATTTCATCGCCACGTGTGGCCCAAAAGTGTAGCCCATCTTCATGCATTCACCTAAAACCAGATATCTCCCAATTTAGAAGCTTCCTATAGCTACTGCAAAATTACGCCACCTTAAAGCACATGCAGGAGGCGTTAGAGGCTCATCCATTGTGTTAATGATAGTCCACCCATAATAATATAGGTATATGACATGGGAAGAGGTGAGGAGCCCATCATATTTAATGTAGAAGCAAGGTGACAACCACCTCAACTTCCTCTCACTCTATCCCATCCCTATTTTCCCAATATAGGACTAAGTATGTAATGAGAAGGGGTATAATATAAATTTGAAAATTTATACTTTAATTTTAAATGGAAGTCCCACCCTCATTGACATCTTATTTTTCTTATTAAATATTTTAGTTCAATTTCATTTGAAATATGAAATAAAGGAATTAATATTTTTTTCTTACTTTCAAATGGAGGTCCCACCCTCATTGCAATCCCGTTTTTCTTATTAAATATTTTAGTTCAATTTCATTTGAAATTTGAAATAATGGCATTAATATACATTTTTTTAATGAAAGAGTTAAGTTAAAAATAATAAATGATGCTTTTTAATATTAGGATAGATTGAGTTAAGTGTGTAGTTTTTGTTTTAGATTTTTTTTTTTTTTTTAACAATAAATTAATTGGAGCATGTTAATAATAAATGAAAGAATATATTAATATTACATGGTTAATATTATTATTCTATAAAGAATTATATTGATATTATTTTTCCATTTTTTATTTTGTACAAGGGAACAAGTGTATCGAGCTTAGCAAAGGTAGGGTAGTAAGTGTGTAGGTTGGGGAAGGGCATACTGAGTGTGTAGGGTATACAACAGATTAACGATGCATTTTCAAGGTGCACACTTTCCCACTCCCACTCCTAACCTACACACATAGTGATTCCCATTGTCATTTTGCATTTTCAAATGATCATACTTACTCCCTTACCCCACAATCTCATTCCCTCATTTTAGAATGTGTTTGGGGGTGGGGGCTATGGAAGAGTAAGTAAGCACCTTAAAAATGTATACAACCTCTCCATCATTTTAAGAGGAGGGATTTTTAAATGAGAGAAAGGTTGGTAGAATAAGTTTTCATCTTGAAATGTGTAAGATTACTTTCCCATTCTTGAAAATGCATACTTACTTTTACAAAAACAGATTAAAATGAGCGTCATGGTGGGAAAGAAATGATTTTTTTTTAAAATGGAAGTGGAGGATTACTACAGTGTCAAACATGCACATTTATTTTATATTAAAAAAATACATGCTTACACAATCACTTTAAAATGAAGAAAAGGGTGGGAAATTTTTGGAAAAATGGATAGTGGCAGTTATTAATCTTATTTTCCTTAACCTTGATATATTCCAAAACCAAGATATTTCATCCTTCATTCTTCTCTTAGACCTTTGCTCTCCTTCTTACAGCTTCCCAACTACAGATCAAACTCTTTCTTGATAGATCGAACTTGTGTAGTGAATGTATCCAAATGAGGTTGAATTGCTTCTTTATATAGCCTTCTCAAGGGGTGAAATTCCCTCCTTTAGGCCAACTTGTAATTGTTAGGGCTGACTTGTACTTTTGGAGTTTCCCGAACTTTCTAGACTAAAAATAATTCTTTTTACAATTATATTTTTCCTAGAAGGTTCTTATTGTTAATTTTAGGTATGTTCTATGCTTAGAGAAATTTATTTCAATTTTCACAGTTAGCTCCATATCTTTTCTAGATTGGAAATCACATCAACGTTAAAGTAAAATGTAGATAGAACATAAACATAAATCGTAGAAGACAAGCCAAGACAAGAAGACACAAGATGTGGCACTAGCTAGGGGCAAACCCTAATGTGGGGAAACCATTTATCAATTCTTCTTATATGTTCTTCAATAGTTCAGCAGAGAGAGAGAGAGAGAGAGAGAGAGAGAGAGAGAGAGAGAGATAGTATGTTTACAACAGAAGTCAACACTTTGACTTATCTAGATAAGAGCATAGATCATATCTAAGAAGATGATACATAAGATCAGTTGAAGACATGCTGCTTCAACTAATTCTCCAAGGTGACTCCTTCACCTATTATTGTGCTACATTTCATCATCATGCTGCACCTCACTACGCTGCACCATGCTGCACCCATCATCACTATGATGCATCTCATCACACTTCATTAATCATGACTGTACCCATCACTATACTGCATTATGTGCCATTACTGCACCATGTTGCCATCCTGACCTATGTGTTGGCTGCACCTTGCTTGCTTGTTGTCCTTAACATGCTAGTTGTCCCTTGCATGCTAGCTGTAACATTACATGCTTGGTGTACTTGCTGCTAAGTACCATACAACTGTCCCAATGTTAGTTAGTTGTCCCTTGCATGCTGTTCTCCTTTGGAGACAGATGCTCCGGCATGGTAGTTCCCGGTAGTTCTGGCAGTTCCACCTATTCTTGGTAGTTTCAATAGTTCCCGATAGTTCCAGCAGTTCTGGTTGTTCCCAGAAGTTCCGGTAGTTCCCGGAAGCTTCAGCAATTCCAGCTTTTTCGACCTTTTCAGCTTTTCTAGCAGTTCCAGCCTTTTTGGTAGTTCCATCTTTTCCAGATTCTCCAACAGTTTCGGCTTTTCTTGCAGTTCCAGCTTTTCTGGCTTTTTCGACTTTTCTGCTTTTTCGACAGTTCCGGTTTTTCCAGCAGTTCCGACTTTTTCGGCAGTTCCAGCAATTCCAGCAGTTTGGCAGTTCTGGCTTTTCCAGCTTTTTCAGCAGTTCCAATTTTTCTGGCTTTTCCAACTTTTCTGGTAGTTTTGACTTTTCTAGTAGTTCTGACTTTTTCGGTAGTTTCGACTTTTCCGGCTTTTCCGGTAGTTCCAAATTTTCCAGCAGTTCCAAATTTTCTGGCATTTCTAGCTTTTTCAACAGTTCTGGCTTTTCCGGCTTTTCTGGCAGTTCTGACAGTTTCAACAGTTTTGGCTTTTCCAGCTTTTTTGGCTTTCCCGACTTTTCCGGCAGTTCTGGATTTTCCGATAGTTCTAGTAGTTCTAGTAGTTCCAGCAGTTCTGGTAGTTCCAGCAATTCCGGCTTTTCCGGCAGTTCCACCTTTTCCACCTTTTCCAGCTTTTCCGATAGTTCTAGCTTTTTTGGCTTTTCCTATAGTTTCAACTTTTCTGGTAGTTCTGACTTTCTACCCTTTGGATTAGGGCAATGTTGTCCCTTAGGATCTCTCCTCCTACTAAAACCCAAAAACAAGTAGAAAGAGGAAGAGATCCCAAGTGTGTGTTGAAATGACTTGAAGGCGACCTCTATTTATACTAAAACATTGAGCACATGTGGGGTTTATTTGGTTGCTAGCCGACCTTGACGAATTGTCTTCTAACACAAATAAATTCATAACTCCATGAATACTTATCAGAATCAAATAATATTTAGATCAATCCTACACCTCTCGATGAGAGGGATCCAATAAAAATATCAGCTACCATAAATAAGATGACCCACATGAAGTTTGGCCCTAGTTGCCAATTTCAACACTCCCTCTCAACCAGGGAGAACTCCATCTGTTCGACTGTACTATCTCTACCATCAATGCCCTATACTACTTTGGTTTGCTCTGATCTGTTGAGCACTGCTCTGCTTTGATCTGTTGAGCTCTGCTCTGCTCTGCTAAACCATGAAGAAGAAGAATTGATCGAGAATGTATCATACCATTCTCTACTAACCCAAAGTCGGTTTTATTGATCCCCGATCAATATCACAAGAGAGTGTCTCAAACCACTCATACTGATCCCAGATCAGTTTCATTGATCCCAGATCAATGTCACAAGAGAGTGTCTTAAACCACTCATACTGATCCCAGATCAGTTTCATTGATCCCAGACCAATGTAGGTCATCCTAGCATAGGGAGTATGGTAGGTACAACGATGCGTCCATCGATAGAAATACTATGGTCCCTATCCTCATTTCCCTACTCATTGATCAGATGAGAGGTACTTCCCATGAGTCCCAGACTGCATGGGTAGGATGCCTCGACAGGAGAACTAATCATCCTGTCCATAGGAGAATGAATCTTCCTATCCAGTGGATGCAGCAGACAACTAATCATCTCAGCCCACAGGAGAACTAATCATCCTGTTCCACATATGCCATGGGAGAACTAATCATCCCGGCCCATAGAAGAATGAATCATCCTATTCATAGTGCACCACCAGGGGAGGGTGAGTCGCCCTGTGGTTGTATGTTACTCCAGTAACTACCCCAATATCCCCAGAGTTCCCAGAGCTCAATGCATGCAACATGCATGACCCTTATAAGGAGGTCTCTCAACGACTCCAAGTCATTCAGGAAAGTCGTAGATTTGACCTTTCGTCGAGGCTTTGACAAAATGTCTACGACCTGTACATCAGTCTCAATGTGATGGAGCCTGATCGCTCATCGACTTACCATATCACAGATAGGGCAGTATCTGATGTCTATCTGCTAGAGCAATCATTGAATACGGGATTCCTCAATAATTGAATCCCACCTCTGGTTGTCACAGAGAATCATAGTGGTATTCATCATGTGTACAAACAACTCACTTAAGAGCTTCTGCAACCATGCAGCTTCACACGAGATCATACTTGTAGCTATGTATTCGGTATCGGTGATACTTATAGCAACTGACTTCTACTTCATGCTCATCCACGATATCGAAGCAGAATCCAAAAAGAACTAGCATTGAGAAGTGTTCTAGTGATCCTCCACACTGCTTGCCTAGTCAGCATTCAAATAATCATGCAGTTTCATATTTACGATAGTATATCACAATCCATGAGAGATTGTGCCTCGAAGATACCTCAGAAGATTCTTGGCACCAATCCAGTGAGGCTCAACCAAATATGAGCTCACCATGCTAATTGCAAAACATATGTCCAGATGGAAGTTCAACAAGAACATCAATAGGAATGAGTTTATGAAACTCAGAGGCATTTCCCAAATCTGGTCCGACATCACTACCATATAACTTCTAAAAGTTAAGATCCTTTAGGTAGTCATAGGCTTGTGGTTTATCATTCCACATTTGGAATCCAGCTCCCTCTTACTTCTGCAAATGAGAGGGTCTGCACCTGTTAGAAATAGGTTGTCCTCATAAGGTGCCGGTATGAGAGGTCTATTATCCAAAACCTTCAATAATGGTTTGGATCGGTTTCACTTCCTAGTGAATGTCAGCTTCATCAGACAGCTATCAATCCTCTCATACTGTGCCCAGGGTGTTTTGCTTCAAGCCATAGAGGGCTTTCTTCCACTTGCGTACATGACTTTCCCGATCATGAATTTCAAACTCCTCAGGTTGTTCCAAACCTGTGGACCTGCTGCATGAGGGGAATGGTCCCCTTATAAGATTTTCCTTCAGTACATCTCAGACATGTACGTTCATGCTCTACTTGAATTTAGACATCCCTTTCCATCGATGAATGCCACCATGAAACCTTTGACTTCCATTTCTGAGATGGACACCAGGTTCTTCTTGCGGTCAGGTACATAAAATAAGTCTGTAAATGAATCAAGTTACCCTTATTCAATTGAGAGTTAACATTCCCTACACTCTTTCTGGGATAGGTGGCATCAACGCCAAGTATAATCCCACAATTGTTCCCATCTCTACCAAATTAGAGAGTGCACCCATCTATCCGATGAAGTGCCTTGAAGCACTACAATCTATAAGCCAAATTCCCAAAGAATCTGAAGGAGAGGGCCAATACAAGATAACGCTTCTTTATCTTATCAGAAACAACATTTGATTCTTCATACTTGGGGTTCCTTGCTTTATATGAAGAGTCAGACATTTCCTTGATGACCTGCATTACCTGTCATTCCTTTGATCATTGAAGATGTCCCTGGAATGATTGTTATCATCATCAAGTGATGTGTCCCTGCCATTTGGACACTCCTTCACATAATGGCTGAACTAGTTATCTTCCTTTCCTTCCACCCTGAGATCTGGTCTTCCAATGAAGTGATCTTTAGGTAGGCCATATTCCGCTGCACCATTCTAATAATATTCTCTGCTTCGACTTCACCCTTGGTGAATTTGAAGAGAGATGAGGAATCCATTGATCCTTTTTTTTTCCCAATTGTCTTCGGTGATTGCTCTTTCACTCTTACTTGGGCATTAACTTCACCTCAGCTCTGATACCATGTTAATTTTAGGTATGTCCTATGCTTAGAGCAATTTATTTCAATTTTGACAGTTAGCTCCATATCTTTTCCAGATTAGCAATCACATCAGCATTACAGTAAACTGTAGATAGAACATAAACATAAATCATAGAAGACAAGTCAAGACAAGAGGACACAAGATGTGGCGCTAGCCAGGGACAAACCATAATGTGGGGAAACCCTTGATCAATTCTTCTTATATGTTCTTCAATAGTTCAGCAGAGAGAGAGAGAGAGATAGTACGTTTACAACAGAAGTCAACACTTTGACTTATCTAGATAAGAGCATAAATCATCTCTAAGAAGATGATACATAAGATTAGTTAAAGACATGCTGCTTCAACTAATTCTTCAAGGTGACTCCTTCACCTATCGTTGTGCTACATTTCGTCATCATGCTGCACCTCACTATTCTGCACCATGCTACACCCATCATCACTACGATGCATCTCATCATGCTTCATTAATCGTGACTATACCCATCACTGTACTGCATTATGTGCCATTGCTGCACCATGTTGCCATCCTGACCTATGTGTTGGCTGCACCTTGCTTGCTTGTTGTCCCTTGCTTGCTTGTTGTCCCTAGCATGCTTGTTGTCCTTAGCATGCTTGTTGTTGCATGCTAATTGTCCCTTGCATGTTAGCTGTAACATTGCATGATTGGTGTATTTGATGCTAAGTACCATACAACTATCCCAATGTTAGTTAGTTGTCTCTTGCATGCTTCTCTCCTTCGGAGACAGATGCTTCGGCTTGGCAGTTCTCGACAGTTCTAGCAGTTATGAGTGTTCTCGGT
Organism: Pinus tabuliformis; assembly: GCA_031772625.1. NCBI lineage: Eukaryota > Viridiplantae > Streptophyta > Pinopsida > Pinales > Pinaceae > Pinus > Pinus tabuliformis. The sequence goes on along the minus strand of CM062812.1, from coordinate 635,711,750 downwards.
AGTTCTGGCAGTTCTCGATAGTTTCGACAGTTCCCGATAGTTTCGGTAGTTCTGGCCGTTCTCGGCAGTTTTGCCAGTTCCCAGAAGTTTTAGCAGTTCTGGTTTTTTTGACTTTTCCAACTTTTCCAGCAGTTCCAGCTTTTTTGGAAGTTCTGGCTTTTTCGGAAGTTCCAGATTTTCTGGATTTTATGGCAATTTTGGCTTTTCCGGGTTTTTCGGCAGTTCCAACTTTTCCTGCTTTTCCAGATTTTCTGATAGTTCCAAGTTTTTCGGATTTTCTAGCTTTTCGGCGGTTCCACTTTTCTAGCAGTTTCGGCTTTTCCAGTAGTTCCGGCTTTTCCGGCAGTTCCAGCAGTTCTGGTAGTTTCAGCAGTTCCAGCTTTTCCTATTTTTTCGATAGTTCTAACTTTTTAGGCTTTTCTGACTTTTCCGGTAGTTCCTACCTTTCCGGGTTTTCTGGTAGTTTCAGCTTTTCCGGAAGTTCCGACTTTTTTGGTAGTTCCAGCTTTTCTGGCTCTTCTAGTTTTTTTGGTAGTTCCAGCTTTTCCGGCTTTTCCAGTAGTTCCAAATTTTCTGTCTTTTTTGACAGTTCTGATTTTTCCAGCAGATCCGGCATTTTCGGCTATTTCGGCTTTTCCAGCTTTTCTGGAAGTTCCGGCTTTTCCGGCTTTTCTAGTAGTTCCGGCTTTTCCGGCTTTTCTAGTAGTTCCGGCTTTTCCAGCAGTTCGACAGTTCTAGCAGTTCTAGTAGTTCTGGCTTTTCCGGCAGTTCCAGCTTTCCAGCTTTTCCAGCTTTTCCAATAGTTCCAGCTTTTTCGACTTTTCTATTAGTTCCAGCTTTTCTTGTAGTTCCGGCTTCTGCCCTCTAGATCAAGGCAGCGTTATCCCTTAGGATCTCTCCTCCTACTAAAACCCAAAGACAAGTAGAGACAGGAAGAGATCCCAAGTGTGTGTTGAAATGACTTGAAGGCCACCTCTATTTATACTAAAACGTTGAGCACATGCGGGGTTTATTTGGTTGCTAGCCGACCTTGATGAATTGTCTCATAACACAAATAAATTCATAACTCCATGAATACTTATCAGAATTGGATGATCTTTAGATCAATCCTACACCTCTCAATGAGAGGGATCTAAGAAAAATATCGGCTACCATAAATAACATCACCCACATGGAGTTTGGCCCTAGTTTCCAATTTTAACACTTATGAACATGATGTTGACTTCTTTGATTCATGACAATAAATCCTAAGACCCAACAAACCCTAGAAGCATAAAGAACATGCTTTTACCTAGAATACCACCAATAAGTAAAATGAAATCCATGCTTTAATAATTACTTTTTCTTTTCTTGTCTTTCTTGTTATATAGGATACATATTGAAATGAGTACAACAATTCTAAAGACTGAAACTAGTTACATTTCTCAACACTCCCTCATAACTAGGGAGGTATTCATAATTGTACAACTAGTACAACATCATATCTCAAATTGAAGAGTTCTCACAAGAAGAGTAATATTGATAAGCCATACTATAAGCATCATCATCATGACCTTCTCATACCATTAACAACCTCATCGACCATCTCCATTTGAAACTTCCTTCATGCATCAAAATTACCAAGGACAAAAACTTTATTACCAAGTTACAACTTTTCCTTTCAGAGATTATACTAGATATTAATCATTATTCACATATTCTAGAGAAAGTCTTTAATTATTTATACATCCTTAAGTAAATCAAATCTTATTCTTTCTCAAGCATCATATATCCATATACCTAAACATATTTTATGACCAACTTTCTTTCCACAATATTCTATACATATGAATCTTATCCAAAGTTTTATATCCAACATACATTCCTATGCTTTCATCCAATCATCTAGCTATCCATATATCTTACAAAGAGACTGCATCTTGACCAATTGCATTCCTTCATCCCTTTACTAGTATTGACTTCACATTACATGGAATGCATACTAACTTTGTCATAGTGTTTTTCCCAAGTACCTTCCATAATGATGGTTCTTCCAAGATCATGATGATCCATTTAAGCAAGATGAATACCTCTAACACAGTGTTGGAGAATACTTGGATGAAAATTATACAAAAATGGTCTACCTATCTATCTATCCAGATGATCTCCATAAAGCAACTTAATCATGTAGATTCTAAACATACCAATCAGCCATATGCTTCTCTCTATGATGCTCTACATAATTCATGTTATCCTAAAGGAAATAACAACCTTCATAGAGAACCTAAGAGTCAATGAACCTTCTTTAGTAGTAAATGTCCTTCACTTCTTCCTTCTTTGCCTTCTTCTTAGATTCTCCCACTACTTCAAGTACATGAGATTCCATCCTTTCCTTTCTCTTATTGTTTTGTTGGTTTGGACAATCCCTTTTAAATTGTCCAAACTCATTTCACTTGAAGCATTGAACCTTGGACATGTATTTCTTCTTAGACTTACCAAACTTTCCCTTATTTAGCTTCTTGACTTAGGCTAGAAAAGCTTGACATTTCTCATCTGATCTAATATCATATTTTACTTTGATCCTTGATTCTTCCAGAATGCATTGAGTTCACAACTCATCAAATGGAGTTGAATCCTTCTTGGAGTAGATGCTTGTTGCAAATATACTCCATTATGGTGACAAGACAATTAGAACAAATATGGTTACTTCAGAATCAGTAATAGGTTCCCCAAGTCCTTACAGATGGTCTCTAAGTTGAGAGACTCTCATGGGAAAGTATGACACATCCTCATCCTTTGACTTATTCATTCTATATAACTTATTATGCAAAGACATATTTTGTCCTGTTATACTTATAGAATACAAATTCACTAGATTTTCATCATGGCCTTGGAAGTCTTCATGTTTGCAACAAATGGAACAAGAGAATCCTTAATTTATTCAACTATGATCCTTTCAGCCCTTACTTTCCCTTCCTTGTACTTTGCTAGTTCTTATGTCTTGTCCTCGCTTGGTTCAATGATTTCCCTAGTAACATATTACATTACTTCTTGCTCTGTGAGTATCAAGTCAATCATTTCCTTCCATGCTAGATAGTTTGATGCCCCAACAAGCTTATTCCTCTCTTTGCAGAAAGAACCCATATGACTTGAAGATTCAGATAGGATGTAATAATATGATACCTACTTGAGACCAAGGTTCTTCTTGATGATGTATTCAATCTTCTTTATGCCTTCAAGATCTTTGAAGTGTCCTTGATAATAGCTTCGGAAGTTCCTTGATGTTTCCTTCAAAGATGCCTTCCCAGTAGATATTCTTCTAGAGAGAGATCAACACTCTTCTTGAAGTCTTTCTCTTAGATATTCCTTTGATGCGAACTTGATGTATACTCGATCTCCTTTAATGCAGAGACCCTCCTTCCTTGATTCCATTCTCAAATGACTCCTTTTGATAATCAATTTGTTCTTGAAGAGCTTCCTTTTTCCTTCCCCTTGAAAAGTAACTAGTGTCCTTTCAACTACCTTCCTTGTTCACCTTAGCTTTGAAACCATGTCGGAAAAATAGATAGTGGCAACTATTAATCTTATTTTCCTTAACCTTGATATTTTCTTGTGAATCTTATTTATCTTCTTTAGTTATATATTTTCATCAAACAATATCAAGAAAAATAATAACAACAATAACAACAATAAAAAACATAGATATTAGGCTCTCAGTCAGGACAAAAACCATCCAAGGGGAAACCCAAAAACTCTTCTTTTCTTAGATTTTTCTTCAAATGAGATACAAATACCCAAACCCTAGAGAAAGTCCTTCTCCTAGAATCGAGTCAACCCTGATTTAAGTCCTTCCTTGATTCTGCATCAACCAAATTCAATACTGCAACTCGTCTTGCAACTTTGACCCTGTAATTTTAGCCTTGCAACTTCTCTTGAGACCCTAATCTAGCCTCCTCCTAGGACCTTCCTAGAGCAAGAAAACTCTCCCAAGGTCAACAAGGTCAATATAGGGTTTCCTCCCTTCCAATTACAAGACTTTGCACTTCATCCTATTGCAACTTGGACTTGCAATTTCAACCTCCTTCTGCAGCACCAAAAATCCTAGAACTTCACAGGTGTGGGAGAGATAGAGCCCAAAACCAAGATGTTCCGTCCTTCTTTCTTCTCTTAGACTTTCACTCTCCTTCTTCCAACTTACCAGCTACAGATCAAATTCCTTCTTCATAGATCAAAATTGCGTAGTGAGTGTATCAAGATAAGGTCAAACTACTTCTTTATATATCCTTTTCAAGGGGTTGAATTCCCTCCTTTAGGCCGAATTGTAACTATTAGGTCTAACTTGTACTTTTGGAGTTTCTCGCAATTTATAGACTCAAAATAATTTTTTTACAATTACATTTTTCCTAAAAAGGTCTTATGAACATGCTGTTGACTTCTTTGATTCATGACAATAAATCCTAAGAGCTAACATGATGTTAACTTCTTTGACTCACGCAATAAATCGTAAGACCTAACAAACCCTAGAAGCATGAAGAACATGCAATTACCTAGAATACCATCAATAACGAGCTTGAAACCCATGCTTTATATATATATATATATATATATTTTTTTTTTTTTTTGTTTGTTTGTTACATAGGACAGATATTGAAATTAGTACAATAAATATGAAGACTGAAATTAGTTACATTTTTCAACAGAAAGAAAGCCTTGGATCTCTCACTTTTTACAGATTTCATATTACTTCGATCACCAATTAAACTGCCCCCTGGACCACACTCACCCTTATTTAAAACCACCCTAATTTATTATTTTAAATTTAAATCTTATTAATCAATTATTATAATTGATGCAAAACCCATTAATACCTTTATTTTGAAGGTGGAGACTCTATCTATGAAGACATTATTTATAATAAAAATATTGATTTTTAAAAATTAATTTTCTTTATTTATTATAATTTTTTTTATCAAAATAATAAATAAAAATTTTGAAATTGAAAATGAAATGGATTAAAAATGAATTGAAACCCATGGACCAAAAATTTCTCTTATGTGATTTCTATAGAAAGACTTTGCCTAATGAAATTATTATTATAAAAAAATTACATTTCCTTAATTAAAATAATATAAATTAAAAACTATTAAAAATGTGATAATCAATGAGAACTATTAAAATATTAAATATATATAATTAAAAACAATATAAATTAAAAGAATATTAAAAGTGTGATAATGAATGAGAAGAATTAAAAATTATTTTAATTGGCAAGAAAGGGAAAATTTTGATTATAGGAAAAGTAGATTTGGAATTATACAAAATAAAGAAAAATATAAATACATATTTTTTTAGGAAGAATTTAAGTTAAGTTGATCTGGATTTTATAAATAAAAAATAAAAATAGAAAATATGTATAAAAGTAAAATATTGGAAGGAAGAATTTATTGCTTAGGGAATTTAATTGGTGGTTGAAGTAATGTGAGATTTGAGTAAATTTAAAGATCTAAAGTTTATTAAAATAACCTGAATCTTGAGTAAACTCAAAGATCCAAAGTTCATATCCTTCTATAAAAGATAGACTCTAGATTCCCAAAAAATTCTTTTCATATACCAAAAAAGAAAAATTTAAGTTAATTTTGATATATAGTAATAAAAATTTACACAAGAAACATTTAAATTAATATATATATATATATATATATATATATATATATATATATATATATATATAAAAGAATATATATATATTTTTTTCTAAAAAATTTCTACAACTTCGATGGGTAGCTCTTTTAACTACTTGAGACTACATAGTATAGCATATTGGGTTTTTACAGGGTACTGCATATAGAGTAACTACTTGAGTACTACAGAGCTCTTTTAACTACTTACAATACATTTGGACTAAACTTTGATGAGGAGCTCTTTTAACTGCTTACAATACACGAGTTGAGGCCTACAAAGTTTTTGAATACCACGGAATCACTCCACATCTCATCTCCGAAGAGTTAAACATTCTAGAGTATTTGTTGAGAATTGTGTATTAAATTATTAAAATTGATGGAATAAATGTGTAGTTTTCCAAATATTTTGGAAATTCAATGGATATAAGCAAAGTTAAATAGAGGCCAACTTCTCACATATCGTGAATATTGTGAGGCTGAATTTTTATTATCCAAGAATGCTATCAGTGGGGACAACTGATACTGAAAAGCTTTTAGAAACTTAATATAAGAATGTCAGTGGTATATAGTTGGAATTCTATGGTCAAATTATTCGCTAATGGGTTTGAGTATAAAATAGGGTAAAAGTATTGCGGTTTGCCCATTCCATACTTCAAAAAAAACCCTAACGTGTCGCAGCGAAAACTGGGAGTTGGCTGTATAAACCTTTCTTAAAAATATTGTGACACAGCAGAATTTTTTATTTGCAAGCGATGGACGACAAAAGTGTTGCCGGGACGAAACTTCATACCTGTTTCCGCTGAATCCACGCACGACATCCATGAGGGGCTGGAAAAAGTGGGGCAGAGTGTTGCCAAGACACCACAATCCATTGTTAATAGCCGTTGATATGTTGAATTTGAATTCTTTACCTTCTTTTAAGTCAAGTGGGTATGCCTGAGAGTTGTTAAAACAACGATTTCTTCAATTGAAAACAAAAAATTTTGGTTGGCAATTGGAGTGTACAACTTGTCAGAGCAACTGTCATCCGACGAAGAGTTTGCATCTTTAACGAATGAACATAAATTGTTAAACAATAAATACGAAAATCATCCAAGGGGACAGAGCAAACCTCGAGTGAAAAGTGAAAGTGATTAATAGAGGAGTTTGAGAGCTATTGGAATTTCTAGGAATTGGAGTGCTATGATGAGTTATCGAATGGAGTGTATGTGAATATTAATGTGTTTTTGGCCCTCTATGCTCCATCTTGTTGTGAGAAATATGTATGACATTTTGATTATTACATTGAAGATTGATAAGATTGATAAGATGGTCCTAGTGAATGACACATTTTGTTATTCGTTATTGAAGACAAATAAATTTTTTATTGGGAAGAACTACAACATGGTACTCAACTTCTGGAGAGGACAATGGTAATCTCAAATTGCGTCTTGCAAGATGAAGTGATTGGAGTAGATCTACGACAAGAGAAACATCCTAGTGTGGAATTTCAATCATCAACTAAACCACCCCAACTAGAATTAGTAAAGTCCACAAGCTCAAAAGTACTTTGAATGTACCTCAAAATGCACTTTGCATCCTTTTAGTGTCTGTCATGATGATCTTGAGAGAATCAATAGAAAGGCCTATTGCAAAAGAGATGTTCGAACATGTATGAGTTAAATACAATAGAATCCCAACTAGTTGCCAATACAATGAAGGATTAACATGTGATGTTAAACATTTCACAGAAAGGTTAACACATATTTAAAATGGATTAGGCATAGGCTTACAAGGTTGGCATTGAAGGTTAACTATCCAAACAAGTGCTTTAGATCACTATGGTCTATTTTTATCTCAAATCTCATTCCCAAGAGATAACACCTCCACATTTTAAGGCATGGATCATAGCTGCTAATTCCAAATTATGAGTGGCATAGTGCCTCTCATTGTCCATTTATCTTTTCTTATTTATAACATATTTTTATAACATTTATTCAAGTTTGTTTTTTTTTTTTTTTTTTTAACGTTGACAATTACAGTGTCAGCGAACTATTTGTAATAAATAGAAAATAATGCTGATAGTGGGACTATCAACGTTGCGCTATTGTGGGTTTGGTATTTTTTTTTTTAAGAAAAATATGCTCACAACGGGAGTGTCAGCGTTATCATATTTGGTGGTAATTAGAGTATTAGTGACAAACATTGAAATTTGAAATTTCAATTTCGAAATACGCTGACATGTTCCATGTCAGCAAAAAGGTGATTCTTATCTGATCATGTTATGTTAAAACTGAAAGGTGAAAGGTACGTGCTGAAAGAATGTTTTCCGCCACTGAAGACATATGTAGTTATTTTGTAATCATGAAAGGATTAAATCTTTGTTTTACCCATTAATCACTTATCTAACACATGCCTAAACATCATTGTTTTCCCATATGGCAATTTACCCATTTCAATTGTGATTTTTATTAACTTTAATTGCTAGATGCCCATTCGGTTGAAGTTACTTGGTGGAGTTCCAGGATGAAATCATGATCCTTTCCTCTGCACGATCGCTAGACGTAAAGACAATAGGGAAAAACAGGAGGTTAAACATAAGTGAACCAAAGGCACCCAATCTTCTTGAGATTTATTCAGACATTCAAAAGTAGTTTCAACAAGATGGATGGGAGGAATTTTTCAAACAATGCACCAACTTCCATGATGAGGTTGCATGAGCATTTTCCCAGTGTTTCTACAGTCAACATTTGGAGGTTGGAGGGATTTCGTTCCAGGTGACAGAGGACTTCATTTCAGAGCTCACATATTTTCCTATAGATGGAGAAAGAGCCTTTAGGAGCCACGTCTTGACTGATGTGAATTTCTTCCTAAAGGCTAAATTCAAAGAAAGGAATTGGAAGGCAGGGGTGCAAAGGTCTTGGTTGGAAGAAAAATGGTATGGGCTGCTCTGAATTACCCAATCGTATTTCAAATGTGAAGGTCGCTAGAACTGGGTAAACCCATATCACTTTCATTTCTTGGCTCATGTGGGAGGACAATTGAGAATGAATGCATGTTATTTTTTATTAGAAAGTCTGAAACATATGGCTACTCGGGTTTGGGCCAGAACAAACTCATCTACACATTTCATTTATCATAAGGATTTAATTAAATTATTAATTGAAAATCAGTTGGTAAAGGCTGGAAGAACATGGAGTCGTTTTCTGTTCCAGGGAGGATTACAACCCCAACCCCCTAAGTCTAAAATAGGGAGGAAAAGGGTACCAAACAAATCAAGAACCCTCAGGAATAAACCTCCTCTCAGGGAACTTTCACTATACAAACCAAAAGTCAAAAGAAGGAAGAGAAAACCTCACCTTCTGTTCCTAAAATACCCAAATTTTATTCTAGAATAAGTGACAAGGTTAGAAAATTACAACCTACTGTAAATCCTCCTCCTACTACAAATATTTCTCCTACTATGAATTATCCTACCAAGAAACCTGATGCTAAAGTTCCACCAACAGAAATTAAGCTACCAGAGCAAACCAAAAGAAAGAAGGATGAAACTCATGATGAAGAAGTTCCAACTCAAAAAGAACCCAGCTGTTTGAGATGTTCAAAGGAGGTAACAGAACCTCACACCAAGCCCTTAAACAAATTGAGACTAAATATAAAGTTGAAGAAAAACCCTGAACTTGCCAAAGAAGTCATATATGTGGATAATATTCCACTAAAAGACCTAATCATAAATAGTGATAAAGATACAAGTTCAAAAAAATCGAAGAAAACAAAGGGAACCAAGAAGAAAATCCCTATGGAGACTAGACAGAGCAAAAGATAAAGGATGGCTCAGGTGGATGTTTGGTTGGAAGCCGATATTACCCTTCATTGAGAACTCGTTGCCATATTTTTCGTTTTTTTTTTGGTCTTTTCACTATCAAAGTGAAATTTTGATCTAGCACTGCTAAAGCGCTTGTAAATGTTGTAAAATAGAAAGGTGCAAAGGAGATCTACCAATTTCATTGTTAGCACATTTTGGAGAACCATCTAAAAGAAATCACTGACAGTCAACTTGTCAGCAAAATCATTAGTTCCGGGAGCTAAAGGATTGACATCAACATTATCAATGAATTACAGGATGAATACCCGAGAAGGTAGGAGCTACACTACAAGAAGACTAATTTTGAAGGGATGAAAACAACGATTGAGGCATAACAATGATACATTTTCTCAACCTCATTTTTAGCATAGATTTCAACAAGTTGTTTTGATTAAAAATCAGATATGTTTAGAATATAGTTTTACATGCATGTATCTTATAGATATGTACAGTTATTTTTGGATTACTATAATTAATTTTAGAGACAAAACTACTTAGTTATTATTATCTATATAAGCAGTGTTTGTAGAAGAAAAAAGGGTGGGAAACTTTTGGAAAAATTAGCATCTTATGTGTATTATTGATTAGATTTTAATGAAACCAGTCTTCATGAGAAATTTGCTTAAATTCTTGTGTTCTGAGTCACTATCTGTCTTCTTGGTTTAATATTTTCCTCATGTCTAAAATACTAAGTGCTTGAAATTGGGAGTCATATGTTTATGCTCCCGTTTATTTATTTTCAGACATTTAACAATTGGTTTTTTTTACTTAATCACTGTACCGATTTCCTTCATTTTTCTTCTGAATTCCTTTAAGTGTCACAGGAATTATCACTACCTTGATTTTGTGTTTTTCTCATTGAAAACTATTGTTATATAAGCCTAATTGGGTCAGACTCCATGCCCAATGGTGGAATTTTCTCATAGTCCAACCAAACTCAGTCATTCTTAAATAAATCTAGCCATAGGACTTAATTGTAAACCTTCTACTACTGTGACCTTGAGTAGTTGAGTTTAGGGAGAAATCCCTCTCTAGGTTGAAGGGTCATCTTTTAATATCAAACATGTTTGAGGTTACCTTAGATTTTTTCCCGCAGCTAGGGTTTTCTCTAAGTGATAGAACTTTGGCGGCTTTGTCAAGGAATGAAAGATACATTCTCTCCAAGAGATTTCATTGTTTAGAACAGATCTATGAGGGAAAAAAGAGATTTGGACATCAATTTTTGGCTTCAAAGTGTTTTCACTGGCGACTCCATTGTTAGAAGGATTCATAGCTTAAATGATTCAATGGTTATTTAACTCGGCCAATGGAGAAATCAAACACTACTATTATTGTTTCAAGGTATGCAAGTTTAGATTTTAATGTGATTCTTGGTTTTCCTAATCATCTACCTAAAGATGAATGTTTTCTAAGAAATGATTTGAGTATGAATTTGAAACATATCACAAATTTTCGTGACTTTACTGATCTTCTTAAAGTCAAGTGTGAAGATGTATACATGAGATTGTTTTATGATTCATTCCAAGGGAGGTGAAAAAATTGGATTGAATGCTTGTCTTTGAAGTCCATAACATCCATAACAAGATTTTGGGTTATCTTCTTGGAAACATTGATGGAGAAAAAATAATCTGTAGTAGATCATGTTTCCGTTCAAGGTTTTAGAGAATGGAATGATGGGTATACTGATGGTGAAGTGGATAAAAACTTTTATGCATTTTTGTCCTCTTATCTAAAGTCATGAAAATGTAGCTCAAAAGAAAAGATTCATTTCTTAGAAGAGTTTTCCAAGGAAATTCAAATAGAGCTTGTAACCTTAGATGATCAACATTGTTTTCCATATCAATATCATTCTTTTGGAATTTATTCTCAACAACAATGAAAATACATATTACTTCCCTCTATTATTAAGAGGGGAATTTTTCGTTTTGGATTATGAATTTGCAATAGAAAACATGCATGAAAATTTCAACCATCATAATAAAATTACATAATACATTGAAGATCAAGCAAGATATGGCATATATGATTTTGATGATCCTATATCCATTTATATTGAAGAATTTTTAGTTAGAATTTTCAACCATGGTTTCATTGTGAAGATAAAGTTTATTATGATCTATCATTATATTGTCAAGTTTTTATTTTAATCAATTATAATCAAGGAGTCTAGTTTTCAAATCAGATGTTAGATTGGTTGCATTGGAAGTTTCATATAACTTGAATAAAGATCAAGTCATCTGGTTAGAATAGGAACAATGTACATAAATAAGTTCACAAGACGAAGTATCCTTTCATTTTGGCATTTCAGTTTTTAGTTTTTAGCAGTTGGCCAATGACATTGAAATCAGGATTGAAGGGTCTTTATATGACATTCTCACGTTATTGCCTATGTACGAGATGTTGCAATAAAAAGTATTTTGATCCATCCTAATAGTGATGGAAGGAGGGGGAAGTGGATTGCTAAGATTTTAGAATTTGATTTGGAAATCAAGCCTACCAAGCTAATCAAAGGACATGACTTAGCTAAATTAATGATTGAAACAAATCTTGACACTTTTGGTGTAAATTCAGCTATGGTTATCAGATTTTCCAGGGGAAGAGTTAATGGTTAAAGTGGATGACCATTTCAAATATTGTTCATGGTATACTAATATCATTTACATATTGTGGAATCTACAAGTGCCACAGAGGAAAAATAAAACTTGGGCCTCATTCTTGGGGCTTAAATATGTAAAATATCATCTTCTCGATAGTTATTTACTTTAGAAAGACTTGCACGGAATATTATTGAATTTCCTATTAGAAAATGAAGCCAAAGAAATGATCAAAGAATTTCATGAAGGAGCCTATGGAGGACATCATTATCAGAAGCCTACTGCTGATAAGATATTAAGAGCATAGTTTTATTGGATTATAATTTTTTCTGATGTCCGAAAGGAATTTTCAACATGCCATAAATGCGAGTTGTTTGAAGGAAAATCCAAATTAATGTCTCTACCTTTGAAACCCATTTCTATAGAAGCACCATTTCAACAATGGGGCTTTGACTTCATAGACAAAATTCATATGACATCTTCAGAACAACACAAATGGATCTTAGCAGGGTCAGATTACTTCACCAGATGGATTGAAGCACTCCCAAGAAGGCAAGCTACTGATCTCGTTGTTATTCAATTTTTAGAAAACATAATTTCCAGGTTTGGCAGTCCAAAAAGAATTATTACTAATGATGCCGAGTGTTTCAAATCCAAAAGACTCATAAAATTCTGTGATGAATACCATAATAAACTTAGTCATTCCACAACCTATTACCCTCAAGGTAATGGATTGGATGAGTCCTCAAACAAAATCCTTATCAGGATTATCAAGAAACTATTAGAAGAAAACAAAAAAGATTGAAATACAAAGCTTAAGTTTGCCTTATGGGAAGATTTGATCAGTACAAAAAGGTCAATAGGTACTACCCCTTTTTAGTAGTATACAGTGTTGATGCAACATTCTCGGTTTCAATTGGAGTCCCTATTATGAGATATTTACAGGAATTAGGAGAAGAACCAAATTATATGCTAAGGAGAATAAATTTGTTAATTTAGGTGCAAGAGAACAAATAAATGGTGTATGAAAAGTCTCAAGAATTTCAAAATCAGATCAAGAAGGTTTTTGACAAAAAGTCAAAGGAAGATGATTTTAAGTGCCTAGAAATAGTCTTGAAATGCCATGCTGGCATTGAGGAGAAAGGTAAGAATGGAAAGTTTGACAACATCTGGAAAGGTACATACAAAATTATGACGTTCCATGGTAAGAATAGTTTTATTCTAGAAGATCTGGAAGGAGTGTTGCTGCTTGGAGGTCTAGTCAATAGATGTTTCCTGAAACATTATATTTCTCGAACAAAGAATGTTTCAATTTTCATTATAAATATCCATATTTTTTGAAGTACTTGCAGGTGTGGATAAGAATTATGAAGAGATTGAAGCCCGAGGAGAAGGCCCTAAGGTTCTGATAATGTTTATTAGAGAATAAAATTGTTTTACAGTAGTTATGATTTTTCAATATCCCAACAAACTCTATATCAATAATTTCTTTTTGAAAGATGTTTTTCTTTATTTAGAGTCAGTCGAAGTATTGCTTTAAGCAAGATTTTTTTAATAAATAGGCCTATGGTTTGTAGGGTTCTTCCTACCATCAATGACCAACAACATCCCTATGGAGCCAGCTATTATCACATTTTTTAAGTTTGAAATTTTTTAATGCTGACAATTATAGTGTTAGTGAAATTATTGTAATAAATAGGAAACAATGCTGATAGTGGGATTATTAGCGCTATTGTGAGTTCGGTAATTTTTTTTAAAGAAAAATACACTGACAATGGGAGTGTTAGCATTATTGGGTGTTTTCTGGTAACTAGAGTATCAACGCCATACATTGAAATTTGAAATTTCAATTTTGAAATCGTTGACATGTTCCACGTCAACGAAAGGGCGTTTATTATCTGATCATGTTATGTTAAATTAAAAAGGTGAAAGATACATGCTGAAAGAGTGTTTTACACTGCCAAAGAGGTATGTACTTATTTGGCACTCATTAAAGGGTTAGATATTTGTTTTTCTTGTCAATTGGTTATTTAACACATGCATGAACATCATTGTTTTCCCATATCGTAATTTACCTATTTCAATTGTGATTTTTGTTAACTATATCATTGGATACCCGTTTGGTTGAAGTTACTCAGTGGAGAACCAGGATCGAATCCCGATCCTTTCTTCTGCATGATTGCCAGATGTAAAGACAATGGGGAAAAGTGGGAGGTTAAATAGCACTAAACCAAAGCTGCTCGATCTTCTTGAGATTTACCCAAACATTCAGCAGTAGTTTCAACAAGCTGGATGGGAGGATTTTCCAAAAGATGCAACGAAATCCATGATGAGGTTTCATGAGAATTTTCCCAGGGTTTTGATTATTAGTGTGTGGAGGTTGGAGGATTTATCATTTAGTTCCAAGTGATAGAGGACTTGATTTTAGAGGTCATAGATTTTCCTACAGATGGAGAAAGAGCCTTTAGGATCAACATCTTAGATGGGATTGGCGTGCCTTTCTTCCTAAAGGCCGAATTCAAAGAAAGGAATTGGAAGGCAGGGGTGCATAGGTCTTCATTGGAAGACAACTGTTGCAAACTACCCAGTCATATTTCACATGTTAAGGTCACTATAACCGGGTAAACCTATATCACTTTTGTTTCTTGGCTATATGGAAGGACAATTGAGAATGAATGCATGCTATTTTTTATTAGAAAGTCTGAAACATATGGCTACACGAGGTGAGGCTAGAACATACTCATCTCCACACTTCATTTATCATAAGGCTTTATTAAATTATTAATTGAAAATAAGTTGGCAAAGGTTGAAAGAACATGTAGTCATTTTATGTTCTAGGGAGGATTTCAATGCTAGCCTCCTAAGTCTAAACGAGGAAGGAAAAGGGATATGAAACAAATCAATAACCCTTAGGAATAAACCTCCTCTTAGGGCACTTCCACTGTACAAACTAGAATTCAAAATAAGGAGGAGAAACCCTCACCTTATGTTCCTAAAAGACCCAAATTTTATTCTAGAAGAAGTGAAAATCTTAGAAAAGCACAACCTACTGTAAACCATCCTCCCACTGCAAATATTTCTCCTATTGTAGATTCTCCTATTAAGAACCTTCATGATGAATTTCCACATGTAGAAATAGAACCAAAATAAAGAGGGTTGAAGCTCATGATGAAGAAGTTCCAACTGAAAATGAACCCACCCTATTCGAGATGTTCAAAGGAGGTAAAAAACCTCATACCAGGCCCTTAAACAAATTGAGACTGAATATAAAGTTGAAGAAAAACTCTGACCTTGATAAAGAAGTCATAGACAATGATAATATTCCACTAAAAGACCTAATCATAAACATGGATAAAGCTACAAGTTTAAAAGGGTCAATGAAAACAAAGGCAACGAAGAAGAAAATCTCAATGAAGACTAGATAGAGCAAATGACAGAGGATGGCTCAAGTGGACATTTGGTTGGAAGCAGGTAGTACCCTTAGCTAAGAGTTGGTTGCCATCTTTTTGGGTTTTTGTTTTGGTCTTTTCACTATCAAAGTGAAAATTTGATATGGCACTAATAAAGCACTTGTTAGCATTTTAACATAGAAAGGCAGAAAGAAGCTTTGACAATTTCATTATCAGTGCATTTTGGAGAACAATCTGAATGAAAATGACGAGAGTCAACTTGTCAGTGAAATGGTCAGTTCAACAAGCTAAAGGATTGATAGCAACATTATCACCAAAGTACAAGATGGATACTCGAGAATGCAGGATCTACACAACAAGAAGAGAGATTTTGGAGGGATGACAAGGCCTATTTTCCGACGAAGGAGGCATAACAATGATACTTTTTCTTAGCCCCGTTATTAGCACAAATTTCAGCAAGTTGTTTTGATTAAAAATGAGATATGTTTAGAAGATATTTTTACATGCTTGTATCTAAGAGATATTTACTTTTATTTTTGGATTATTGTAATTAATTTTAGAGACAAAACTATTTAGTTATTATTGTCTATATAAGAAGTGACTGTAGAAGAAAAAAGGGTTGGAAACTTTTACAAAAATTAGCATCTTTTGTGTATTATTGATTAGATTTTAATGAAATCAGTCTTCATGAGCAATTTGAAAAAATTAGTGTGTTATGATTCCTTGTATGTCTTATTGGTTTAATATTTCCCTCATGTCTGAAATATCGAGTGTTTGAAATTGGGACTCATATGTTTATTCTCCTGTTTCTTTATTTTCAGACATTTAACATTTTTTTTTTCACTTAACCACTGCATTGATTTCCTTCATTTTTCTTTTGAATTCCTTGAAGTGTCAAAATAATTATCACTACCTTGATTTTGTGTTTTTCTTATGGAAAATGTTGTTATATAAGCCTAATTGGGCCATACTCCACGCCCAATGGTGGATTTTTCTCATAGTCCAACCAAACTCAGTCATTCTTAAATAAATTTGGCCATATGAATTAATTGTAAACCTTCTACTAATGTGACCTTGAGTAGTTGAGTTTAGGGGGAGATCCCTCTCCAAGATGAAGGGCCAACATTCAATCTCAAAGAGGTTCGAGGTTACCTTAGATGTTTTCCCGCAACTAGGGTTTTATCTAAGTGATAACACATATAATAAGCAAATTTTGCATGAGAACTCCTCCAAGTCCTTCCTTGCATGTATTAATGCACAAAATAAACTCTTCATTTGGATGAGCTATCTTTAATTGGTGCACTTGTCAAGAAATTCAAATTTTACATCCTTATTTTCTAAAGAAGGGTTTGGTTGTGATATTCTTGAGAACCCTTCAATAAACCTCCCATAGTAGCCATATAATTCCATGAAAAGTCTAACCTCTATAATATTCCTGTTGTATAAACCATTCATTGATTTCTTTATTTTCTCTTAGGGTCCACTATTATTTGTTTTTTCAATATGATGTGGTCAAAATAGTGAATATACATTTGGTAGAATGTACACTTGCTCATATTGGAATATAGTTGAAGTTTCCTGAACACTTGTAAAACCATCCTAAATTATTGCTCATGCTCTTCTTTAGGCCTTGAATAAACAAGTATGTCATCCAAAAGGACAATGACAAACTTGTCCAAATAATCCTTCCAAATGCCATTTGTTAAATACACAAAGAAAATTGGAGCATTTGACAACCCAAATGGCACCATTATAAAATCATAATGACCATATTTAGTTCTAAAGGTTGTCTTGCTAATGTGTTCTTCTTTAATCCTTACTTGATGATATTCTGACCTCAAGACAATCTTGGAGAAGGCCTTGGTGTAATACCCCCAATACTTAATATCCACTGATATTGTAATTGTATTTAATTATGTTATTGATCTTTGCATAAGCATGTAAATGTAAATGTGAAAAATATATAGAATAATTGTTAATGATAATTTAATATCCACTGATGAAGAGTGAAGGTTTAATACTGACCATGAGAAACCATGAAGAGGAAGGGAAGCTAACAAAGGTGATTCTGAGAATTAATCATTGATAATGAATTATTCATTGTGCCAAAGGATCATTAGATCTGATACTGTCAAATGTTTCCCAATAAACTATCTAGTGGAGAGGTGTGGAAATAAATTCCAATTTTTTAGAAGTAGTGGGGTTGTACTCTAACTGGCTTGTCCAAAGTATGGGTAGCGTACCACTAGAAGACTTATGAGGTCTAAAAAAAATATTTTGATATGACCAAAGGACAACCCTGACATGAATCTTGTCAGAGATTTTGACTTATGAAAGAGAAGAAAAGACAATGAAGCATGTGGAGGAAGCATTCATGCACATGAAGGAGAATAAATGTTCAAAGGAAGAAGCACTGATATGTGCATATAACATGACAAATTGGGAAGGAACATTCATGGATATGAGCATTTGAAGAGGGGGGAATGATGAAATAATGGTGAAAAGAGGAAGACTAGAGAGAGAGATATAGGAGAAGTGTAAATAAAACTAGAGACCAACACTCATGGGAATATAGGAACAAAACAAAAAAAAATCATAGAAATATAAAATTGGTGAGTTTGACTAGATGAAGGTGAATTTCCTACATGAATTTTCGTTATATTGTTGAATTAAACTTCCCTCAAGGCTTCATGTTCTGGCTCGACGATGGCCAACTACAAGATAATCAAAGAAGTGTCATTGTGCAATCAAACTTGTAATGTAATCCATATTGAATGAGATAGAAATGATGTTGATAAATGTGTATGTATGAGCTTGCTTGCTGGATGGATATCATGGCCTATGTGTCGATTTATGATATGAGAGGGTAAGTCTATTTTAATGGTTGTGTAATGTTCACATGCCTGCTTGAATATCTTTATTTTCTCTTATCATGTGTTGTTCATGATCAACTAGGAATGATGGAACTTTAGTCACGGGGTGATAACATGGAGTTGGGTTACACTTTTTGGCAAGAGAGGGTATATTTAAGTGGAAAAAAAAGAGGGCTTGATCGAGCAATAAGCACTCATTCAAGCCATTTTTAAGCGCTTGATCGAGCTCCTTGAGTGCTGAAAAAATAGCTTGATCGAGGGTTAGAAAAAACTCTCGATCAAGATTTATGGCTTGATCAAGACCTAAGGCTAAATTGAGTCATTATTTTCTATTAAAACATGCACACGCAGTCTGCACATATCATTTTGTACAAACTGCAAGATAACTAACGAATCGACTAAGAGTATTAGAGCTAGATTGAGCAATTGGAGCTTGGAACGATCCAACTAACCTCTCCAACAACCCTGCCAACATCCCAGAGGCTCAAGCGAAGGTAGGTATTCTATCATTTTTGTCTTTTTTCTTTTTTTTTTTACAAATTAATTTGAAAAAAAAAGCTTACCATACAAGAAGCCATGAAAACCACAAAATACCATTAAAAAACCCCTTCAAAACAACTTAGAAAACCACAAAACAACCTATAAAATCAAAACAAACAACGTAGAAAACCACAAAACCAACCTAGAAAACTACAAAAAACAACCTAGAAAACCACAACAAACAACTTAGAAAACCAGAAAAAAAAACAACCTAGAAAACAATTCGAAACCACCAAAAGAACTATAATTTGGTTTTAAATTTCTCTTCTTACTTGTAGTGGTAGCATGTTTTGTCTATTATGCATATTTTTTGATTTTGAATGGTAAAAACATGATTTTCTTATTATTACAATATTTTCTAATTATTTTAGGTTTGAAAGCTTTTTGTTAGGAATTTTGTGAAATAAAAGTTCAAAAAATTCAATTTTTTGTTTTCTAAAATGCATTTTAAATTTCTAACAAATTTGATCAAAAATATACCCCAAAAAGCTTCAAAACAGAAAAAAACCAAACAATAACGATTAAATAAGTAAATAAAAAGCTTGAGATTGACATGATGATTTGCTCATGGTGGATCTTTATCTATCAAATAAGAAATTTTATTTTATTTTGTTATTTTAAATTTAAATTAATTTATATTTAGAATATTTTTTAATAATAAATACAACATCATTAGTTTTAAAAATAAGATATTAATCTTTAAAGTTAAAAAAAATGGTTATATATATATATATATATATATATATATATATATATATATATAACTAAAAACTATATAACATATAAATCTAAAATCATGTCACTATATATAACAAAACATTTAACTTGGTTATATATAATATTTAACTACATATAATTATAGCATAACATATATAACTACAACCTATCATAATTATATCTAACTATTATTTGACTATAACATCACATAGCTATATATTATAGTTTTACATATAAAATCTAATATAACATAGTTCTATAACTATTTAACATAACATAAAGTTATTTAACACACACAAACATACCTCATAACATAACCATAGTTCATAACATAATTATATAACTATATAACTATAAATATAACTATATATATTTAACTATTATAAATTTATAACATCACATAACTATATATTAGCAATTGCACCATGAGGTGCAAAGGAACGCCGATAGGAGGAGTGGGGAATGTGGAAGGCAATAATCTAACATGTTATGTATTTCCTTTGCTCTTATTCACTTATTCCTTGTGAATTGATCTCACTTGTTTGTTGCTTGTGATTTTGTCCCCTTCTCCAACTCATCATGTGGTATATTTATAGGTGCACTCCCTCTTCTTGATGATTGGTCATGTCTCTTTGTTCAAACTCAGATCAACCCATTTCATCATGCCTCTTAATGAGGAAAGCCCAAATTTTGTGTGGGATTCCCTATCCAACATCTTGCAAATGTGTGCACTTGCTCAATATCTTGTGATATGTATTGAGCCAAATCTCCATTGCGTGCTCTTACCTTTCTAGTGTACTCATGATATGTTGTGTTCATTCCTTTTCCATGCACTCTAGCCCACAAAACCAATCCAAAACCTTCGAAAATGCATCAACGCCATGCAATGTATGAGTTGCACACAACTATGATATGATGGGGTGGTTGCATTACTATGCATGCCACCCATAAATTTTGACTCATCCATGTGTACCATGTGCCCGTCTAAATGCTCATATACTAACCAGCACACCCAATCAACCATAAAGTACGATGAATCCTCCTAATGACTCATCCATGTAGTTCGTTCATAGAAAAGTCCCCTTTCTTGCTCACACAACCAAGATGACATGTCATGCCTGATATAAGTGTGGAGTGTCATGGACTATTCAATTTTCTCCCTAGTTGGTGTTGTGGCAACCCCAACTTTAGTCTTGATGAAAACTTTGGTGAGGTCATGTGCACCCATCTCAATGAATGCCTTAAAATGTATTTATATTTGAATATAGAAGCAATTGTAATATTTTTATTGTGATATAAATCTCATATCAATATAGGCTAGTTTAAATAGTATGTTATAACTAATTGAAAAAAAGTAACAATACATTTAGGGTAAAATAAGAATTATCTATTTATGATTAAGAACCAATATAGATCCATATTAACTTAGGATATACGAAAGGTTGAGAACAATAAAAAGGAAGGAGGTGCAAAACGTTTCTCAAAATTTTCACTCAAAAATAAGTTTTTCTCTTGAGAAATTCAATCCTTCTTTCCACTTGGTAAATCCAAAATTAAGAAATTAGCATACACCATTTCTAAAAATACATACATTAATAATTTGAAATAAACATACATAACTTTCATACAGTACCACTACACAAGTACCACTAAACAATATACCTAAATAAACTTTCTCATACCATTTCCATTACTCATTCTTAATTATTTTGATTCATACATACCTTGTTTTATCGCTAACCTATTTTAATTTTGTTTATTTCCTTCCATATTTTAAAATACTTCTTCTTTCCTTCCGTATTTTAATATTGTTTATTTTCTTCCATAATTTAAAATACTTTTTCTTTCCTCCCCTAATTTAAGATTAGTGTTAATTTCTTCAAACTTTGACTAACAATGAGGGGCTTTGTAAAAAGATACAAGGTAGATATCTATGAAGGATTTTGTTTAACATAATTTGTTGTAGTTTATCTACTCCTTGGAAGGTAAAGGCATTGATATCTTTCGTAACTTTTTCTTTCCTTCCCTAATTTAAGATTAGTGTTAATTTCTTCAGACTTTGACTAACAATGAGGGGCTTTGTAAAAAGATACAAGGTAGATATCTATGAAGGATTTTGTTTAACATAATTTGTTGTAGTTTATCTACTCCTTGGACGGGAAAGGCGTTGATATCTTTCAATGAACTTATGAGTTATTGAAATCAATTTCACGCCAGTCAGGAAAATCCTTTTTAAGCATATTTAAGCTATTGTTTGGAATATATATGTTTAATCCGTGGACTTGTGAAAATATAGAACTACACTGGAATTTTGTTGAAAGCATAATTACAATATTACGTTATAGAGCCAAATTGAAAAGGTAGCGCACATGGATGATAATCAAATAGAAATAAAATTCACACTGAAAACCCTTGCCAACTTCACAGTGCAGAGAAAACAAGAAATCATATTCACAATGAAACCCCTTGGAAACTTCAAAGCACGGAGCAAAATTCGTTTGATATACACATCCCTGGTCATGACATCATATATATCTGGATTAAGAAAATAACATCACCATATTACCATCTCTAGTGCGATCAATGAAAAACAAAACGATCACAGGATCATCTCCAAATATATCTCCAAAACTGTCTGACACTTACATAACGTCCAAATATATCCCATAAAACTGCGATGATAAATGATGGAAGCGAGCAAACTTAGATAAAGTGACAACAAGAAAGTTTTAGCAGAGGTAGAAATTGAAAATGAAATCTAGCAGTGGTTCTCTATGGGATGAAAATCTCAAAATGCGTGGCTCAATCGAACATGAAAACTTTTGGCGATAGCAAACAAGACACTGTGGAATGAAACATTTAGGAAGCCTACCTCGACCCTTCCGAATAAAGGTCGTGCACATCGATGATAATATTGATATTAGTACCTGTGTATTATCAAGGAAAAACCCGGGACGACATGAATCCCAATATCTAGTTTACTGGCCTAACGTGGCCATTTAAGTACTCCCTTACATTTCCATTGAGATACAAAAATCAAATCAGTGTAAGGAATTATATGCTAACTTCCATGGGCCAAATCTGAGTTGTCATAGGATAGGTTAATAGTTATCTTGTTTTTATTATGGAACTTCAATTTATTTTTGTTATCATATGTTTTTGTTTTATGGGTTTTAGCCTTGCTGGCCAAAGGCTCTATTCTTAATTTTTTGTTTTATAATAGAGCGTAAGTATCCTTTGGTCCTTGCTGGGTACATATGGATTTATAGATTTATTATGACAAGCCACTGATTAGATATATGTATTTACGGTCCTTCTTTCTAGTTTTGAGTCCTTTTAAGCTCCTTGAGGCATACTGCAGAAGAGCATTTGGAGCTATGTTCATGTTTTATAAAGATGTTTTGTTTTCTTCCATACGAAAAAGAGGTTAAGAGTGTGGTGAAATGGATATATAAGTTGGCTTGTGTCTGAACACCTTCATCTCTCTACTTTTTGTGTTATAGTTTGAACAAACTGAAATTGCTCCAGTTGGTCTTTCAACAAATTAGCTCTACAATTTTGACTCTTGGCATACTTAAACTTGGACTGGAAATAACTTATGATCCAAGAGGCCTTCATCAAACTTTTATATACCACTAGAAATCTGTTTTAGAGCTTTTTCTATATGACTGGGTTCCATAACTTATGATCCAAGAGGCCTTCATCAAACTTTTATATACCACTAGAAATTTGTTTTAGAGCTTTTACCATGTGAGTGGGTTCCAACTGCATTTGAGGTGATATGCCATACTAGAAATGGCTTCAAATCCACTATACCTTCTCCATCTTTGCCTTTTACATAGCATGAGTTGATCTTTATTTTTCTTGCAATAATCTCTACTTTATCCTCCATCCTCATCACCTTTGCCAACAATGACAACACATTTCTAACAATAATAATATATCACCTTTATGTATTTCACATTTGTCTCATCCACTTTATGTCTTTGTGAGGTGTCAAGATGATAGTAATAAAGGTGGTTTCTTAATTTTATTATATATTTGTATCATTACACAATGCAACATTACGAGAATGGATATTATGGTTTGAGTCATTTTCTACCAATCTTCTTGTCTTTGATATTGTCTTTTTTTTTTCTTTCTATATTTCATCAAAATAACACTAGTTGGTCTAATTTCTTCAATGAAAAATGGTCCTCACCATGCAATTTCCAACTTTCAAGGCTTTCCTTTTTTTTTTGGTCATATAGAAGCACCAAATGACCTTGCTTTATATCTTTCTTTTTAATATGTTAATATTGTCATTCCTTTTACTATCATAAGTTGATTTCCTCATGATGAAATTCTCTCTCTTCTTTTTCATTCAATTGGTTTATCTAGTGAACTCACTGTTTCTTACCTAGGTTAATATTGTATCTATGGAAAAAATATACCTTCACAACAATAGTTTGAAAGTGAAAGAAGACTATTGTTTCCTGGCCATACAATAGCTTGAAAGGAGTATGACCGTTTCTCTTTTGTATGCTATTCTATAAACCTGTACTATTGCTTTCATTTATCATCCTAGCTATCTTAGTCGATTACACATATATTCATTAATTGTTTATGCAATGATTTGTTGAATGATTCAACCACTTCATGAGCTTGTGGAAAATAAGCTATTTTTTTTATGAACAATTAAATACTTTCTCCGCAATAATTTGATCCTTTTGGTAACAAAATTTGTTCCTTGATCACTAATAATGGTCTAAGAGACAACCAAATCTTGCGGCTATGTTTTCATAAATAAATTTGTTAGAATTTTTTTGGGTACAATTTGGTATTTTGGCTTTTGTTCATTTACTGAGTTACTTGACAATAATGATGATGTATTTTTATTTTCTCCCTTTTTCTCATCGTGGGAATGGTTCGAAAAAATTGATCTCCAATATTTAAAAAAGTTTTATCAAATTTTAAACCATTTCAACTTTTCATAACGTTCAACATTCCCTAAAAAAATGTTGCATCTACCTACATAGTTTTGATAGTCAAAGTGTAATTTTGGCCACCAAATACCATCCTGAAGAGAATATCCTGGGCCATTGTATTCACTATATAGTGTCGTCCTGTCGACCATGCATGTGCTTCATATATTATCCATTTCCTTTGAAGTTCTACAACATATAAATGAAGGACATCATCTAGCCCCAACTTATATAGATACCCATTCATTAATGTGAATGGTGCAAATTTCATTGCTGAGGCCTTATTTTTCTTTTATCTTTTATGGAATTTCTTTAGGTTCCTTCCCATCCTCTAATAATTACACAATTTCCCATTTGCATCTCGAGCAACAATTGAGAGAATGTTAGCACAAGACACCACTCTTGGACATATTTTTTCTAATTCAGCTTTGGCATAGTCTTTAACATCAAATCCACGAAGGGAGAGATTGGGAATTGTGTATTTTTCTACTACATTATTTTTTGTGGATTTTTACAGAACCGATCCACCGCAATCCTGCAGTAACACGCAATGTTGAATTCATTAAATTACTAGTACTAATAATCAACAATTTTTTATTTTGGATTACTTTGCCTTTCGAGACTCATTCCCATAATCATCAATTAGCGTATCCACATCATTCTAGAAAAAGAGTCTCAACCAAAAATCCATATTTAGTAAACCACTTAGTAACACTCTTGGTAAATTCGAGAGGTGAATTGCCCGCAATAGATTTGGTGTCGGTACTAGATATACATAATGTGCACATGTTAGAAAAACATGCAAGCTTTGAAGAAACTACCAAACCTGTGCTGCTAAATGATCCAGGGGAGTATCTGTGAAGATAATAGTGTTATTCTCCTTTGTATAAATTATAAAGTTACACCAACAATCCATTGAATATAACATATAATTTAATGCAGCCAATAAGAAAAAAAAAATTAACAATGATGATGACACCTATCGCCATTTTAACATTACTCAGCGCTACGTTCTCCACATACCCTCGACTTAATAGTACGTCGGAAGCCATTTCATCAAGGAGATGCTTGATGGAATTTGGATCGTTGAGATTCTTCGGAGGCAAAGGAGCTGCAAATTTGTCTGTTGCAAAACTCTTGGTTTCCATTGTTGTTCCACTACTGAGATTTACCTGCTTTCTCGACATGGTTAGATCAGTGTGATGAATTCGTTTTGCATTTCCAACTTGACAATGACTACAACCACGACTATAAGACCATATTTATGTGTTAAAATATGTATCACCTTATTTGGTGGAGCTAATAGGGAAGGCATCGATGTTTTTAAGCGTGGAGGAGGAGGTAGGTCACCACAATGTGACGTTTCTTGCGCCCCATTATTCTTTCTTCAATAGACCAGCAAAACAGGAGAACTTCAGGAGGTTTTTTCTAGAGGCTGGGTATCTTGAAGGTTCTACAGATATTGAACAACATCATTGTCATGCCCTGACAAATTACAGGTAAGGGTATTATATGCGAAGAAAGCTATGAACGATTGAATCTAGCAAGGTGATTGATTTCAGCTTTCTTTGCACAAAGGAAAAAATAAATCCTACCTTTCGTTGCTTTAGTGCCTGCCTAGAAACAACACACGCGACTGAGATGTTCTGTGCTCGATAGGACTTGAT
The DNA here is from genome assembly GCA_031772625.1 of Pinus tabuliformis. Classification (NCBI taxonomy): domain Eukaryota; kingdom Viridiplantae; phylum Streptophyta; class Pinopsida; order Pinales; family Pinaceae; genus Pinus; species Pinus tabuliformis. Next base: position 635,685,481 of record CM062812.1, on the reverse strand, counting down.
CACATGACGAATTGCGGGGAGAATGGGATGCAAATATTCAATTCCACCTGTCAGTTTTTAGTTGGTCGGAAGGACAAAAATGAAGATCTGATTGGCTAGATTGGCTAGGGTGAACAATGTTTTCTCACACCAACCTCTAAGAGAAAATCCCTATCAACATAATTATAGTTCTATATGTATTGTTTATGACATAACATAATTCTATAACTATTTAGTTCATAACATAAAGTTATAACATCACATCTATATATATATATATATATTGCTGATAACATAATATAGTTTTGTAACTATTAACATAGTATAACTTATTGTTTAACATGACACACATATTAAAGTTATATATATATATATATTGTGCATAACTATAACATTTAACATAGCATAAGCACTTAACACACACACATATATAGCTATATAACTATATAATTATATATATAAGTTCATGTTTCACCAATACATCATTGATAGGTACATTAAATCCATCATGAAAATTGCATTTGGAGTAAATAAAAGCATTTTTACTCTTTTCTAATTTGTAAAATATTGTTTTATTATGTAGTGTGTTGTAAAAGAAACATTGTCTTCATGTGCTTACACCTAGTACATGTCACGTGTCAAAGGCAAACATTATAAGAACTTAAAGTCTACGGGAGTATTTTGTTGACATGAAATTTTATTAGTTTTGAAAACATGTGTATTTGAATTTTTTACATATATATATATATATAGATATATATATATATACATATTTATACCTTATGAATAAAATGTATTATTTAGAAACATGAAAAAGTGTGAAGGTAAATTTGATCACTTTTTTCAATTGTGTTTACATGGAACTCAATACTTTGATTGATACATTATAAAAAAATGGACTTTAAAGTTTAGGACTTTAGGCTAAATTATTCTGCTTGAGTTTAGAAATGGTTTTTTTGTCAAAATTCTTTCTAATTTAATTTTTTTTTCTTTGATTAGTTTATATATATTATATGTAATAGTTTTGTATTATATGTAATAGTTTAGTCAACATTTTTTTCTTGGATTAGTTTATATGTATTATATGTAATATGTAGAGGCATCCCATATGCTCACCCCAATCGCAGGATGTCAAAGTATGAGGGGATCTGTTATACATGGTTGGGCTCGTGATAGATCATGTATCCTACCTAGAGTATGTATTCATAGATCCTTCTTCCGACATTATTCAGAGTGTTTGAGGTAACATTTCTATCTTTGCTAATGATCATGCTACCTCCAGTGGGCCTTCTTCACCTATTTCAGGTACACCTCTTGGATTTTTATATCTTTTAAAAACTTTATGCGTTTCTTTCTTGAAATTGTCCTTAATTTTCAAATTGTCTTCAACTTAAGTGTTTGAATTTATTGTATATGTTATTGTGCTTTTAGTTTGTTAAATATATATGTTAACTTATGTTTATGATTTACAAAACCTCAACAGGGCGAGCCCGAGGATTACAGTGTACCATCGATCCCTCCGTGGGATGATGCTATAACTCGTATCACACTGGAGGATGTTACGGCCCAATATAAGTGGATCACATGAGAGCTGGATAACATCCATTCCAGTTCACCTACTAGGCATAAATGCATGAGATTAAAACATATTGAATGTGTACTTCTCCATTTTTGACCATGTACATTTTCTATCACATATTCACTCTAAAATGAGAGAGAAGGGAAATTGAGGAGTAAAAGGTAGAAAATCCATATTTACTTCTTCACACTAACTCTCTTTTTATTTCTTAGCAAGGACTGATGGATTTGAGCCTTGGATCTCTCAATTTTTACAAATTTCATATTACTTGGATCACCAATTACACTGCCCTGGATCACGCTCACCCTTCTTTAAAACTACCCTAATTTATTATTTTAAATTTAAATCTTATTAATAAATTATTATAATTGATGCAGAATCCATTACTACCTTTATTTTGAAAGTAGAGACTCTATTTATGAAGACATTATTTATAATAAAAATATAAAAATATAAAAATTAATTATATATATATATATATCAAAATTATAAATAAAAATTTTGAACTTGAAAATGAAATGGATTAGAATGAAATTATTATTATAAAAAAAATTACATTTCTTTAATTAAAATAATGTAAATTAAAAACTATTAAAAATGTGATTATCAATGACAACCATTAAAATATTAAATATATATAATTAAAAACAATATAAATTAGAAGAATACTAAAAGTGTGAGAATGAATGAGAAGAATTAAAAATGATTTTAATTCGCAAGGAATGGAAAAATTTGATTATAGGAAATAGGAAAAGTAGATTTGAAATTATACAAAATAAGAAAAATATAAATTAACATTTTTTTAAGATGAATTTATGTTTAGTTGATTTGGATTTTATAAAATAAAAAAAACAAAAAATATGTATAAAAGGAAAAAAATTAAAAGGAAGAATTTATTGCTCAGGTAATTTAATTGGTGGTTGAAATAATGTGAGAATTGTTTAAATTTAAAGATCTAAAGTTTATTAAAATAATGTAAGCTTTGAGTAAATTTGGAGATCTAAAGTTTAATTTTTTTGGAAAAGATAGATTCTAAATTCTCAAAAATTTGTTTTCATATACCAAAAAAATTAAGTTAATTTTAATATATAGTAGCAAAAATGAAAAAAAAAACATTTATATATATATATATATATATATAAATTTACATGAAAACATATTTTTTTTTCCTAGAAAATTTCTAGAACTTTGATGGGTAGTTCTTGGGTAGCTCTTTTAACTACTTGGTACTACATAGTATCGCATATTGGGTTTTTACAGGGTATTGCATATACAGTAACTACTTGAGTACTACACAGCTCTTACATTTGGACTAAACTTTGATGGGGATCTCTTTTAACTGCTTACAATACCTGAGTTGAGGCCTACAAAGTTTTTGAATACCACGGAATCACTCCACATCTTATCTCCGAAGAGTTAAACATTCTAGAGTATTTGTTGATAATTGTGTATTAAATTATTAAAATTGATAGAGTATTTGTTGAGAATTGTGTATTAAATTATTAAAATTGATAGAGTATTGGTTGAGAATTGTGTATTAAATTATTAAAATTGATTGAATAAATGTGTAGTTTTCCAAATATTTTGGAAATTCAATGGATATAAGCAAAGTTAAATAGAGGCCAACTTCTTACCTATCGTGAATATTGTGAGGCGGCTGAATTTTTGTTAGCCAAGAATGCTATCAGTGGGGACAACTGATACTGGAAAGCTTTCTGAAACTTGATATAAGAATGTCAGTGGTATATAGTTGGAATTCTATGGTCAAATTATTCGCTAATGGGTTTGAGTATAAAATAGGGTAAAAGTATTGCGGTTTGCCCATTCCATGCTTCAAAAAAAAAAACGTAACGTGTCGAAGCGAAAACTGGGAGTTGGCTGTATAAACCTTTTGGAATGGTAGAAAGCGATGGGCGACAAAAGTGTTGCCGGGACGAAACTTCATACCTGTCTCCGTTGAATCCACGCACGACATCCATGAGGGGCTGGAAAAAGTGGGGCAGAGTGTTGCCAAGACACCACAATCCATTGTTAATAGCCGTTGATATGTTGAATTTGAATTCTTTACCTTCTTTAAGTCAACTGGGTATGTCTGAGAGTTGTTAAAACAACGATCTCTTCAATTGAAAACTAAAAGGTTGGTGGGCAATTGGAGTGTACAACTTCTGAGAGCAACTGTCATCCGAGGAAGAGTTTGCATCTTTAACGAATGAAAATAAATTGTTAAACAATAAATACGAAAATCATCCAAGGGGACACGAGGAAACCTTGAGTGAAAAGTGAAAGTGATTAATTGAGGAGCTTGAGAGCTATTGGAATTTCTAGGAAGTGGAGTGCTATGATGAGTTATTGAATGGAGTGTATGTGGATATTAATGTGTTTTGGTCTTTCATGCTCCATCTTGTTGTGAGAAATATGTATGACATTTTGATTATTACACTGAAGATTGATAAGATAGTCCTAGTGAATGTACCTTAAAATGCACTTTGCATCTTTTTAGTGTCTCTCATGATGATCTTGAGAGAATCAATAGAAAAGGCCTATTGCAAAAGAGATGTTCGAACATGTATGAGTTAAATACAATAGAATCCCAACTAGTTGCTGATATAATGAAGGATTAACTTGTGATGTTAAACATTTCCCAGAAAGGTTAACACATATTTAAAATGGATTAGGCATAGGCTTACAAGGTTGGCATTGAAGGTTAGCTATCCAAACAAGTGTTTTAGATCACTATGGTCTATTTTTATCTCAAATCTCCTTCCCAAGACATAACACCTCCACATTTTAAGGCATGGATTGTAGCTGCTAATTCCAAATCATGAGTGGCATAGTACCTCTCATTGTTCATTTATCTTTTCTTATTTATAACATATTGTTATGACATTTATTTAAGTTTGAATTTTTTTAATGGTGACAATTACAGTGTTAGCGAACTATTTGTAATAAACATAAAATAATGCTGATAGTGGGACTTTCAACGCTGTGCTATTGTGGGTTCGGTAATCTTTTTTTGTAGAAAAATATGCTCACAACGGGAGTGTCAGCGTTATCGTATTTGGTGGTAATTAGAGTATTAGTGACTTTGAAATACGCTGACATGTTCCACGTTAGCAAAAAGGTGATTCTTATCTGATCATGTTATGTTAAAATCGAAAGGTGAAAGGTACGTGCTGAAAGAATGTTTTCCGCCACTGAAGACATATGCAGTTATTTTGTAATCATTAAAGGATTAAATCTTTGTTTTACCCATTAATTGGTTATCTAACACATGCCTGAACATCATTGTTTTCCCATATGGTAATTTACCCATTTCAATTGTGATTTTTGTTAACTTTAATCGCTGGATGCCTGTTTGGTTGAAGTTACTTGACAGAGATCCAGGATGAAATCATGACCCTTTCCTCTGTGTGATTGCCAGACATAAAGACAATGGGGAAAAGCGGGAGGTTAAACATAAGTGAACCAAAGGCACCTAATCTTCTTGAGATTTATTCAAACATTCAAAAATAGTTTCAACACGCTGGATGGGAGGAATTTTTCAAACAATGCACCAACTTCCATGATGAGGTTGCGTGAGCATTTTCCCGGGGTTTCTATAGTCAGCTTTTGGAGGTTGGAAGGATTTCGTTCCAGGTGACATAGGACTTCATTTCAGAGCTCACATATTTTCCTACAGATGGAGAAAGAGCCTTTAGGAGCCATGTCTTAGCTGGGATTGATGTGCATTTCTTCCTAAAGGTCGAATTCAAAGAAAGGAATTGGAAGGCAGGGGTGCAGAGGTCTTGGTTGGAAGAAAAATGGGATGGGCTGCTATGAATTACCCAATCATATTTCAAATGTGAAGGTCGCTATAACTGAGTAAACCTATATCACTTTCGTTTCTTGGCTCATCTGGGAGGACAATTGAGAATGAATGCATGTTATTTTTTATTACAAAGTCTGAAACATATGGCTGCTCGTGTTTGGGCCAGAACAAACTCATCTACACATTTCATTTATCATAAGGCTTTAATTAAATTATTAATTGAAAATCAATTGGCGAAGATTGGAAGAACATGGAGTCATTTTCTGTTCCGGGAAGGATTACAACCCCAACCCCCTAAGTCTAAATGAGGAAGGAAAAAGGGTACCAAACAAATCAAGAACCCTCGGGAATAAACCTCCTCTTAGGGAACTTTCACTATACAAACAAAAAGTCGAAGAAGAGAAAACCTCACCTTCTGTTCCTAAAATACCCAAATTTTATTCTAGAAGAAGTGACAAGGTTAGAAAATTACAACCTACTATAAATCCTCCTCCTACTGCAAATATTTCTCCTACTGTGAATTATCCTACCAAGAACCCTGATGCTAAAGGTCCACCAGTAAAAAGTCAGCTACCAGAGCAAACCAAAAGAAAGAAGGATGAACCTCATGATGAAGAAGTTCCAACTCAAAAAGAACCCACCTGTTTGAGATGTTCAAAGGAGGTAAAAGAACCTCACACCAAGCCCTTAAACAAATTGAGACTAAATATAAAGTTGAAGAAAAACCCTGAACTTGCCAAAGAAGTCATATATGTGGATAATATTCCACTAAAAGACCTAATCATAAATAGGGATAAAGATACAAGTTAAAAAACATTGAAGAAAACAAAGGGAACCAAGAAGAAAATCGCCATGGAGACTAGACAGAGCAAAAGATAGAGGATGGCTCAGGTGGACGTTTTGTTGGAAGCCGATATTACCCTTCACTGAGAACTAGTTGCCATCCTCTTGGGTTTTTTTTGGTCTTTTCACTACAAAGTGAAATTTTGATCTAGCACTCGTAAAGCACTTGTAAACGTTGTAAAATAGAAAGGAGCAGAGGAGCACTACCAATTTCATTGTCAACGCATTTTGGAGAACAATCTAAAAGAAAACACTGACAGTTAGTCTGTCAGCAAAATCATCAGTTCCGGGAGCTAAAGGATTGACATCAACATTAACAATGGAATACAAGATGAATACCCTAGAATGTAGGAGCTACACTAAAAGAAGACTAATTTTGAAGGGATGACAACAACGATTAAGGCATAACAATGATACATTTTCTTAGCCTCATTTTTAGCACAGATTTCAGCAAGTTGTTTCGATTAAAACTCATATATGTTTAGAATATATTTTTACATGCATGTATCTTAGAGATATGTATTGTTATTTTTGGATTACTATAATTAATTTTAGAGACAAAACTACTTAGTTATTATTATCTATATAAGCAGTGTTTGTAGAAGAAAAAGGGTTGGAAACTTTTGGAAAAATTAGCATCTTATGTGTATTATTGATTAGATTTTAATGAAAGCAGTCTTCATGAGAAATTTTCATAAATTCTTGTGTTCTGAGTCACTATCTATCTTCTTCATTTAATATTTTCCTCATGTCTAAAATACTAAGTGCTTGAAATTGGGACTCATATGTTTATGCTCCCGTTTATTTATATTCGGACATTTAACAAATTTTTTTTTACTTAATCAGTGTACTCATTTCCTTCATTTCTCTTCTGAATTCCTTTAAGTGTCAGAGGAATTATCACTACCTTGATTTTGTGTTTTTCTCATTGAAAACCATTGTTATATAAGCCTAATTGGGTCAGAATCCATGCCCAATGGTGGAATTTTCTCATAGTCCAACCAAACTTAGTCATTCTTAAATAAATCTAGCCATAGGACTTAATTGTAAACCTTCTACTACTGTGACCTTGAGTAGTTGAGTTTAGGGAGAGATCCCTCTCTAGGTTGAAGGGCCATCTTTCAATATCAAAGATGTTTGAAGTTACCTTAGATTTTTTCCTGCAACTAGGGTTTTCTCTAAGTGATAGCATTCTGGCGGTATTGTCGGGGAATGAAAGATACATTCTCTCCAAGTGATTTCATTGTTTAGAACAGATCTATGAGGGAAAAAAGAGATTTGGAAATCAATTTTTGGCTTCAAAGTGTTTTCTCTGGTGACTCCATTATCAGAAGGATTCATAGCTCAAATGATTCAATGGTTATTTCACTAGGAATGAAGAAATCAAACACTACTACTATTGTTTCAAGGTATGCAAGTTTAGATTTTAATGTGATTCTTGGTTTTCCTAATCATTTACCCAAAGATGAATGTTTTCTAAGAAATGGACCAAAATTTAGTGGTGATGATTTGAGTATGAATTTGAAACATATCGCAAATTTTTGCGACTTTATTGATCTTCTTAAAGTCAAGTGTGAAGATGTATACATGAGATTGTTTTATGATTCATTCCAAGGGAAATGCAAAAGTTGGATTGAATGCTTGTCTGTGAAGTCCATAACATTCATAACAATCTTTTGGGTTATCTTCTTGGAAACATTGATGGAGAAAAAATAATCTATAGTAGATCATGTTTCCATTCAAGGTTTTAGAGAATGGAATGATGGGTATACTGATGGTGATGTGGATAAATTTTTTAATGCATTTTTGTCCTCTTATCTAAAGTCATGAAAATGTAGCTCAAAAGAAAAGATTCATTTCTTAGAAGAGTTTTCCAAGGTAATTAAGATAGAGCTTGTAACCTTAGAGGATCAACAATGTTTTCCATATCAATATCATTCTTTTGGAATTTATTCTCAACAACAACGAAAATACATATTAATTCCCTCTGTTATTGAGAGGGGAATTTTTTGTTTTGGATTATGAATTTGAAATAGAAAACATGCATGAAAATTTCAACCATCATAATCAAATTACATAATACATTGAAGATCAAGCAAGATATGGTATATATGATTTTGATGATCCTATATTCATTTATATTGAAGAATTTTTAGTTAAAATTTTCAACCATGGTTTCATTGTGAAGATAAAGTTTATTATGAGCTATCATTATATTGTCAAGTTTTTATTTTAATCAATTATAATCAAGGAGCTTGGTTTTCAAATCAGATGTTAGATTGGTTGCATTGGAAGTTTCATATAATTTGAGTAAAGATAAAGTCATCTGGTTAGAATAGGAACAATGTACATAAATAAGTTCACAAGATGAAGTTTCCTTTCATTTTGGCATTTTAGTTTTTAGTTTTTAGCAGTTGGAAAATGACATTGAAATCAGGATTGAAGGGTCTTTATACGACATTCTCATGTAATTTCCTATGTACGAGATGTTGCAATAAAAAGTATTTTGATCCAACCCAATAGTGATGGAAGGAGGGGGAAGTGGATTGCTAAGATTTTAGAATTTGATTTGGAAATCAAGCCTACCAAGCTAATCAAAGGACAGGGCTTAGCTAAATTAATGACTGAAACAAATCTTGACACTTTTTATGTAAATTCAATTATGGTTATCAGATTTTCTAGGTGAAGAGTTAATGGTTAAAGTGGATGACTGTTTCAAATATTGTTTATGGTATACTCATATCATTTACATATTGCGGAATCTACAAGTGCCACAGAGGACAAATAAAACTCGGGCCTCATTCTTGAGGCTTAAATATGTTAAATATCATCTTCTGGATGGTTATTTATTTTGGAAAGACCTGCAAGGAATATTATTGAATTTCCTATTAGAAAATGAAGCCAAAGAAATGATCAAAGAATTTCATGAAGAAGATGTGGAGGACATCGTTATTGGAAGCCTACTGCTGATAAGATATTAAGAGCATAGTTTTATTGGCTTATAATTTTTTCTGATGTCCGAAAGGAATTTTCAACATGCCATAAATGTGAGTTGTTTGAAGGAAAATCCAAATTAATGTCTCTTCCTTTGAAACCCATTTCTATAGAAGCACCATTTCAACAATGGGGCCTTGATTTCATAGACAAAATTCATATGACATCTTCAGAACAACACAAATGGATCTTAGCAGGGTCAGATTACTTTACCAAATGGATTGAAGCACTCCCAAGAAGGCAAGCTACTGATCTCGTTGTTATTCAATTTTTAGAAAACATAATTTCCAGGTTTGGCAGTCCAAAAAGAATTATTACTAATAATGCCTAGTGTTTAAAATCCAAAAGACTAATAAAATTCTGTGATAAATACCATATTAAACTTAGTCATTCCACAACCTATTACCCTCAAGGTAATGGATTGGATGAGTCCTCAAACAAAATCCTTATCAGGATTATCAAGAAACTATTAAAAACAAGAAAGATTGGCATACAAAGCTTAAGTTTGCCTTATGGGAAGATTTGATCAGTACAAAAAGGTCAATAGGTACTACCCCTTTTAGTTAGTATACGGTGTTGATGCAACATTCTTGGTTTCAATTAGAGTCCCTGTTATGAGATATTTACAAGAATTTGGAGAAGAACCAAATTATATGCAAAGGAGAATAAATTAGCTAATTTAGGTACAAGAGAACAAATAAATGGTGTATGAAAAGTCTCAAGAATTTCAAAATTAGATCAAGAAGGTTTTTGACAAAAGGTCAAAGGAAGATGATTTTAAGTGCCTAGAAATATTCTTGAAATGCCATGCTCGCATTGAGGAGAAAGGTAAAAATGGAAAGTTTGACAACATCTGGAAAGGTACATACAAAATTGTGACAATACATGGTAAGAATAGTTTTATTCTAGAAGATCTGGAAGGAGTGTTGCTGCTTGGAGGTCCAGTAAATAGACGTTTCTTGAAACATTATATTTCCCGAACAAAGAATGTTCAAATTTTCATTATAAATATCCATATTTTTAGAAGTACTTGCAGGTGTGGATAAGAATTATGAAGAGATTGAAGCCCGAGGAGAAGGCCCTAAGGTTCTAATAATGTTTATCAGTGAATAAAATTGTTTTACAGTAGTTATGATTTTTCAAAATCCCAACAAAATCTGTAAAATTTTTTTTTTTTGAAAGATGTTTTTCTTTATTTAGAGTTAGTCGAAGTATTGATTTAAGCAAGATTTTTTTAATAAATAGGCCTATGGTCTGTGGGGTTCTTCTTGCCATCAATGACCAACAATATCCCTATGGAGCCAACTGTTATCACATTTTTTAAGTTTGAAATTTTTTAATGCTGACAATTATAGTCTTAGTGAAATTATTGCAATAAACAGGAAACAATGCTGATAGTGGGATTATCAACGCTATTGTTAGTTCAGTAATTTTTTTTAAAAGAAAAATATGATGATAATGGGAGTGTCAGCATTATTGGGTATTTTCTGGTAAATAGAGTATCAACGCCATACATTGAAATTTGAAATTTCAATTTTGAAATCATTGACATGTTCCACGTCAACAAAAGGGTGCTTATTATCTGATCATGTTATGTTAAATTAGAAAGGTGAAAGATACATGCTGAAATAGTGTTTTCTGCCACCAAAGAGGTATGTAGTTATTTTTCAATCGTTAAAGGGTTAGATATTTGTTTTGCTTGTCAATTGGTTATCTAACACATGCATGAACATCATTGTTTTCCCATATGGTAATTTACCCATTTCAATTGTGATTTTTGTTAACTTTAATCATTGGATACTCGTTCGGTTGAAGCTACTTGGTGGAGAACCAGGATCGAATCTTGATCCTTTCTTCTACATGATCGCTAGATGTAAAGGCAATGGAGAAAAGTGCGAGGTTAAATAGAATTGAACCAAAGCTGCTTGATCTTCTTGAGATTTACCTGAACATTCAATAGTAGTTTCAACAGGCTAGATGGGAGGATTTTCCAAATGATGCAACAAATTCCACGATGAGTTTTCATGAGATTTTTCCCAGGGTTTTGATTGTCAACGTGTGGAGGTTGGAAGGATTTATCATTTAGTTCCAAGTGATAGAGGACTTGATTTCAGAGGTCATAGATTTTCCTACAGATGGAGAAAGAGACTTTAGGAGCCACATCTTAGTTGGGATTGGCCTACCTTTCTTCCTAAAGGCTAAATTCAAAGAAAGGAATTGGAAGGCAGGGGTGCATAGGTCTTGGTTGGAAGACAGCTGCTGCAAATTACCCAGTCGTATTTCACATGTTAAGGTCACTATAACCAGGTAAACCTATATCACTTTTGTTTCTTGGCTCATATGGAAGGACAATTGAGAATGAATGCATGCTAATTTTTATTAGAAAGTCTGGAACATATGGCTACACGAGGTCAGGCTAGAACATACTCATCTCCACACTTCATTTATCATAAGGCTTCATTAAATTATTAATTGAAAATAAGTTGGCAAAGGTTTGAAGAACATGGAGTCATTTTCTGTTATGGGGAGGATTTCAATGCTAGCCCCCTAAGTCTAAACGAGGAAGGAAAACGGATACCAAACAAATCAATAACCCTCAGGAATAAACTTCCTCTCAGGGCACTTCCACTGTACAAACTAGAATTCGAAATAAGGAAGAGAAACCCTCACCTTCTGTTCCTAAAATACCCAAAGTTTATTCTAGAAGAAGTGGCAAGCTTAGAAAAGCACAACCTACTGTAAACCCTCCTCCCACTGCAAGTATTTCTCCTACTGTGAATCCTCCTATTAAGAACCCTCATGATGAATTTCCACATGCAGAAATAGAACCAAAATAATGAGGGTTGAAGCTCATGATGAAGAAGTTCCAACTAAAAAATAACCCACCCTGTTTGAGATGTTCAAAGGAGGTAAAAAACCTCATACCAGGCTCTTAAACAAATTGATATTGAATATAAAGTTGAAGAAAAACCCTGACCTTGATAAAGAAGTCATATACATTGATAATATTCCACTAAAAGACCTAATCATAAACAGGGATAAAGCTACAAGTTCAAAAGGGTCGAAGAAAACAAAGGCAACCAAGAAGAAAATCCCCATGGAGACTAGATAGAGCAAATGATAGAGGATGGCTCAAGTTGACATTCTATTGGAAGCAGGCGGTATCCTTAGCCAAGAGCTGGTTGCCATCTTTTTGGGTTTTTGTTTTGGTCTTTTCACTATCAAAGTGAAAATTTGATATGACACTAATAAAGCACTTGTTAGCATTTTAACATAGAAAGGCACAGAGGAGTGCTGACAATTTCATTATCAGTGCATTTTGGAGAACAATCTGAATGAAAACAACGAGAGTCAACCTGTCAGTGAAATGGTCACTTACAAAAACTAAAGGATTGATAGCAACATTATCACCAAATTACAAGATGGATACCCAAGAATGCAGGATCTACACAACAAGAAGAGAGATTTTGGAGGGATGAAAAGGCCTATTTTATGATGAAGGAGGCATAACAATGATACTTTTTCTTAGCCCCGTTATTAGCACAAATTTCAGCAAGTTGTTTTGATTAAAAATGAGATATGTTTAGAAGATATTTTTACGTGCTTGTATCTAAGAGATATGTACTTTTATTTTTGGATTATTGTAATTAAGTTTAAAGACAAAACTATTTAGTTATTATTATCTATATAAGCAGTGACTGTAGAAGAAAAAAGGGTTGGAAACTCTTACAAAAATTAGCATCTTTTGTGTACTATTGATCATATTTTAATGAAATCAGTCTTCATGAGTAGTTTGCAAAACATATTTTGTTATGATTCCCTGTATGTCTTATTGGTTTAATATTTCCCTCATGTCTAAAATACTGAGTATTTGAAATTGGGACTCATATGTTTATGCTCATGTTTCTTTATTTTCAGACATTTAACATTTTTTTTTCACTTAACCACTGCATTGATTTCCTTCATTTTTCTTTTGAATTCCTTAAAGTGTCAAAATAATTATCACTACCTTGATTTTGTGTTTTTATCATGGAAAAATGTTGTCATATAAGCCTAATTGGGCCAGACTCCACACCCAATGGTGGATTTTTATCATATTCCAACCAAACTTAGTCATTCTTAAACAAAATCATATGACTTAATTGTAAACCTTCTACTAATGTGACCTTGAGCAATTGAGTTTAGGGAGATATCCCTCTCCGGGATGAAGGGCCAACTTTCAATCTCAAAGAGGTTTGAGGTTACCTTAGATTTTTTCCCGCAACTAGGGTTTTTATCTAAGTGATAACACATATAATAAGCAAATTTTGCATGAGAACTCCTCCAAGTCCTTCCTTGCATGTATTGATGCACATAATAAACTCTTCACTTGGATGAGCTATCTTTAATTGGTGCACTTGGCAAGAAATTCAAATTTTACATCCTTCTTTTCTAAAGAAGGGTTTGGTTGTGATATTCTTGAGAACCCTTCAATAAACCTCCCATAGTAGCCATATAATTCCATGAAAAGTCTAACCTCTATAATATTCCTTTTGTATAAACCATTCATTGATTTCTTTATTTTTTCTTAGGGTCCACTATTATTTCTTTTTTCGATATGATGTGGTCCAAATAGTGAATATACATTTGGTAGAATGTACACTTGTTCATATTGGAATATAGTGGATGTTTCCTCAACACTTGTAAAACCATCCTAAATTATTTCTCATGCTTTTCTTTAGGCCTTGAATAAACAAGTATGTCATCCAAAAATACAATGACAAAGTTGTCCAAATAATCCCTCAAAATGCCATTTGTTAAATACACAAAGAAAATTGGAACATTTGACAACCCAAATGGCACCATTATAAAATCATAATGACCATATTTAGTTCTAAAGGTTGTCTTGCTAATGTATCCTCTTTAATCCTTACTTGATGATATTCTGACCTCAAGACAATCTTGGAGAAGGCCTTGGTGTAATACCCCCAATACTTAATATCCACTGGTATTGTAATTGTAGTTAATTATGTTATTGATCTTTGCATAAGCATGTAAATGTAAATGGGAAAAATATATAGAATAATTGTTAATGATAATTTAATACCGAGTGATGAAGAGTGAAGGTTTAATACATACCATGAGAAACCATGAAGAGGGAGGGAAGCTAACAAAGGTGATTTCAAGAATTAATCATTGATAATGAATTATTCATTGCACCAAAGGATCATTAGATCTGATATTGCCAAACGTTTCCCAATAAACTATCTAGTGGAGAGGTGTGGAAATAAATTCCACATTTTTAGAAGTAGTGGGGTTGTACTCTAACTGTCTTATCCAAAGTATGGGTATCCTACCACTAGAAGACTTATGAGGTCTAAACAAAATATTTTGATATGACCAAAGGAAAACCCTGACATGAATGTTGTCAGAGAAGTTGACTTATGAAAGAGAAGAAAAGACAATGAAGCATGTGGAGGAAGCATTCATGCACATGAAGGAGAATAAATGTTCAAAGGAAGAAGCACTAATATGTGCATATAGCATGATAAATTGGGAAGGAACATTCATGGATATGAGCATTTGAAGAAGGGGGAATGATGAAATAATGGTGAAAAGTGGAAGACTAGAGAGAGAGATATAGGAGAAGTGTAAATAAAACTAGAGACCAACACTCGTGGGAGTATAGGAACAAAACAAAAAAAAATCATAGAGATATAAAATTGGTGAGTTTGACTAGATGAAGGTGAATTTCCTACATGAATTTTCGTTATATTGTTGAATTAAACTTCCCTCAAGGCTTCATGGTCTGGCTCGACGATGGCCAAGTGCAAGATAATCAGATAAGTGTCATTGTGCAATCAAACTTGTATTGTAATCCATATTGAATGAGATAGAAATGATGTTGATAATTGTGTGTATGAGCTTGCTTGCTGGATGGATATCATGGCCTATGTGTTGATTTACGATATGAGAGGGTAAGTCTATTTTAATGGCTGTGTAATGTTCACATGCTTGCTTGAATATCTCTATGTTCTCTTATCATGTGTTGTTCGTGATCGAGTAGGAATGATGGAACTTTAGTCTTGGGGTGATAACATGGAGTTGGGTTACACTTTTTGGCAAGAGAGGGCACATTTAAGTGAAAGAAAGAGGGCTTGATTGAGCAATAAGCACTTTTTCAAGCCATTTTTAAGTGCTTGATCGAGCTCCTTGAGTGCCAAAAAAACAGCTCGATCGAGGGTTAGAAAAAACTCTCGATCAAGATTTATGGCTTGATTAAGACCTAAGGCTAAATTCAGCCATTATTTTCTATTAAAACATGCACACGTAGTCTGCACATATCATTTTGCACAAACTGCAAGATAACTAACGAATCGACTAAGAGTTTTATAGCTAGATTGAGCAATTGGAGCTTGGAACGATCCAACCAACCTTTCCAACAACCCTGCCAACATCAGAGAGGCTCAAGTGAAGGTAGGTATTCTATCATTTTTGTCTTTTTTTTTTACAAATTAATTTGAAAAAATAAAAACTTACGATACAAAAAGCCATGAAAACCACAAAATACCATTAAAAAACCCCTTCAAAACAACCTAGAAAACCACAAAACAACCTATAAACCCAAAACAAACAACCTAGAAAACCACACAAAAGAACCTAGAAAACCACAACAAACAACTTAGAAAACCAGAAAAAACAACCTAGAAAACACTTCGAAACCACCAAAAGAACTATAATTTGGTTTTAAATTTTTCTTCTTACTTGTAGTGGTAGCATGTTTTGTTTATTATGCATATTCTCTGATTTTGAATGGTAAAAACATGATTTTCTTATTATTACAATATTTTCTAATTATTTTAGGTTTGAAAAATTTTCGTTAGGAATTTTGTGAAATAAAATTCCAAAAAATTCAATTTTTTGTTTTTTAAAACGCATTTTAAATTTCTGACAAATTTGATCGAAAATATACCCCAAAAAGCTTCAAAATAGAAACAACCAAACTATAACTATTAAATAAGTAAATAAAGAGCTTGAGATTGACATGATGAATATGGTTGTTCAGGGTGGACCTCTATTTATCAAATAAGAAATTCTATTTTATTTTGTTATTTTAAATTTAAATTAATTTATATTTAAAATATTTTTTAATAATAAATACAGCACGATTAATTTTAAAAATAAGAAATTAATCTTTAAAGTTAAAAAAAATGGTTATATATATATATCTATATATATATATATATATATATAGCTAAAAACTATATAACATATAAATCTAAAATCATGTCACTATATATAACAAAACATTTAACTTAGTTATATATAATATTTAACTATATATAATTATAGCATAACATATACAACTATGACCTAACATAATTATATTTAACTATTATTTGACTCTAACATCACATAGCTATATATTATAGTTCTACATATAAAATCTAATATAACATAGTTCTATAACTATTTAACATAACATAAAGTTATTTAACACACACAAACATACATCATAACATAACCATAGTTCATAACATAATTATATAACTATAAATATAACTATTATAAATTTATAACATCACATAGTTATATATATATTTTTTATAACATAACATAGTTCTATAACTGCTTAGTTCATAACATAAAGTTATTTAACATAACTTATATGTATATATGTATAAAGTTATAACATCACATAACTATATATTAGCAATTGCACCATGAGGTGCAAAGGAACGCCGATAGGAGGAGTGGGGAATGTGGAAGGCAATAATCTATCATGTTATGTCTTTCCTTTGCTCTTGTTCACTTACTCCTTGTGACTTGCTCTTACTTGTTTGTTGCTTGTGATTTTCTCCCCTTCTCCAACTCATCATGTGGCATATTTATAGGTGCACTCCCTCTTCTTGATGATTGGTCATGCCTCTTTGTTCAAACTGAGATCAACCCATTTCATCATGCCTCTTAATGAGGAAACCCCAAATTTTGTGTGGGATTCCCTATCCAACATCTTGCAAATGTGTGCACTTGCTCAATCTCTTGTGATATGTATTGAGCCAAATTTCCATTGTGTGCTCTTACCTTTCTAGTGTACCCATGATATGTTAGATTCATTCCTTTTCCATGCACTCTGGCCCACAAAACCAATCCAAACCCTTCGAAAATGCATCAATGACATGCAACCTATGAGTTGCACACAACTATGATATGATGGGGTGGTTGCATTTACTATGCATGCCACCCATAAATTTCGACTCATCCATGCATTTCGTTCATAGAAAAGTCCCCTTTCTTTCTTAGAAAACCAAGATGATATGTCATGCCTCATATAAGTGTGGGGTGTCATGGACTATTCAATTTTCTCCCTAGTTGGTGTTGCAACAACCCCAACTTTAGTATTGATGAAAACTTTGGTGAGGTCATATGCAACCATCTTAATGAATGTTTTAAAATGTATTTATATTTGAATATAGAAGTAATTGTAATACTTTTATTGTGATATAAATATCATATCAATACAGTCGAGTTTAAATAGTATGTTATAACTAATTGAAAAAAAGTAACAATACATTTAGGGTAAAGTAAGAATTATCTATTTATGATTAAGAACCAATATAGATCCATATTAACTTAGGATATATGAAAGGTTGAGAGCAATAAAAGGGAAGCAAATCTCCAAAGAGAAAAACGTTTCTCAAAATTTTCACTCAAAAATAAGTTTTTCTCCTGAGAGATTCAATCCCTCTTTCCATTTGGTAAATCCAAAATTAAGAAATTAACATACACAATTTCTAAAAATACATACATTAACAATTTGAAATAAACATACATAACTTTCATACAGTAACACTAAGCAATATACCTAAATAAATTTTCTCATACCATTTCCATTACTCATTCTTAAGTATTATAATTCATACATAATTTGTTTTATCACTAACCTATTTTAATTTTGTTTATTTCCTTCCATATTTTAAAATACTTCTTCTTTCCTTCCCTATTTTAATATTGTTTATTTTCTTCTATAATTTAAAATACTTTTTTTTTTTTCCTCCCCTAATTTAAGATTAGTGTTAATTTCTTCAAACATTGACTAACAATGAGGGGCTTTGTAAAAATATACAAGGTAGATATCTATGAAGAATTTTGTTTAACATAATTTGTTGTAGTTTATCTACTCCTTGGAAGGGAAAGGCATTGATATCTTTCATAACTTTTTCTTTCCTTCCCTAATTTAAGATTTGTGTTTTATTTCTTCAAACTTTGACTAACAATGAGGGGCTTTGTAAAAAGATAAAAGGTAGATATCTATGAAGGATTTTGTTTAACATAATTTGTTGGCTCAATCTAAAATGAAAACCAAACATGAAAACTTTTGGTCATAGCAAACAAGACACTATGGAATGAAAAATTTAGGAAGCCTACCTCGACCCTTCCGAATAAAGGTCGGCACATCGATGATAATATTGATATTAGTACCTGTGTATTATCAAGGAAAAACACCGGAGGACATGAATCCCAGTATCTAGTTTACTGGCCTAACGTGGCCATTTAAGTACTCCCTTACATTTCCATTGAGATACTCAAATCAAATCAGTGTAAGGAATTATATGCGAACTTCCATGGGCCAAACCTGAGTTGTCATAGGATAGGTTAATAGTTATCTTGTTTTTATTGTGAAACTTCTGTTTATTTTTGTTATCATATGTTTTTGTTTTATGGATTTTAGCCTTGCTGGCCAAAGGCTCTATTCTTAATTTTTTGTTTTATAGTAGAGTGTAAGTATCCTTTGGTCCTTGCTAGGTACATATGGATCCTATAGATTTATTATGACAAGCTACTGATCAGATATATGTATTTACGGTCGTTCTTCTTTCTAGTTTTGAGTTGATGCATACTGCAAAAGAGCATTTGGAGCTATGTTCATGTTTTATGTAAACTCCTCTCTATTTATAATGAAAGATGTTTTGTTTTCTCCTATAGGAAACAGAGGTTAAGTGTGTGGTGGAATGGATATATAAGTTGGCTTGTGTCTGAACACCTTCATATCTCTACTTTTTGTGTAATAGTTTGAACAAACTAAAATTGCTCTAGTTGGTCTTCCAACAACATAGCTTTACAATTTTGACTCTTGGGGTACTTAAAATTGGACGGGAAATAACTTATGATCCAAGAGGCCTTTATCAAACTTCGATATACCACTAGAAATCTATTTTAGAGCTTTTTCCATTTGAGTGGGTTCCAACAGCATTTGAGGTGATATGCCATACTAGAAATGGCTTCAAATCCACTATACCTTCTCCATCTTTGCCTTTTACATAGCATGAGTTGATCTTTATTTCTCTTGCAATAATCTATACTTTATCCTCCATCCTCATCACCTTTGCCAATAATGACAACACATTTCTAACAATAATAATATACCACCTTTATGTATTTCACATCTTCGGATATAGTTTTTATCCTAAGTATGCTTCGAGACCTTTTTTGTCTCATCCTACTTTATGTCTTTGTGAGGTGTCAAGATGATAGTTAAAAAGGTGGTTTCTTAATTTTATTATATATTTGTATCATTACACAATGCAACATTACGAGAATAGATATTATGGCTTGATTCATTTTCTACCAATCTTCTTGTCTTTGATATTGTCTTTTTTGTTTTCTACATTTCATCAAAATAACACCAGTTTGTCTAATTTCTTCAATGAAAAATGGTCCTAACCATGCAATTTCCAACTTTCAAGGATTTCCTTTTATTTTGTTGTCATATAGAAGCACCAAATGACCTTGCTTTATATCTTTGTTTTTAATATGTTAATATTGCCATTCCTTTTACTATTGTAAGTTGATTTCCTGATGATGAAATGCTCTCTCTTATTCTTCCTTCAATTGGTTTATCTAGTGAACTCATTGTTTCTTAGCTATGTTAATATTGTATCTATGGAAAAAATATACCTTCACAACAATAGTTTGAAAGTGAAAGAAGACTATTGTTTCCTGGCCATACACTAGCTTGAAAGGAGTATGACCGTTTCTCTTTTGTATGCTATTCTATAAACCTGTACTTTGCTTTCATTTATCATCCTAGCTATCTTAGTCGATTACACATATATTCATTAATTGTTTATGCAATGCTTTGTTGAATGATTCAACCACTTCATGAGCTTGTGGAAAATAAGCTAATTATGATCAATCAAATACTTTCTCCACAATACTTTGATCCTTTTGATAACAAAATGTGTTCCTTGATCACTAATAATGGTCTAAGAGACAACCAAATCTTGTGACTATGTTTTCATAAATAAATTTGTTAGATTTTTTTGGGGTACAACTTGGTATTTTGGCTTTTGTTCATTTACTGAGTTATTTGACAATAATGAGTATGTATTTTTATTTTCTCCCTTTTTCTCATCGTGTGACAATAATGAGTATGTATTTTTATTTTCTCCCTTTTTCTCATTGTGTGAATGGTTCGACAAAATTGATTTCCAATATTTCAAAAGGTTTTATCAAATTTTAAGGCATTTCAACTTCCCATAATGTTCAACCCATTCACTAGAAAATGTGGCATTTACCTAAATAGTTTTGATAGTCAAAGTGTAATTTTGGCCACCAAATACCATCCTGAAGAGAATACCTGCATAGTTTTGATAGTCAAAGTGTAATTTTAGCCACCAAATACCATCCTGAAGAGAATATCCTGGGCCATTGTATTCACTATATAGTGTCGTCCCGTCGACCATGCATGTGCTTCATCTATTATCCATTTCCTTTGAATTTCTACAACATATAAATGAAAAACATCATTTAGCCCCAACTGATATAGACACTGAAAAACATCATTTAGCCCCAACTGATATAGATACCCATTCATTAATGTGAATGGTGCAAATTTAATTCATGAGGCCTTATTTTTCTTTTATCTTTATGGAATTTCTTTAGGTTCCTTCCCATCTTCTAATAATTACACAATTTCCCATTTGCATCTCGAGCAACAAAATGTTAGCACAAGACACCACTCTTGGACATATTTTTTCTAATTCGGCTTTGGCATAGTCTTTAACATCAAATCCACGAAGGGAGAGATGGGGAATTGTGTATTTTTCTACTACATTATTTTTTGTAGATTTTTATAGAACCGATCCACCGCAATCCTGCAGTAACACGCAATGTTGAATTCAGTAAATTGCTAATACTAATAACCAACAATTTTTTGTTTGGGATTACTTTGCCTTTCGAGACTCATTCCCATAATCATCCATTAGCTTATCCACATCATTCCAGAAAAAGAGTCTCAACCAAAACTCCATCTTTAGTAAACCACTTAGTAACACTCTTGGTAAACTCGACAGGTGAATTGGCCGCAATAGATTTGGGGTCAGTACTAGATATACATAATGTGTACAAGTCAGAAAAACGTGCAAGCTTTGAAGAAACTGCCAAACCTGTGCTGCTAAATGATCTAGGGGAGGATCTGTGAAGAGAATAGTGTTCTTCTCCTTTGTATAAATTATAAAGTTACTGCAACAATCCATTGAAGATAACATACAATATAATGCAACGAATAAGAAAAAAAATAAAATTTTTGGGAACTTCTTGGGATAAAACTGAGCCGCCAGGGCAATGCCAATGATGATGACACCTATCGCCATTTTGAAATTACTCAGCGCCACATTCTCCACATACCCTCGACTGAATAGTACCTCGGAAGCCATTTCATCAAGGAGATGCTTGATGGCATTTGGATCGTTGAGATTAGCCTTCTTCGGGGGCAAAGGAGCCGCAAATTTGTCTGTTGCAAAACCCTTGGTTTCCATTGTTCTTCCACTACTGAGTTTTTCCTGCTTTCTCGATATCGTTAGATCAGTGTGATGAATTCGTTTTGCATTTCCAACTTGACAATGACTATAACCATGACTATAAGACCATATTTCTGTGTTAAAATATGTATGACCATATTTGGTGGAGCTAATAGAGAAGGCATCGATGTTGTTGAGCCTGGAGGAGGAAGTAGGTCACCACAATGTGACCTTTCTTGCGCCCCATTATTCTTGCTTCAAAAGACCAGCAAAGCAGGAGAGCTTCAAAATAGTTTCTTCGAAGGACCAATGAACGATCAACGAAGAAGGAGAACTTCAGGAGGTTTTTCCTAGAGGCTGGGTAACTTGAAGGTTCTACAGATATTGAAATCACAATATCATTGTCATGCCCTGACAAATTATGGGTAAGGGTATTATATGAGAAGAAGGCTATGAATGATTGAATCTAGCAAGGTGATTGATTTCAGCGTTCTTTGCACACAGGAAAAAATAAATCCCACCTTTCATTGCTTTAGTGCCTGCCTAGAAACAACACACGCTACTGAGATGTTCTGTGCTCGATAGGACTTGATCCTGTTGGGTATTTTTGATGGAGAAAATACCAAAAACCAATTAAACATTCACCACAGAGACGATGCTCTGTTTACTCTATCCAGGATCTTTTGCAGAGAACCTCTTTTGAAAAAAAAATTAACTTAGAACACAGTCCATTACACAGTCACAACACATCAACACATTTCTATTGATTTAAAACAAAAGACTGATACATATTTCATCCTCTGTGCAAAGAGGGATTCACAAAACAAACTCTGTTGCAGTCACAGATTTTCCACTGCTGTGGATATTACATAAACAGCTTCATACTATTCCTGTGTTTTACAATGACCCCAAAAAAAATTACATGCCTCCCCTATTTCATATCTCGCACTGCTGTACGTTCAATACATATCAAAAAAAACACCGCGCGCAGACACCATATACATTAAAAAAACTACAACACATAGACTATATTTATGACAACGTATATAAAAACATATATAAAAATATATGGGACGTGTGCCCATCACCATATTAAACATATGCCCATAAAAACATTAAAACCTCCACCTAAATCTACGTAAAACATTAAAACCATAACTTTTCTTCCGCGGCGGTCAACGAAACAAAACGACAAAAAATGCATTTGACGCGGGCGGGGTCGGCAGACGTCACTTCAGTGCCACGTGTCGCCACCCCATTCGTCGGGCCCGGTCGTTAACCTCCGCGCAGCTTCGCGCCAATCCGAGCCACCAAACTCGATCCAACGCAATTCGCTCGCCAAGGTCACGCAAACAAAACGACCTTTAGCGTCTGGGGAAAGCGGTTTTCGGCGTCGTATTAAGGACGCGTGGCAGAGTGTGAATGTGTTCGGAGCCTCTGCTACGGAAACCGCCAAACGCCAAGGGTGGTGCGGGGAAACCACGGTTTTCCTGAAAACCACCGCGCGGCGTAAAATTACAATTTTAACACTCCCCTTTAATTTTAACAGCCGCGTGTTCGGTCATTCCCAAACACTTTCTCAAAAATTCAAAACTCTTCTGAACCAGTGGCTTTGTCAAGATGTCTGCAACCTGTTCCTGGGTCCTGCAATGTTCTAGGACAATTTCTCCATTGTTCACTAATTCTCTGATGTAGTGAAACCTTGTATCGATGTGTTTCGTTCTCTTATGAAACACTGAATTCTTTGACAAGGCAATAGCTGAGCTATTGTCACAAAAGACCACTGTCGCTTTTGCCTGCTCTTGGCCTAAGCTTCTCAACATCCTTCTCATCCAAACTGCCTGACATGCTACTGCTGTCGCTGCCACATATTCTGCCTCTGCTGTAGATAATGCTACAATGGATTGCTTCTTAGAAGCCCATGAGATGGCTCCTGAACCCATATTAAAAACATAACCGGAAGTGCTCTTCCGATCATCTACACTTCCAGCCCAATCGCTATCTGTGTACCCAACCAAATCTGAATGTTCTGAGGCATGATATAGAATTCCAAACATTTTGGTGCCTTTCACATACCTCAAAATTCTCTTTGCTGCCTGCCAATGTACCTCCTTTGGCCTCTCCATAAATCTGGAAATCAAACTAACAGCATACATTAAATCAGGCCTAGTTGCTGTTAAATACATAAGGCTGCCCACAATGCTTTTATACAAGCTAGGATCAAAATCCTTGCTGCTGTCCTCTCTGCTGAGCTTTAATCCCATCACTGTGGGAGTGATTGCTGCCTTGCATTCTTCCATCTTAAATCTGCTCAAAACTTGATTTACATATCTTGCTTGAGATATAAAAATTCCTTTTTCATTTTGATCTACTTCTATGCCTAAGAAGTATCTCAACAAACCCATGTTAGTCATTTCAAATTCATCCTTCATGACTGATTTAAAATTCTCAATAAGCTGAATATCATTTCCAGTGAAAATAACATCATCTACATACAAGACAACAATTAAAATTTTACCATCCTTTTCCTTGATGTAGACTGTGGGTTCTCCTTCACATTTGTCAAATTCATTATCCAATAGATATGAATCTATCCTGCTGTACCATGCTCTTGGCGCTTGCTTCAGCCCATAAAGAGCTTTCTTCAATTTGCACACTTTGTGCTCTTCTCCTTTCTTCTCATATCCGAGAGGTTGTTCCACATAAACCTCTTCCATTAACACTCCATTTAGGAATGCTGATTTCACATCCATTTGGTAGACTTTCCATTTGTTTTGTGCTGCTATGGACAACACTGCTCTCACGATTTCCATTCTTGCAACCAGGGCGAAAGTCTCCTCATAATCTCTCCCATACTGCTGCTTGTAGCCTTTGACAACCAGCCTTGCTTTATGCCTTTCAATCTTGCCTTCAGCATTGCTCTTGGTCTTGTAGACCCATTTCACACCAATGACTTCTTTGCCTTTTGGTAGCTCAACCAAATCCCATGTTTTGTTTCTTTCTATGGCATTCATCTCCTCATCCATAACTTCTATCCATTTCCTATCTTTAATTGCATCCTCGAAATGAATAGGATCATCAACATGACAATACAAGGCAAATAAGGAATTCATTCCTTCTTCATAAATTTCACTTAGATTTCTAAACTTCTTACCTCGTTCACTTGGTGTGCAAGTGCTTGAAGATGCACTTGAATTTCCTCCTTGTGGTGTGCTTGGAGAAGCACTCTCATTGATCCTCAATGGTGTACCTTGCTGTTCTTGTGTTGCTACTGCTGTTTGGGGATTCATTTCAGCCACTTCCTCTTCATCCTCATCATGAGACAAACAATTTTTAATGTTCACTGTTTTCTCTATGCTTCCATCCCAAGCTTCCTCTTCAATGAATTGAACATCCCTGCTAACAAAGAATTTCTTGGTAGATGGGATGTACAGCCTGTAGGCTTTGGATTCATCACTGTATCCAATTGCTGTCCAACTTCCTCCTTAGCTGATCTGGAATGTGTGCATAGGCCACACATCCAAAAACTCTCATGTGGGTGACTCCTTGCTTTCTCCCGCTCCATGCCTCTTCCGGCACTTTGTTCAACACTGCCTTTGTAGGACACCTGTTCAAAATATAAACTGCACAATGTACAGCTTCAACCCAATACTCATTTGGCAAATGCTTTGCCTTCAACATGCTCCTTGCCATCTCCATGATGGTTCTGTTCTTCCTTTCAGCAACTCCATTTTGCTGTGGGGTGTACCGAGTTGTAAATTGTTTATGAATTCCATTTTCTCTACAAAACTTTAGGAATTCATTGGAGATATACTCACCTCCTCTATCAGTTCTCAAAACTTTTATATGCAGCCCGCTTTGGTTTTCCACAAGTGCTTTGAAATTTTGGAATTTCTCAAAGACTTCACTTTTGTTCTTGAGGAAATATATCCAAGTCTTTCTTGTAAAATCATCAATGAATGTCAAGAAATATAGGCTGCCTGCTAATGATGGAGCTTGCATTGGTCCACACAAATCTGAGTGAATGATCTCTAAGGGTGCCTTTGCCCTTATGCTTTTCCCTGATGGAAAACTTTCTCTATGTTGTTTTCCCAAAATGAAACCTTCACAAAGGCTGTCCGGCTTCTCTATCAATGGTAATCCTCTTACCATCCCTTTTCTGCTCAATAAGTTTAGACCTCCAAAATTTAGATGCTCGAATCTCAAGTGCCATAACCAATTCTCATCCTTTGGCACGCTTTGGAAGGCCTCTTGGGTGACTGCTGCCATTTCCCTTTTGTTCTTCATGTATGCCCTGATCCGGAGTGGGAACATCCTGTTCCTTGTCATCTTCACTTCAGCAATGCATCTTTTGCTGGGTGGTATGTCCATGATAGTGCACACATCATTTACAAAGTAAACATTGTAACCCTTTTGGACAAGCTGTCCAATACTCAAGAGGTTACATCTCATTCCGGGGACATAGTAGACATCTGCTATGGTTTTCCTTTCTCCTTGTTTTGTAAATATTTTTACCTCCCCTTTTCCCATAACAGACACTTTACTATCAGTTCCTAGTGTGACCTCTGATTTCAAATTCTGATTTAAGGCTGAAAGGAGGGCTATATTCCCTGTCATATGGTTGCTGCAACCTGAGTCTAAAAACCATATGTCTTCACTATGTGTTTCAGCCATGTTACAAGCTAACAGGACATTTTCTTGACTACTGTTTTCTCTTGTAACATTTGCATTTTGTCTGCTGTTCATATCATGTTGTTTCTTTCTACAATCACTAGCATAATGTCCATACTTTTTGCAATAATAGCATTGAACATTAGATTTATCATACCTTTGTCCTTGAGCCTGATATTGATCTCTTTGTTAGTTGCTGCCTTGACCTTGGTTCTGATTTGGATTGCCGCCTCTTCCTTGTGCATTTGATGGGCTGTTCCTTCCACCTCTGTTCTGGCTTCTGCCTCTTCCTCTACGGTTTCCTCTTCCTTGACCTCTTCCTCTTCCAAAGGACATCTGGGTCTTGAAGGCTTGCTCAAGGGATGAGTTTTCATTCCTACTCAACCTCTGCTCATGAGTTATCAGTGATGCATGTAGCTCATCAACTGAATAGTTTGAGAGATCCTTTGTCTCTTCAATGGTGGTGACTATGGCATCGAACCTTGAGGGTAAGACCCTCAATATTTTCTCCACTATTCTTCTATCTTCAATTGTTTCTCCATGAGTTGTCATTTGCGTGATTACACCAATCACATGAGTGAAGAATGAGTCAATGTTATCTGACTCCTTCATGTTCAAGTTTTCAAAATCCTTTCTCAGCATTTGCAATTTTGCTTTCTTCACTCTCAACATGCCTTGATAGGCAATTTTTAGGGTTTGCCATGCATTGTGTGATGTTGTAGCTGCTGCTATCCTTGGGAATATACTCTGGTCCACTGCTTGATACAACAAGACAATGGCCTTTGCATCCTTCTTCCTATTGAGCTTCAATAGGTCCTTCTCTCCCTGAGTTAGGTTATTAAATGTTGTTGCATCTGCTGGTTCCTCAAACCCATATTCTACTAGTTCCCATATATCTTGAGAGATGAACAAAGCTCTCATGGCTATAGACCAGTAGTCATAGTTCTTCCCATTAAAGTGTGGGAGCTGGGTGTTGAACATACCCATGCTTGTGCTTGCCATTCCTTGCATCTTGAACTATGGTTTTAAATCCTTGACTGTGATTTTAAAAAAAAAAAAAACAACTGACTGTCTTCAGCAATAACAAGAGAAATGCTTTTGGGGAATACCTGAATCCTTCGCTGTCTGAGTCTTCTGTCTGCCTGAGAAGTTTTGCTGCAGCAACAACCTTCTCCCTTCAGCTTCTTTAACTCCTTTAAAGAGCCTGAGCCTGCTCTGATACCACTGTTGGGTATTTTTGATGGAGAAAATACCAAAAACCAATTAAACATTCACCACAGAGACGATGCTCTGTTTACTCTGTCGAAGATCATTGCAGAGAACCTCTTTTGAAAAAAAAATTAACTCAGAACACATTCCATTACACAGTCACAATACATCAACACATTTCTATTGATTTAAAACAAAAGACTGATACATATTTCATCCTCTGTGCAAAGAGGGATTCACAAAACAAACTCTGTTGCAGTCACAGATTTTCCACTGCTGTGGATATTACATAAACAGCTTCATACTATTCCTGTGTTTTACAATGACCCCAAAAAAAATTACATGCCTCCCCTGTTTCATATCTCGCACTGCTGTGCGTTCAATACATGTAAAAAAAAACACCGCGCGCAGACACCATATACATTAAAAAAACTACAGCACGTAGACTATATTTATGACAACGTATATAAAAACATATATAAAAATATATGGGACGTGTGCCCATCACCATATTAAACATATGCCCATAACAACATTAAAACCTCCACCTAAATCTACGTAAAACATTAAAACCATAACTTTTCTTCCACGGCGGTCAACGAAACAAAACGACAAAAAATTCATTTGACGCGGGCGGGGTCGGCAGACGTCACTTCGGTGCCACGTGTTGCCACCCCATTCGTCGGGCCCGGTCGTTAACCTCCGCGCAGCTTCGCGCCGATCCGAGCCACCAAACTCGATCGAACGCAATTCGCTCGCCAAGGTCACGCAAACAAAACGACCTTTAGCGTCCGGGGAAAGCGGTTTTCGGCGTCGTACTAAGGATGCGTGGCAGAGTGTGAATGTGTTCGGAGCCTCCGCTACGGAAACCGCCAAACGCCAAGGGTGGTGCGGGGAAACCACGGTTTTCCTGAAAACCACCGCGCGGCGTAAAATTACAATTTTAACAGATCACATGACGAATTGGGGGAGAATGGGATGCAAATATTCAATTTCACCGGTCAATTTTTATTGGTCAGAAGGACAAGAATGAAGGTCTGATTGGATAGGGTGAACAATGTTTTCTCACCCCAATCTCTTAGAGAAAATCCTTATCAACATAATTATAGTTCTATATGTATTGTTTATGACATAACATAATTCTATAATTATTTAGTTCATAACATAAAGTTATAACATCACATATATCTATATATATATATATATATATATATATATTGTGCATAACTATAACATTTAACATAGCATAAGCACTTAGAACATAAAACACACACACGTATAGCTATATAACTATATAATTATATATATAAGTTCATGTTTTACCAATGCATCATTGATAAGTACATTAAATCTATCATGAAAATTGTATTTGGAGTAAATAAAAGCATTTTTACTCTTTTCTAATTTGTAAAATATTGTTTTATTATGTAGTGTGTTGTAAAAGAAACATTGTCTTCATGTGCTTACATCTAGTATATGTCATGTGTCAAAGTCAAACATTATAAGAACTTAAAGTCTACACGAGTATTTTGTTGACATGAAATTTTATTAGTTTTGAAAACATGTTTATTTCAATTTTTACATATATATATTTACATATTTATACCTTATGAATAAAATGTATTATTTAGAAACATGAAAAAGTGTGAAGGTAGATTTGATCACTTTTTTCAATTGTGTTTACATGGAACTCAATACTTTGATTGATAAATTATAAAAAAATGGACTTTAAAGTTTAGGACTTTAAGCTAGATTATTTTGCTTGAGTTTAGAAATGGTTTTTTTTGTCAGTATTCTTTCTAATTTTTCTTTTTTTTCTTTGATTAGTTTATATATATTATATGTAATAATTTTGTATTATATGTAATAGTTTAGTCAACATTTTTTTCTTGGATTAGTTTATATGTATTATATGTAATATGTAGAGGCATCCCATATGCTCACCCCAACCGTAGGATGTCAAAGTATGAGGGGATCTATTATACATGATTGGGCTCATGATAGATCATGTATCCTACCTAAAGTGTGTATTCTACTCATAGATCCTTCTTCCGACATTATTCAGAGTGTTTGAGGTAACATTTCTATCTTTGCTGATGATCATGGTACCTCCAGTGGGCCTTCTTCACCTATTTCAGGTACACCTCCTGGATTTTTAAATCCTTTAAAAACTTTATGCGTTTCTTTCTTGAAATTGTCTTTAATTTTCAAATTGTCTTCAACTTAAGTGTTTGAATTGATTGTATATGTTATTGTGCTTCTAGTTTGTTAAATATATATGTTAAATTATATTTATGATTTACAAACCCTCAACGGGGTGAGCCCGAGGATCACAGTGTAGCATCGATCCCTTTGTGGGATGATGCTATAACTCATATCACATTGGAGGATGTTATGACCCAATATACGTGGATCACACGAGAGCTAGATAACATCCATTCCAGTTCACCTACTAGGCATAAATGCATGAGATTAGATGCCCACATACTTGGGAGGTGGTGAAAGAGGCCACTAAGAACATTGATGTTCATGGGGAGTTGTTTGACATCCCTTCAAATTTCCTTGCTAGACATAAAGGTCTGATTCTATTGAAATATTTTAAGAATGTTGATGCAACCCATTTTGTGTATGATCGATTCATTGGAGCTTGCAGCAAGTTCCCCCACCATAACCGGGTCACCGTTTATTTTTCCAAGCATAGATACGTAGATTTCATGTTACATATGAGGACGGATTACACAGATACCAAATCTCATTATTATGAACCCGACTTGGCATGTACATATGATCACGAGGGGACTTGTAGGGACCTTGGGCATGTACCACCACCTTCGAGATTGTTGTCACTACCGTCTCAAAGCGTGGTATTCTCGACAAAGTTTTAGGAGTTGCCACAACTCAATGCTGAGACCAGGGATGCCATTGCAAATAACATGTAGACGTCATTGGTCAGTGCGTGTGTTACATTGCATGGAGAGATTAGGATACTGCCACCATTGCCTCGGGACCCACTAGTTCCTTTATATGATTCTTAATTTCTCACGAGTTTACTAGCTGACCAACTTATGTCATATGCATGTATGTATCATGATTCTATCCTTGACACTTAGAGGGTGCACGACCCATGTGACACAGACTACGTACATATATATATATGAAACTTTTGACTCTTATTGTCAAATAATGCATAATTATTTATATTAATTTCTAGTTTGTATTATATTGAATTTATATTAATAAGTTCATGATAAGATGTAGACACAACCAAGTTACATGGATGAGTTTATGAGGTCATCCAAGGGGGTAATTGATTAGCTAGGCCATCCTCCATCAGAGCATGTTTCCATGGATTTTTCTCCACCTCATAACAATCATGTGGAGGAGAGTCACTATGCACAACCACATGGACCAACAATTTAGGTAAACCTTTTATTCCTAAGATCTCAACATTTTATTTTTCTAAGTTACACATATATGCTAATTAATTTGTAGACTAATTATAATTTTTAAATGCCATTGTGTACACATGTCCATATGTAGAGTGCTATTGATGTCGAAGTTATGTGGACACATGAGTGGGATGTTGGGTATAAAGGCACTGACGATGTGGGGCCATCGATGTAAGCCCCAATCATTGAGCCATAGGTAGGGGAGCACCAAACCCAGACTCATCACACCCCTATCCTATCTAACTTGGATTTGGACTCGACTGAGTTACTAGATTATGTAATTTTTTTATTTTTTATTTTTATTTTTATTTTTATTTTATCTATTAGACTAACCTAAGTACCCACGGGGATTTGAACCAGTGACCTATCGCAAGGAGTGCCTTAGCAGTGCACCCATTCACTATCAATCCAAAACCCTTTGGGCACTAGATTATGTAATTAAAAATGTGGTTCAAAATCATTTATTTCCATATTTTTTTATTTTGTAAAAATAATGATCTAATTAGTTTGAACTTGAATGTGGTATATTCTAGTACCAACTTATGGACAGTTTACACGGATGAACTCACATAGGAATTTGGTGTTATTTAGAGTATATAGTTTATATATTTTTAGGCCCATTTCATAGGGCATATTCACATGTGATACAAACTTTGTATATTTTCATACATGGAAAATTGTTGGATGTACATGAACATTATTTCAGTTTATGGATGCTTATTATTTCAATTTATGGATGTTCATGTGATATTTGTAATTTGTATATATTTTAATATGGATAGTTTATTGATACATTCATTAATTCAGTTTATAGATTTGTATTAATGTTGTTTATGGATGTTCATTGATTTTTGAAGTTTATGGATCTGTTAAAATAATTTTTCTAGTTTAAAATAATTTCTATATACTATAACTTTTATTAAAAAATATAACAATTTTATTTCTAGTTTCATAGACTAAGAAAATATGTACAATCTTAAGTTATGATGCAAGAATTTTGATACTTAAAATGAACTAAAATATATGATGGTTGAATTAAAAAACGCAAATAGGATTGAAATAAGTTTTAAATTCAATTTTAAAAAATGTCTCCTAAACAAGTTTTATTCAATTTTATTTATTTTGAGGTCATCTAGAAGAGCTTAGTCATAATATGATATAAGTACAATCTTACTATGATTGAAGTCACTTTGATACTTAAAATAAACTAAAATATATCATGTATAAATTTAATATTGAACATGGAAATAATTACAATCATGTTTCATATTGGCTTGTAGAAAGTGTATTTTATTGCAATTAATATGCATGTTATTACAGTTGAATTTTAAAACTAAATTATTTGAATTCTAAAGTCATCCATATATATATATATATATATATATATATATATATATATATATATATATATATATATATATATATATATATATATATATATATATCTTTGTGACCCACCCATTTACCAATGCATGGTCAACTTTTTAAGTATTTCAATCAATTTCTTATCTCAAGGTTCAATTAAAAAACACACATAGTATTGAAATAGTTTTATTCAATTTTCAAAGATTTCATGTAAACAATAAATAAGTTTTATTCAATATGATTTCTTTTGAGATAATCTTCAAGAGCTTAGTCATAACATGATATAATTCAATCATATTGAAATTTAATATACAGGTCAAAAAACAATATATGACAAGTTTCTATAATTTTATATAATGTTATCAACTTTCCTAAATTTACTTAGCTATCCAAGTATTTAAATTAGTTCCTTATAATTGAAATATGTTTTATTCAATTTTAAAAAACATAAATATGGTTGAAATAAGTTCTATTCAATTTTAAAAGACATGGAGATGTAAAATTTACAAATATAAGTTTTATTCAATTTTATTTTGTTTGAGGTTATCTACAAAAGCTCATTCATAATGCACATCATCAATAATTTTTTTGTGCTTACACTGAAATCAATGCACAATGTTAAAATTATTATCTTGAAATTAATGTACACCATACATCAAATCAGAAATCATCATGTTCACTGAAATCAATTCATCTAATGCAAGCAATCAAATAGGATGAGAAATCAACATCGACACTGAAATCAATGCATTTTATCTAAACAATGAAATATGATTAGAAATCAACATTTACACTTAAATCAATGCATCTAATGCTCCTAGCAATCAAATAGGATTATAAACCAACATCTACACTGAAATCAACACATCTAATGCTAGCAATCAAATAGGATTATAAATCAACATCTACACTAAAATCAATGCATCTAGTGCTAGCAATCACATAGGATTAGGAATCAACACCTAGATTGAAATCAATGCATCTAATGTAAACAATGAAATAGAATTAGAAATCACCATCTACACAGGCATCAATGCATGTAATGCAAGAAATCAAATAGGATGAGAATACAACATTTGTACACTGAAATCAATGCATCTAATGCAAGGATTTTTCTTTGATTTCTCTACCCCCTCCATCTATATCGATATCTCCCTTCATCTCTCCTTCTTTGTCTCTCTATCGAACTCCCCCAAACACACACACACTCTCTCTTCATATCTCTCTATATCTCCTTCCTTTCCTCTATCTCTCTCTTCGTCCTTCTCTCCCCTTTCCATCTCGATCTCTATCTCCATTTGTCTCTCCTTATTCATCTCTCTATATCACCCCCAAAACATACACATTGTTTCTCCATATATTTCTATATCTCTCTCCCTCTCCCTCTCTCTCTTCCCATTATTTCCCTCTCTCTCTCTCTCTCTCTCTCTCTCTCTCTCTCTCTCTTCCCCTTGTCTCCCTCTGTCTCCCCTTCTATCTCTCTTCCCCCCTACTCTCCTCTCTTCCTCTCTCCATCTCCCTTGTCACTCACTCTCTCTCTCTCTCCACTTTTATCTCTCTCTCTCTCTCTCTCTCTCTCTCTCTCTCTCTCTCTCTCTATCTCTCTCTCTCTCTCTCTATATATATATATATATATATATTTCTTCTTACCTCCTTATCTCTTCCCCTCCAACTCCATCTCTCCCTTTCCCTCCTTATCAAGTTCTCTCTCTCTTCCTTTCTCTCCCACCTCCCTCTATTTCTCCCCCTCGCCTCTCTCCCTCTCCCTCTCTCTTCATCCCTATCCCTCCCTCTCTCATTATCTGTCCCCCTTCTCTCGATTTGTCCTTCTTTTTATTTCTATCTCATGACACAACATACACAAACTCTCTCCATCTCTCCCTTGTCACCGCCTCTCTCTCTTTCCACCTTTCTCTCTCTCTATGTCTTGAAATTCTTCCCTCCCTATCTTTTCCTCAAACTCCATCTCTCGAGCTCCCTCTCTTTCTCCTCCACTCTCTCCTCCTCTCCTTCTCTTCATATTTGTGTCTTCCTCTCTCTCTCCTATATATTTCAAAATATTTAATATACTTTGACAATTAAACATTATGTTTAAATAATATTTTTAAATTTAATTTTTAAATTTTGATGTTGTATATGTATATATATATATATATATAAAGAAAGATTTCAAATGTGTGTTGCACATTCACGTGGAGGGAAAATGATAATTTCCATGGAAATATTATCTAAAAGTTTCCAAAATATTAATGTTTCAGTTACCTCAATGAGTGATACATAGAGTGCTTCATGTCTTCCAATTGAAACTATTTAGGTTTTATTTCTTTAGGTAGCTTTAGGTTATGATTACTTCATAATTTAAAATATTTTATATTTTATTATTTTAGAATTATAAAAAAATTAAGGTTAAAAAAAATTAACATATTGAGTTAGCTTGTATGAATCTATTTGTGTTAATGACTTGATGAGAGCCAGTATTGCAGCAAGAATGCTGCAACTCCTAGGGCTACCAAATTTACTTCATCAACCTGGGGTTTGTAAAAACTTGGAGGTGAGAGTGATGTATACACAATAGATGTAATGGTATACTCTTGTCACTTTTCAATTGGGGCAATAGACCACTACGGTTTTTCAAACCAATGTTCTATTGAATAGAAGAAGTCTGACTACCAAATGGAGAATGGAAAATTATCCTTAATGAAAGAAAAGTAATGGTGCCTACTTTAAGGAATGAAAGACTAAATTGGAAGATGCTTGTAAAGTTACATGAAAGCCACTATCACCAACGTTTTTGGAGTGTCTTCTGTCCCTATGATACCACTGATATAACTATCCACAAATGGAATAAAACTAATTAATCATCCAAATACTTTCAAATTAACAAAACCAAAATCACTTTAGCAGCTAACTATGAATGTAATCTAAGCATACATGTACAAAAAGAGGGGCCTCTACTGCTAGGGTTGGGACCTAACCCAAGAGATTCATCCATCTGAGTCAACTTAGTGATGGATCAAGGGAATGGTTCTCATTTTCATTAAAATATAAAAAATACAAAATATTCATCAGTCACAATCTCTTATCTCGAAAATGCCTCTTGGCTACAACAAAAAAATCCGAATCCTAATGAGGCTCTAGGCATTCTTATTTATATAATTGAAGCTACCAACAAATTCCTTAAATTTAGGGAGGCTTGGACCCCAAACTCGAGATCAATTGGTCTTCAACTATCACTGGCTTGGCTGCCAATGATATTAATGGCTTGGCTGCTTGTAACTCAAAGTTGTTGAGATCTAGTGGAGGAATCTTCGATTGAGTTAGGAGTTAAGGAGGGAGATCCAATATCCTAAAAGCCCTCTTGCTTGTCTACTTCATGTTTTTGCACTTTAATTAGCCAAAAGTTTCTCTAAAACCTGCAATCAATGCACATTATACCACAAGACATGACATCTCATCTTTACCCTTCTCATTAAGCAAAATATAACAAAAGATATAAAGAAATGTGAGAAGAATTTATTTTAATAAGATGGAGAGTGGCATTAAGGTCCATATAATTTACCCATTGATGAGCCTCATCATCACCCCCTACTGAAAGTGTTTCTCATCCTCTGAGCAACTCAATCTATGTCCATGTCTTTCATTTCTTTGGTGGCCTCATTGACATTCCAGGCCTCTATTACAGTATCCTCTTCTTATGGATAAAATTCTACATGATTTTATATTTCCTCCCACTCCTTTCTTTCTCCTCCTTCCTTTCTTACTTCTAACATACCCAATAGCAATGTTGGACTAAGTTTCAAGCCAATCCAGTTGACTTTGAGTCTTTACAATGCCCTCTTATATAGTGGGGTCCTTTCTAGTGCATCCATCATTCTTTTAGGGGAATGATACTCCGTGATCTTTAGGCTGTAGGGTAAGGTGTTCCATCTCCTTTAGCATGATTTCTAGCTTTCATACCCGAGAAATCTCAAAGTGTCCTCAAAATGAATGATTGCTTACTCTTCTGTAGCTAGGTATCTTGGTGCAAGATGGGGATCATTGGCTATGAGGTAGTAGGTGCTAATGACAACCATGGGGTTGATATGTTCTACTCTGATGTAAAGGGGGCTCTGTTTCTTCGCTTTCCAATACCCTTTTTACCTCCTTAGCCATGATCTCCTCATGACATCCATGATGCCAATGCCATCAGTTGTAAGTCCCGTAGCTTTTTTTCCCCTGGAAAAATCGTAATTTTATTCAAAAAGAGAAAAATTACATGTTTTAGATGATAATGAGAGTATGAAATAATAGAAGGTCCTGATTTCTTAGAATCCATAAAAGACTAATCTACTCTTTCCTACCTTTCTTCTTTTCCACTTTTCACCAACCACCAATGTTGGGAGTGGAAGTTACAATAGACATTTGATTCTCATTGGTATTTGTAAGATATTCTTTGTCTAAATCTGATCCCTCTGATCCATGGATTCGTTTGCTACCACTAGCTTCTTTCCCTGTTATGTGCTACTCATACTTCTGCGGAGGATTGCTGGGTCATTGTTTTAATGCAAAGTTGTGCTCTGTGTTGTCCTTCTATGGATTGATCTGTATAGTCTGCTCCATATTGTCTGCAGTGTTCTTTGTTGTCTCCTCTTCTTCTGTTGTTTCATCTGGATGCTCTGTGCATTGCCAACCTTTTGGTTTTTGTGATTGTTTCTTATTTCTTCTGGTGTATTTTTAGCTTGTGGGCAGGTACTGAGAAGGTGACCTGTTTGTTGACAGCCACAACACCAGAATGTCGTATTTTCATAATCTAGTGGTTGAGTCCACTGTATATTGTTATGGATCAGAATAATGTTGTCAGGTAATCCTTGACTAAGATCTACCTCAACACATATTCTGGCGAAGGTGAATATGCCTCTTGAGACTCTTTCCACATCTGTCTTGAGAAATTTTCCTATTGAATTCCCCATTCCTTC
This sequence comes from Pinus tabuliformis, assembly GCA_031772625.1. Classification (NCBI taxonomy): domain Eukaryota; kingdom Viridiplantae; phylum Streptophyta; class Pinopsida; order Pinales; family Pinaceae; genus Pinus; species Pinus tabuliformis. The sequence goes on along the minus strand of CM062812.1, from coordinate 635,647,847 downwards.
TAATACTTTGGGATGCCAGAAATGTAGTGGGAGGTTGTGTATCCTGACCCAAACAGGAATTTTAGAAACCACCATAGTAGTGGCATCAAAACCTGAGAACCAAGGGATCATGAAAAGTCCTATGTTGCCCCAGAACCATGGTCCCTCATTGAGGGCATATTCCCTATCCTTGACTATGTCAAATTTGACAATAAAAAACCCCTTAGAACATAGATGGATATCACAATTTGTTGACCATGTGGAGTAGATCCATTGATGTAATGCATCTGATTTAGGCCAAAAACCATTGAATCTGCATATGACAACCTTAGTATAGAAATCTGCATAAAGCTCATTTACCTCAGGTAGAGAGACTGTCAAGGCTGGTATCTGTGATTTTTGCTCCACAATGTAGGGTCCAGGTAGTTTTGGTGGTGGTGTTGGTTTGGTGCTGGCTTCTCCCTTCCCTTTGACCGCACATCTTTGAAGGAATCCATGCCCTTTGAGCTAGATCCAAAACATCCACCTCTCAATCTTGAATTTAGGATGATGGTTGAATCTGAGACAATTTCGTAGTCCTGTACTGGTAAGTCCCCTAGCTTTGGATTGGGCTCCCAAACATTCAAATCTGTTTGGGCCAAGTTATGTAGGTAGAATTTAGATATCTTAGCCCTGTATTCGAGGGTGCTTTTGTCATAGAGGTCAATGAACTACCTATAGTCTTGGAAAGGCATAGTCCCTCGTTGTGCGAGGGTTTTTATCTAAAACTGCGACCATTGTTCTTTGAGGTATAAGGAATATGATTTTGCTGGAATTGTGTACTGAAGTGCCTCCATGGAGAGACTTTCCATAGTTTCCAATTGGCTCTTATTTTCATGTACTTGCCTCCTAAACCATGTGTTCTCAGCCTCTAGTTGAGATTTGATCACTCTTTCCTTGTCTCTTATCCTACTCAACTCTTTTCCCATCTCTAGCAGCTTTTCTTCCATATGGCCCACATCCTATACACTTTTTGATTTAGCAATTTGCATCCAGCAATGTATCCTTACTCTCTCCTTTTCAAGCTCAAAGAATAGAGGGATGATTTTTTTTTTTGTGGTATTACTCTGCCTCCCTCAATGAATCTGTAATAGGAGCTGAGGTTTGGCTGTGGGCTAGGTTCCTACATCTCCTAGGACTCTCCTTTTACTGTCTCTTGAACATTTGTCTGTCCTTGTATTTGGGTTGCTGCCCCTTTTCCTTCCTTTTTCCCCTACTATCCTTCCTACTCCTGTTTTTGTGTTTCCTATAGTTTTGATAGAGTTTCCTGTAGGATTGTCTTTGTTTCCTGTATGCTTATCTGTGTTTCCTGTAGGAGGCCTTTCCCTTTTTGAAAAGGGGTCAAAGGTTGACTTGGTGACAAGCTTCCTAACATAGGTCATTGGTGACCTTGGGGAAGCCTGTTGTGATGTGCCCTCTTCACGTCTCATTCGTAGAGGGACTAACTTCTCTTATTATTTTGGTGAGTCCTAAATGATTATAGGAGTCTTAGTAGGTGTTTGAGGTCTTCCTTGTTTTATCCTGGTGCTCCTCCTTGTTCTGAAGTATAGGGGAGTCTTCCTCTGCCTCTTTCCTTTTGATTTTATAGGTGTACTTAGAGCAGTTAATGCAACATTTGCCTCCTTCTCTGTGGGCTACGGAGACACCCTTGGGGATTCCTCTCCTTCCTTGCTATGTATTTCAAGAATAGATTCATCCTTTTGTTCTTCTTCCCTGCATTATTTTTCATCCTCTATCTCATTTATTTCCACCTCCTCTTCTTCAGGCTCTTCTTCTTCTTCTTCATGCTCTTCTCCCTCTTCTTCACCACTAGAAGTAGGGTCTCTTTCATACTAAATGGCTTGAATTGCATCTTCTCTATTCATGTCTGCAAATTTTGAAGACATAATAGGGATTCTTAAGTTGTTTAGGGCATATCCTAATAGGATTTTGAGAAGTCCATGATGTGCTAGCTACTAATGCTTTCCTTCTTGTGCTTTGACACTCATGTCTATTATTGATTTTAACAAAAAGTAAGGCACACTAAGTCTTCTATGTGGAGGTAACTCAAGTCTCCAAATATCAGCTCATGGAGGAGTCTAAACTGGTAACCATAGACTATACTGAGCCTACCCTCACAAGAAATATACTTGAGAATGTGATAGCTTACCTCATCCTAAGGATATGGAATGCTCCCCCTTCTAATCCCATTTTTGTCCTAAATTCATTCCTCTCCTTCAAAGAAAAATTTCTTCTTGGCAAGAGTGTTGCTAGCTTTATCCACTTTTCTCCATTGCAAACCTAGAGGAAGTTTAGTGATCTTGCTAATTCTTTTAGGGGTAATTATCACTAACAATCCCCTCACTACAACAGTGGCACTGACTCTAGCTAGAGGTATGAGTGACATTTCAAATTCCATAGATATATCATCATCATATCACCTAAGTAGCTCGAAGAATCCAAACCATTGATTCCTTATAAATATTTCTACCACAGGAGGATGCTGATGTATTCTAGCTATTTTGGTGGGACCCCTTATGTTGAAACCCCTTATTTGGGAAAATTATAGACTTATAATTTGACAGACATAAATTATCAACCAAGGGTAGGTAAGCTTGTGAGATGCTGTGCAAAATATATGTAGGATAATACCATAAGTGTTGTTCTAAATAAAATCACACACACACAACTTCAAGAACTCTTTTCTTCATCAACACTTAGCAGCAAAGGCTATGGAGTAGATAATTCATCTCTCTACAACACCTAGAATTGCTGATGTAGATCCAGAAAAGATACAAACCCAAACAACAACAATTAACTCAATTCACACTTTGCATAATAGAAATGAAAGCATATTCAACAATTCCAAATCATTCATCAAATGAGCTCACATTTAACCATCATTCACAAGTTGTTACAAATTAGAAAAGAGAACTGCAAACTGTGTACTAATTCTAGTAATGCATGACAAAAATAAATGGAAATAAAATAAATCTGTAGCTACAGGAGTTGTGAGTAAAGGGGGCCCTCCCTTACTCACAACCCCTTCAACTATGAAAGGAGTTACTTAATGAAATTCAGCAGAACATCAAGTATTATATTAATCTAGAAAATATACAATAATAAAGGTATGATATATTCAATCTGTCCTTCTTCTCTCCAGATCCTCTCTTAATCCCCATCCAAATAAACATAAAGTTCTTTTATACAAATACATGGGCATAACTTGCCTCAAGTTAGAAAATCTAACACCCTACAACTATTGACTAACAATAGCTAATAAAGATAGCAGAAATAAGCATGATGAGGTCGATCCATGACTAAAAGCATGGATTGAATAGATTTCGTGAAGCTATAGGAACTACCTCTTAATATGGCCATCTGAAAAAGGAATGAAGGTATGGGAAGTTTCAATGGCAGTTCTGAGGCGACCAATAGGAAAACATCCATATTAGTGACTTTCTCAACAAAACCCATGTCTTCATTCTCCTCGAGGTTGACTGAAACATGCTCAACCATGGATATTGCTGCAGGAAATTGGGGCGGTTACTGGAAATCTCTGCATCTACAGGAAAGTGGCGAACTGCAGGAAATTGTGGAGCACCTGAAGGAAATTGGGGCGGTTATAGGAAATCTCTGCATCTACAGGAAATCAATGATTGTAGGAAATATCCACATCTATAGGAAATCAGCGATTATAGGAAATCTCCACATCTATAGGAAATCAACGATTGTAGGAAATTGTGGAGTAGTTTCAGGAATCTTGGAACCACTTCAGAAAATGGTTGATCTGCACAAGATGTGGTCAACTTCTTTGACATTGTAGGTGATTCGATTAGATAACATTTTAACTTCAAAAATACTTAGGAATTAAAGTAAAATGATACATTTTAAAATAATTTTCATTCTTTCAAGTTCACAACACCCTCTTGGTCAAAACACACAAAATGTAGTAAAAGAGGGTTTTTAAGGATAAGAAGGGTTCAAAATAAGGGGGTTAAGACCTTATAAATATTATAAAAAATGAGAAAAATTGGGACTCAACCTCTCCCCCACACCTAGCTTCTTGCATGTCCCTTATGCAAGCAAAAATGTTCCTCCAAGAAGAAAATTTAGTCCTTGTTCTGGGCCACAACTACTGTAGCAAGATGGTCTAGGTGTGCCCTACTAGATTCTACTTTATGTAGCCTGTTCCAATACTCTTCATTCTTCTTCTACAAATGACCAATATGAACTTGATGTTTCTTCATAATACGACAGACCTTCTGATGTTTTCACTTTCCATTCTTCCACCTCTTTCTGTAATCGCAAGCTATTCTCCTTCAAGATTTTTTATTTTATTTTTTTGTCTGGAGCACTTGTTTAGAAACGGTGAGCTGATTAACTCCTTATAGGTCCCCTCATCATCACATTGTCCCTAGGAGGAGTGCGACGAACTTTGTTCCTCAGTCTTGACAGGTTTTGCCCTTTCCTCTACATGTTCTTTAATCACCAGCTTTGTGGCTTGGATCCTCGTAAAGCATTTAGCAGGTGCGAGGGTGCCCTTTTGGCTTTGGGTTTCACCCAACAATTTCCCCTGTTACTAAAACTAGGCAGAAATAATTCGAACCCAATGAAAATAAGAAGTTTTAATTAGGAAAGACTCGGGAGTAATGGGAAACTTTGAGTTATGGGGGAACATGATCATGATTGTCATCATGATGCATTCTTCCAAATAAACATTGGGAAGATAACATTGTGTAAATCGAAATAATAGGCGGGAATGGGAATTTGTCTAAGATACCAACCGTCAGGGCTGTGTTTTCCATGAATGTAGACATGACTTAAATTCATGTAAATTTAAAAATTTTAGTACCATTACTTTTATACCCTAATTATTTTGATGTCATAACATACCTTCGATTTTACCTTACAACTGTCAATACATTTGATGATGTATGTACTTACTTTGAAATTATGAACCACTTTGAAATCATATTATATGAAAGATCATATAGCTATGTGCCCTAAAATAAAAATGATGATAATCGATACTTTCCATATTCTGTAGAATATTCTCTTCTTAAAATTCGCTCTTCAGGAAATGATTGTTTTTGCTGTGGAAATGTTGTTGCTTGAATGTTTTGCAGGAAGTCTATCTACAAGAAACCATATTCTCCCCCTCTTCTACAGTTCACTGCACACAAATAAATAGGTTGAGGTCGAATGTACAATGAACTCACTAGATTAGAAGCCATTAAGGTCAACTGTTAACCAATGCGAGGCCCATCATCAATGATGAGAGCAAGGACCAAGGTACATCTGACGCATCCTATTAGGTGTGAATGTATGAGCTATTTTCAAACCCCCTATAGGATCAAATAGTCAAGGAGCCGTAATGAATCCCCATTGCTGCTAGTGTGATAGATTGTCGTTAAGGTATACAAGCTTCAAGGCATCACCAGTCTCTGATCTTGAAACCCAGATAATTTGCTGATGTCGATGGGCCAAGATCATTGGAAGGAGGGCCTTAAGAAATCCCACATCAGTCCAACATGAGAAAACCAAAAATTTTCTTGAAAAATGAAATTTATTCTAAGGATCCACTAATCTATTATTTTAACTAGCCGAGTATAGTCTATGCTCACAAAATTTCAATTTTAGAGAGTCTGAAATACTGAAAAAGAAAACTCCAAGGGGGCTCCTTTTCCGTAATTAGTCCATTGGGCTGGGAAAAAGGAATAAACCTATACCCAACAAACGTTCCTCTCATGGTTTAATGAGCACAAGAAGGAACAAAGTAGGCTCAATTTATTGTAGCAAAAAATCAAGAAGAGGTAATGAAAGGAATGACCCCCTTTCCCACCATTTCTATCTCTTTCTTATTCAAAATCAATTCAATTTTTGTTGGGTCAACTTTAATTCCTGCAGCAAAAACATGATAATCCAAGACAATGCCTTCAGTCATGATTATAAAATAGTTTTCACTGCTCAATGAAATATTAGTCTCTCTACATCTTTGCAAAACCTTAAAAAGATTAATTAAAGCATCTTCAAAAGTATCTCCCACCACCGTAAGATCATCCATATAAACTTCTATGAAATCATAAGAAAGATCAGAGAATATACCAAGTATCATATTCATATATGCATATTCCCTTCCTCGTAATCATCACCCACTACTGCTCATTGTAACTTGAGCACCTTTTCGATTTATTCCCCTTTGATGTCACCTTGCCATGTGTCTAGTTGACTAGCACTTTAACTTTTTGTTATTGGGCTAAGGGTGGCCAAGTTAACTGGCCACCTTCGCTTATAAAACCAATATTTTACATATTCGTATAATTTTAATCATATTCGTACTTATGAGAGAGTATGGATGAGGTGACATACATGTTCCTTCCTTTTCCTTGTCAATGCATGTTGGAGGGTGGATCTACTGTGCTGCTCATGGTTCAGGTACATCTTATCTATTGCTCTCTTTTTGTTGATTTTATTCTGCTGATAGGTTGTCCTCTTGTTGATGTGCAGGTGTGGGCTTTCTCTATTTCTACTAAGCTTTAGAGAGGTGCCATAGTGCCTATAGTTGTGTTTCTCCTCTTCTAATGCATGGGTGCTGAAGGTTGGGCTTGGAGCTTGCTGCTGCTCAAAACATGATGCTACAAGGTTTCCGGTACTACTACTACAGGAAATCCTATAGTTGCCCTTTTTTTGAATTCCTGTGACCTTTCTATTGCTTGGAGGATGAATATATATTGGAGTGAGTGAAAGGTGTGGCCATGGAGTGGTAGGTGAGGTAGGCTGCTGGTGGTATGCCCCTTTGATATTTCTTCGTTTCTTTTTGTTTCTTTCATTTTTCATTTTTTATTTTTTACTTCTAAGTATATTTTTTTTTATGGACAGAGAGGGTGACATGGTCATGAGGGGTGTTGGCTGAGATGTGGTGAAGTAAATGGCCTCCTTTTTTCATCCAAAATAGACTTGCATCATAATTTTTCAATTAGACTTCCTTTCCTGTAGATTTTTAGGACTTCTTGTAGTACTACAAGAAATCCTGTAGAAGTCACATAATTGCCTGAAATTTGGATTTTTTTGATTGTTGGAGATGAGTATGGATGAATGAACATGGGGGTCATGGAGGGGATGAAATGGATGAAGAAAAACATGGGGTTTTCCATGGCTTGCTGCCCTCTGATCTCTGTGTCCATAATCTTCTTGAAAACTTGCCAAAACCAGAATTGTTATGAGTGGGCAGGTTTGAGGTCCCTCCCATTATTTTTGTGCTTTCTCTCTATCTCTCTCTATTTTTGAAGGATAGCTAGGTTTCCTCAAAGGAGGTTTTCATCCTGGTTTCCTTCCCTGGGCACCTCAAAGGAGGTTTTCACCCAAGGGTTCTTTTTCTCTCTCTCTTTTTTTTTTTTTTAACTCTTGGGCTGCCTCAAGGAGGTTTTCAACCTAAGAGTGAGCCTTAGGTTCCTCATAAAGGTTTTCAACCTAAGAGTGAGGCTTAGGTTCCTCATAGAGGTTTTCACCTGGGTCTCTTATTGTATTTTTCTTTTCAAATATTTAATAGTCCTCAAGAACTTGGTGAGGTGGAAGTCGAGACTCCTTCAATCACCATTACTACCTTACTGATACTACTGATGAACTCCTTATTTGAAAAAGGATTTTTGTAGACTTTCAACCTATACCCATTGAAAAGAAAGGGGATACCTTCTTCATCAATGGTTCTTATCTGAACAACCCCATTGTCATGGAAATTTTCTATCACATATGGGCCCAACCATCTGGTCATCAACTTGCCTTTGAAATATTTGAACCTGGAGTCATATAGCAGAGCCCAATCGCCTTCTTGAAACAATTTGTCTTTGATATTTTTGTCATGCCAGACCTTTCTTTGTACTTGAGTTACCTCTGTGTACAGGAGGGCCTACATCCTGAATTCATCTAACCTATTTCGCTGGAGCAACCTCTCTTGTTATGCCCTTGTAACATCTATATCCAATTGTGCTGCCATATTTAAAGTGTTGTACTCAAACTCAATGGAGAACAAAGCCTTCTTCCCATAAATCAAATCATATGGGGTGAAGGTAGTGGTTGTCTTCCAAGTTGTATTGTAGGTCCAATTGGCCTCCACTAGTCTGCCAGCGCAATCCTTCCTGCTACTTCTAACCACCTTTTTTCACAATTCTTTCTAATGCTCTATTGGTGACTTCTACTTGTCCATTGGCCTGAGGGTGGTAAGGAGTGGACTTCCTGTGCTTGATATTATGTTGGCTTAACAGATTCTTAATCATGTGTGAGGTGAATTGAGTGCATGATCAATTACTAGCTCTCTAGGGTATCCAAACTTGTAAAACACATTCTCCCTAAAAAACTCAGCCACTTTCTCTTCTGTGGCTACCTTGATAGCTTTGGTTTCAACCTGCTTGGTTAAGTAGTTAGTGCACATAATGATGTAATTTTTCTGTCCTTATCGAGATCAATTGGCCCAATGAAATCCATGCCCCACTTGTCAAATGGCTCAAAATTCACTTGAGGTTGCAAAGGCATTTCATCCTTGAGAGTAGGTTTCCCCATTATTTGGCACCGATCACACTGGCTGGTATACCTTCTTGTATCTTGGTGGCAAGTGGGCCAGTAATAGCCAACATGTAGTACCTTGAAGGCTGTTCTTTTGGATGGAAAGTGACCTCCACAAGGCCCATCATGACTGGCCAGAAGGATGTCAAAAACTTCTTCCTCCCTCAAACATCTTCTCAGAATTTGATCTAGGCCCAACTTGAAGAGATTTCCCCCAATCCAAGTGAATGGGGTGCTTTTCCTTATAATTCTACTCTTTTCCTTGGAGGACAGATTTGGAGGGAACTGTGAAGCTACTAAGTAGTTGGCTATGTCAACAAACCACAAATAGAGAACTGAAATGGTGAATTAGTGCTCATATGGTAGCTGGTCATCGACCATTCCTTCCTCACGTGTAGGCAAAGCCAATATGGACAAAAAATCAGCAACTACATTTCCTCGGCCATGCTTATTAATAATATTTAGATCAAACAATTGTAACAAAAGTAACCATCTAATAATTTAGGCATTCACATGAGGTTTGTTCATCAAATATTTAATGGCAACATGGTCGGTATGTATAAAGGTCTGGTAACCAGTAATTTAATGTCTAAATTTATTCAAGGAATGGACAATAGCTAGGAGGTCCTTTTTAGTCATTGTATAGTTCAACTCATCTTTGGACAATTTTTTGCTGATGAAGTAAATGACATAAGTTATTTTGTCATCTATTTGGACCAAAGCTTCTCCTATATCTTTGTTAGAGGCATCAGCATGTATGTGAAAAGGAGGAGCCCAATTTCGGCCTCAGAGTATAGGTGCAGTAGTCAACTTTTCCTTTAGGGTTTCTAGGGCCTCTTGGTAGCTTTCTGACCATAGAAATTTTGAGTCCTTGGATAATAGTTCAAATAAAGGTGAGGCTACCTTGCTAAAGTATTTTATGAATCTCCTATAGTATCTAGATAAGCCTAAGAAACTTCTGACATCCCTCTGCTTCTAAGAACTAGGGACCCTTTTTATGATAATTATCTTATTTAGGTCTACTTGTAGTCCTTCCTGGGATATTGAGTGACCTAGAACAATCCCTGCTGCCATAAAGAACTCACACTTCTTGGGACTAAGGGATAAGTTCATTTCAATGAATTTGTTTAATACCTTTCAAAAGTTAGAGAGAGATTCCAAGAAATCACACCCATAAGGGGTGAAATCATCCATATAAATTTCCACAAAATCATGGACTAGCTCTGCAAAGATGCTCAGGACTGCCCTTTGGAAAGTGGTAGGGGCATTGCATAAACCAAAAAGAAGGACCCTATAAGAAAAGGTACCCTAGGGACAGTTGAAGGTGGTTTTATCTTGGTCCTCTGGGCTGATCTAGATTTGGTTGTAACCATTGAATCCAACTTGGAAGAAGAAGAGATTCTTTCCTTCCAAAACATCTAATACTTGCTCAATGAAAGGTAGAGGGAAATTTTCCTTTTTTGTAGCTTTGTTTAGCTCTCGGTAATCCACACAGATCCTCCACTTTCCATTTTTCTTTGGAACCAGAACTAGAGGAGACACCCACTCACTAAATGAGATGGGGTAAATGAACCCAACATCCAAAAACTTTTGCAATTTTTTTTGACTATGTCCTTGAGGGTTGGGTTCATTCTCCTTTGAGGTTGGTGGATTAGCTTGCATCCTTCCTTGATGTAAATGTGGTGAGTACACACTGAAGGGTTCACTCTCTCCATTCCTTGTAACTCTAGGCAATGGAATTCAGATACTTTCTTAGCATGTCACATAAATCCTCTTCTTGATTTACAAAGAGAGAGGCGTTGATTTTCAATGTTATTTCTGGGACGAATTATATCATCTTGGCATGAGTAGGGATTAAGTGAGCTAAGAATAGATCAGTCCAAGGGTTATCTTCATCTTCCTTCAATAACTTCTCAAGAGACATGGTATTGGTGGGCTGATTCTGGAGGATTTGCTAAATCAGGTCTCAGGTTTCCCCCCTCCTATAGTAGCATCTAGGGTACAAATTGGGGAAGAGTAGACTTCATCTTCTTCCTCCTCTTCTAACCATTAAGGTAAGTCATGCTCTAGAGATGGTTGAGCAGGAAGGTACAAGACCAATTGTTTGGATAGATGCCCATTTTTAATGGTCATATTCCTAGCCCTGCAACTTATGTAAGCATCAATAGTGGCTAACCATGGCCTCCCAAGGATAAGAGGATAACCATTGAAATTGGCCTTAGGTTGGAGAACTAAGAAGTCAGCAGGGTATTCCTAGGAATCAATGGAGAAGTTAGCCACAAGACTATTGTGGTCTTTTTTAATGATCCCTAGAGATTCAGTTTAAGCATAGTCTCCTTAGTCATCACATTTATGGTAGCCCCAAGATCGATCAAGGTATGGGGGACAATGATGCCATCGATGTGTACATATACCACAAGACTTCCACGATCTAAATACTTTGGGCAAATCACCCACCCCACCATTAAGTCAGATAGTTGTCCAATGATATTAATGGTAGGGGTGTCTTTCTTTCACCTTCCCGAATGTTTGCCACACTTCTCCTTGATTAACTTGTTGTAGATGGGGACATCCTTGATAGCTTGGAGAAACAAGATTTTAACACATACTTTTTTCAGTTCACCCAAAAGTTCAGTCTCTTCTAGGGTGTGTTGGACATGATGGGTTAATCTGTTAGGAAAAGGGGTGGATGTTCTTGAGGGACACTTTCCTCCTTTTCCTCTTCATGCTCCTCAGGTGGAGGTGGAGATTGGTTATCTGGAAGAAATCTTCTGGACCTCAGGTTAATTTCTTGAATTTCCACAGTAGGAAGGGTAGGATGTTTCTCCACTGTAGACCTTCTGTGCCCGTCTGTAGTTTAGGTTCAGATTTGGTTAGGTAGGCATCTGAGGTTGCTTATGTGAATTAGGGTGTAAGGGTTGTGGTTGAGATGGAGGTGGAGGCAATAAATATGGAGCTTGGTTGTATTGGGGCATTCACCCTTTGGATGGTGCATTCCACTGAGGTTGTGGAGGATCATATGACTGAAATGGTTGGTCAGTAGGTTGGGAATGGTATTGAGGTGCAAAAGACCAGGGAGAATGTGTGGACCATGAAGGATGAGAAGGAGGCACCAAGGGGGAATGGTCGCATTCTGGTTAGGGTTGTAATATGAATAGGATGCCCCTTGTATGCGTTGGTAGTATGGTCGAGGTCCTTGAGGCCTCCTTTAGTTGATGTAGCAGAGTTGTTCAGTCAACCCTTCAATTCCCCGATACACAAGTTCTAATCCAAGATGAGAAGGGAACTTATATGTGGAGTGGTTTTCCTCACAGACCGAGCATATTTCTATAAGATTTAATGGACATTCATTCCTAGGGTGCCTCCTCGTGCATCTAGGGCAGAAGATAGCTAAGGCTCTCTCTATTTCCTCTCACTTCCTCTTGATCTGCATGGTGTCGATTTGCAGAGCAAGGGTATGCAACATTTCACTCTTAAAGTCTTCCAATATGTTCCCAATTTCAATTTTTATGGATGTGTTAGAGGAGGAACAACTAGACAAAGCTTCATTAGCCCTACCCTTCTTTCTAGCTGCCCTAGAAGGATTCATGAAAACTGTCTTGATATCATCATAGGGTAACTGATAGATGTCCCCTCTTGACAGCAGGTTTAGGATTTCTAGGAGATATTCCCCAATCTCCCTAAGAAGGACTAGCTTAAGTGATTTAGGATCAAGGGTGTACTTGGCCCTTTTGTAGCTGAGTTGGAATCTTTCCTCATAATCTTCTAAAGATTCATCATGTCTCAAGGTCATTCTAAAATTTTTGTCTTTGGTATCTTTGGACCTGTAGTAGTCCCTATAGTTATTTTTGAAGGTTTGTTGCATCTGAACCCAGAGGGTGATACTGTCCCCACGTAAACCCATGAACCAGTGCAAGGCTGCATATTTGAGAGTGGATGGGAACAATTTCAACTTTTGATCATTAGAGGTGTAGTCATAAGTTTTGCATATGACAAAAAACTCGAAAAAAAAGGTATCTGGGTCTTCTGAGGTTAGGCCATGGAAGTGAGGAAGAGCATAGGGGTTTATGTTTTTCATCCTAGTGTCCCCATGAGTTTCTTTGATGCGAAAAGCACCCTCAGCTCTATTCTTAGCTCCTTCTTTGTCTCCAATCCCATTTCTATTTTTAGCCATGGTGTAAGTTGGTGGAATGGTCTCTTCTTCTTCCCCGATAGGCTCTTCAAAAATATCTAGTTATTTTCCTAATGGGTCCTCTAGCTCACAACCACCGAAGAAGAGGGAAGGTTGGCTATTTGATGTGGTGGGGGTATTTGGAAAATTTTCCCTAGGTTGTCTCTACTTCTACGAGGCATGAAAGGAGTCTTTTTATTTTTATTTTTAGGGTTTTTTAGAACTTCTTTTAGAATGGAAACAATGAAAAACCAAATTGCAACTACTTGCTAAACGGAACTATTTGCAGAATTGGAAAGAAAGCAAAACTAGATTGCAACTATCTACTGAATGGATCTATTTTCCAAATGAGAAAGAAATAAGGAAAGAAAGAAAGCAAAAATCATATCTACTCAGACACCTCCTCGACAATGGCGCCAAAAAGTGATGAGCACCAATATAAGAATACTACAACTCCTGGGGATACCAACTTTACTTCATCAAACCGGGGTTCATACAAACTTGGAGGTGACAATGTTGTATACACAGTAGATGTAATGGTATACTCTTGTCACTTTTCAACTGGGGCAATATACCACTAGGGTTTCTCAAACCATTCTTCTATTGACTAAAAGAAGTTTGACTACCAAATGGAGAAGGGAAAATTATCCTTAATGAAAGAAAATGAATGCTGCCTACTTTAAGGAATTAACGACTGAATTGAAAGATGCTTGTAAAGTGACATGAAATCCTTTAACTACTCATTGACACATTTTTCTTGCAAAATAAGCCTATCTTAAACTTGTTTATGACCTATGATGATCTAGGCTAATTGGGCATGGAATCTGATCCAAGAAATATTATGACTGCTGCATGCATGTGCTAATTTAGGAATTGTAGAAAAAGACCTTTGTTTGATATTTTAATTTTATGAATGCAAATGCTAATCTTCACTTGTTCTTTGGCAAGGGAGGCATGTATGGAGGAAGAGGTATGGACTAGTCTCAACGGTATGGAAGCCAAGGAGAGGCTTAATCCAAATTCATATGACAATTTTGCTAAATTCGGACTTAAAAGAGGCTGCTATAGGGTTTCCTGTAGTACTATTACAAGATGCCCTAGTTCTACTATAGGATGCCCTGTTTTACTACAGGAAATAGGATGAAAGCTTAGGAGATGGTAGGGAAGGTAGAATGAAGTGTGGGAAATGTATCTTATGGAGAAATAAGGCATGGAGGAGGTGAAAACTATCCAAGGCTCAGTCAGATGCTTCAATATGGTTGGATTTTCTCAATGGAAATGGCAATTTTTCTTACAAAACAAGAATTCAGATTTAGGATTTAGTGGAGTTTGGCAACATGGGTGGATAAGGCTTGGATAAGGAAAATTAGATGAGGTCTCCCTGAAAATTAGAAGCTCCTGCAACAAGATACATTCTTGTCTTTATTTATGCACAAATTCATATACGCATGGAAGATATTTATTAAATGGAAGAAAACATAGTTATTACTATCAAGTTCTAAGTTCATGAATGGAAGTGCTTTGAAACCAATGCAAAACATAAGAGATAAAAAATGACAATTTTATATCATCCTAAGAAACTCATAGACAATGACCTACTCATCAAGGAATCCTAGATCATGAAGTAAAGTAGGAAATCTGTTTTTGGGTTGTGTGAATGGAACCCTCAAGTCATGATCCCATAAGGGAGATGAGGTGAAAGACACTATCACCAAAATTTATGGAGTGTCTTATGTCACTATGTTACCTCTAATCTAACTATCCACAAATGGAAGCAAACTAATTAACCATCCAAATACTTGCAAATTAACAAAACCAAAATCACTTTAGCATCTAGCTATGAATGTAATCTAAGCATACATGTACAAAAGGAGAGACCTTTGCTTCTAGGGTTGGGCCCTAACCCACGAGATTTAGCCCTCTAAGTCAACTCAGTGCTGGATCAAGGGAATGCTTCTCATTTTCATTAAAATATAAAAAATACATAAGAGTCATTAGTGACAATGTCTTAGCTCGAAAATGCCTCTTGGCTACAACAAAAAATGTCAAATCCTAATGAGGTTCTAAGCCTTTTTATTTATAAAACTGAAGCTACCAACAACTTCTTTAGATTTAGGGAGGCTTGGATCCCAAACTTGAGATCAACTGGTGTTCAACTATCACTGGCTTGGCTGCCAATGATCTTAATGGCTTGACTTCTTGTAACTCTGAGCATATAAGATTTGGTGGAGGAATCTTCGAGTGAGTGAGGAGTTAAGGAGGGAGATCCAATCTCCTAAAATCCATCTTGCTTGTCTACTTTGAGTTCCTGCACTTTAATTAGCCAAAATTTTCTCCAAAACCTGTAATCAATGCACATTAGACCACAAGACATGACATCTCATATTTACCCTTCTCATTAAGAAAAATATAACAAAACATGTAAATAAATGTGAGAAAAGTTGATTTTAATAAGCTAGAGAGTGGAATTAAGGTCCATATAATTTACCCATTGATGAGCCTCATCATGCTAATGCCTACAACATATATCAACAATAAATGTGGTTGCGCTAGTATATATTATAATATAACAAATTTTATATTATATTAAAGTTAATATTATATTAATAAATTAAATAATATTAACATTAAAATATATTCCCCCGATGCGGGTGACCATTAATACGCTTGCGATGAGAAGATGGGATGATGGCGGACGGGCTGGCCACTTGGCTCTCGACAATCTTCCCAAGCACAGAATTAATACTCCTCAGAGCACCTTGCAGACGGCATTAATTGCCCGCTACAGCCGAGGCAGAACCATACTCTGTTTAACCATGAAGCCCGCTCATAAACATGGCATTCTTCCCTTGATCCATTGTGCCCGTCCTCTGCAGGTAGCAGTGCATATTGAAAGAACCAGAACAGGGCGACGCTACTGGTTTGTTTGCAGCCTTGTTTCGGGCAAGGTCCATTACCACTCCCAAACAATTCTCTGCAATTCTGCACCTGCTCTCCAGCATTCGGATTCCTCTGTGCCCAATTACCCTATCAATCCCCCCTCCGCTTACCCTGATGCTCTCTTTGCTCTTCATTCCACCATGGTTCGCCATCGTTTTCTCAGCAGAAGGGGCGACTCGTGGGGTGGAAGCTCTCGGCCTTAGGCCAGGCAGCGAAGTATCTCAGACTCACCATCTTCCTCGGAGGAAAATCCCCACTATCCAAATACAAGAAGTGGCCATGGTAGAGTAGGCCTTCATTTCTCAGGTAGTGGTGCAGAGGCTATGCACTCTGCTCCCTTCCCTTTGCCCTTGCATCATACCCCCCATACCATGCAATTCCAATTCAGAAGCTCTCTCAATAGACCGATCATCGTCGCCACTATTTCCATCTCCTTTTCTGAGGAAGCAGAGCAGAGTATCCCGATGACCTTCTCCATGGATGAGATGCACAGAGCTGGACCGAGTCGAAACAGAGACAAGGAAGAAGTGCAAGGAGGTCATGGTGGTCGGAACAAACGGAATGGGAAGGCCATCGCTGGCAGCCTGCATGAGGAATTGGAACCGCAGAATGACACGCAGGCTGTGGAAAGTGGCATGATGGACGTGTCGGACCCGCAGCTGGATGCAGGTAGCAGAGAAGGCGAGCAGCAGGCAGTGGGCCAAACTGAGTCTGACAACCCAGATGACTGGGCTTGCCCGATAGTGGAGGAACCTGCCACGGAGGATTTCACTACACGCGTCACGAATGCCAGGTGGCACTTCACTTAGCTCTTGGTTTTTTCTTCCTCTTTTTGTCCATGTTGGCGATCCAATGTGGATGTACTGCTGGTTTTCTGGGTGGTCTGTTGTTCTTGGATGGAGTAGCTGGGTTTACAATGCTGGTTTATTGGTTCTCTTCAGAAAACTGTGGATAATTTTTAGTGTTGTCTTCTTTTTTTATCTCCCTCTCTATCAGACTGGTTTCCCCTCTGTTGGGGCAGTCTCAGATCTAGTTAAATGGTGGCAAGCTGAGTTAGGCTGTGTTCCTTCATGGCCAGAACACCTTTGTAAATACCTTTTTATTTTCTTTTAATAGATTACTCTTACTTAGCAAAAAAAATATTAAAATATATTAACATTAAACTTTTAATATTAATATCAAATTTCATAATTTAATTTAATAATAATAATATTTTTTTAATATTAATATTAAATTTAATAAGGTTTCTACATGACATGATAACAAAAATTATAATAAAATTTGGAATTTTAATGTGGTAAAAACTTTTGTGGAAGGTAAATTTATGATCCATTCAAATTTAAGGTATATGATAAGGTATATTTTGAGCACAGACAAACATACTTACACATTGCCCCCATACTGGCCGTACAATTTGCATCTCGACGCAATAAAATAAAAAATTCTAATATTGTTCATAACCTAGATGCAGTTGAATTTTCATTTTTAGTAAAATAATATCATATCAACTTCGTTAAATTATTGATGGATTACATTTTAGATCTTTATTGATTCTAAAATCCAAATTATAGGGCCTAGATTTTTTTTTATAGAGGCTCGGTCGAGCCCCTATTAACCATGTAAATGGCTCGATTGAGGGTTTATGAAACCCTCGATCAAGCTATTTGAATTTGAAATTTAAGTGCTCGATCTAGCTTCTAAAGTCTTAAAATCCACAATTTCAGC
Organism: Pinus tabuliformis; assembly: GCA_031772625.1. NCBI lineage: Eukaryota > Viridiplantae > Streptophyta > Pinopsida > Pinales > Pinaceae > Pinus > Pinus tabuliformis. The sequence goes on along the minus strand of CM062812.1, from coordinate 635,630,452 downwards.
ACCCGTTCTTCAAAATTTTCTTTAGCACCATTTTGTACCCTAATGGACTTAGGGAAATTTTTTTCCTTAGGTGGCGAAGTCGATCATGTTGGATTCATGAAGGAATCCTCTATCTAATGGCATATGAGTTTTACATTTTCAAGTTCATATGATATTTTTCATCTAATTTCTTTTAAACATAATGCTTGAATTTGCTTTTTGACAATTTTAAAGAGGGTGAATAAAAAATCAATAACATAAAATGTACATAGAAATATTTTCAAAAAATACCACTATCTTCATTTACGAGTCCTCTTCAAATGTGTACTTTTAGTTTTTCAATTTATTTAAATAATTGAAAAAAACCTTACATGAACATGTGTTTGAAAATTGTAATTGAAATATTACTTTGACAACTTCAAAAAATAATAAAACATATAATTTTGCATAAACAAATAAATTTTTAATATGAAAATCTTATTTCTCTCCAGATCATGCTTATATATATATATATATATATATATATATATATATATATATATATATATATATATATATATATATATATATTAGATTAAGTTATACTATGTGAACACACACATGCCCCTTAAGATGTGTGAAAATTTGCAAGGACAAGCATTTTGTTTAATGGAAAATTGACATATTATATGACACTAAATGTTTTTGCAAAAAATATCATTATGACAACAACATAATTCTCCACAAGTTGTGGTTTTACTCTAAATCCAAATTCACAATGCTTATATCAATTTTGAGGGCTTCAATTCGAAAAAAGAGTAAAATTTTGAAATTTCATTGCCACATTTGGCCCAAAAGTGTAACCCATCTTCATGCATTCACCCCTTGATTATTGTAAACATTTCTAGTTATAAAAGGCCATGATCATATAAGAAGTAGGGATAAGAAGATATGGGAAATTATTTCTCTTAGTATCATGAATATCCATGATGGCTAGTTGGTTTTGATGAGTTCCCAGTGGATTTCATCTGTAAGCTTAGTTTGTTCTAGACAAAATAGAGAAGTCCAGTGATTATTGTAGATATTAGAGGGCCTTGCTAATGATTTGGACCTAGATGCAAGAACAATAGGTTGGAATGCATGATAAAGACCCGAATGAATGACATCTTCACATATTTGCTCGAGAGCGTTATTGAGTTCATTGATGAAATCTTGAGCTTGTTAGAAATCTATTAAAGAGAATAAGATGGCATTTAAATGAATGTGTTTGGCCTTTAATAAGAGCACTGGATGATTTAGAAACTATGATGCAAACCTATTTGGATTGTTAATCAATTTCAAGGTTTTATTGGTTTGGACAAAAATATCGACGAGCCTCAAATGAGGTCAATCGTGAACAATGGCCTCTATGGTATTCCTAGAGAATTTGACTATTTGTTACTAGTGAGGATGAAATGTTTGCATGCTTTCATGGTTGGTAGAGATTTTATAGTGTAGAAGTCTTCTAAGAAACCCATTTCCTTGTCAAAGTATAGTTTTTAACTCTCGGCATAGGTTAAGATTCCCTTGTGCATGCATGCTTTCCTAGGAGAAATTAAGGGATTAACCCATTTGGATTTGAGGTAAATAGAAATTCAAGGATTAACCCCTACCCCACTCTCCATTTCTTTTGAATCCTCATAAATTTTTGGATTGGAAGTATTTATCCTCAGCCCTTTTCACGTGGATGACATAAGGGCTATGATCTAGAGCTTAGCTAAAGGAGCCTAATCTATGGAGGATGGGTTATCAGGTGTTGGGGTATCAGGTAGTGCTACACGCATTCACCAACCAAAACCCTTGACTTGATATTGCTTGTCATTGTTAGAGGAAATCATGTTCTTAGAACTGTGGAGTATCAACTATGGAATGTTAGATATTCAAATGTTAATTCGGGTGAGAAGTTGGAAGCCAATGAAATTTTGAAAATTTTGGGATTAGAGATATTGATCTTAGCCCTTATTCACATGAATGAAACAAGAGTCATGACCAATAACTACCCATAAATGGGCATATTGGGTATCAAGTTGTCAATAATGAGAGACAACTTATTAGTGGAAATGAAAAATGCTAAAACTAATGGACCTCTACAAATATTCATTGATTAACATGGATTTTCCCCATCATTCAATAGTAAGATGTCAAAAAATTCCCCAGGCCATTGTTAGAGGAAATCCCCTGAAGCTAACATAACAAAATAATTCTATTAGTAAATGGGAATGTAGACTCCATCAATAGATAACCCATTAGTCATTTATCAACTATTGGATATTTACTATATCGACATATCGAGTGCCAAGTGATCAGATACGAGATATTAACATATCAACATGTCAGTTTATAGGTAAATCAGGCCAAACTTGTTGGAGGAATGTTGTGTGTCTTGGTGGCGAAGGACCCATAGCTTGGTAAATAAGGTGGTCATTGACGGAAAACCAGGTTGTGTCAACTGATGAGCCATTTTTGAGTTGGGTGGAAATGAAAGTAGGTGAGCTAACAAGTGTATATTTATTAGTGAATTTGGGGGCTGATACACCTTCCAGTGGATTAAAATGGTATTTGTGTACCCATAGGATGGAGACATGTGGTGTACAAAGTGGTTTCAATGGGGCCATACATCATCCTCATTACATGAAAACATGGATTGTGGACCAACGTTAGACATGGTGCATAGAGTTATTGTTGACATGGCATGTTGATGTGGAGCTCATGTGGCATGTTTACATGCCATGATGACATGGTTCAAGGTAAGGTATGTTGACATGGTGCTGATGAGTCTATCCAACATGGCATGAGGGCATTGTAGAATGATAGGGACTAGAGTTCCTACCAGTGCTATGGTGGTAGCTAGGGGGCATCCAAAGTATAAGTGATATGGAATGTAGTACTAACATGGTGTTAAGGTGGTCACTAGGTGGTGCTCGAGATATTAGGTAAACTAGATGTTGGGATGTCACAGTAGCAGGTATTTTGAGTTAGTAATTGTAGCTTTTCGTGGGGGATTGGTGGCCTGATGACCTAGGAATTGACCTATTGGGGCATTGGATGTCAACTATCATATGAAGAATTGAACCCTAAGTGATACAATGTGGTACATATCGGTGCCAGGGAGACCAATGGCTTGGTATACGAAATGAAAAATGATGGGGAAGTTTGATTTCTAACAAATGATAATATGTCATCAAATAAGGTTGTTAGGTGTTGGTTATTTCAAATATTAGATTTTGATGTGTGGCTTTGGGGTGTAGTAAAAAAAATGTGATAAAGAACAAGAAAGTGTCATTTCTTTCAATTGACGTGCCATCATTAAAATGGGTTTTGGGGTGTTGGGCCATAGAAATGAAATCATTGAGTCCCAATGGCCTGAAGGATTGGTAAATAGAAAAGATGGGTGACAAAATTTTTAGGTTTCATCAATTGACTGCTTGGTGTTGGGTCAGGTGGAATGTAAAGGATTAGTTACCCACTAATGTTTTATTGGGGGGCCAGGGAGCCAATGTGACTACAATGGGATCAACTACCCAATGTGGTTACAAACATGGATATATGAAACGGTGACACGTGGGTAGGGCCTATCACATGTATTCCATGTGGCTTTGTACATATGTTGACATGGCACAACGAACACAAATATTATAGTGGGCACAACTTTGTGCTTGGAGTTCAAAATGAGATAAAATTTATATCATTGGAAAGATCTCAGTGAGCAGAAGATGATGGTGAACTTAGAAATAATATTTGAGGATGTTGAAGGAAGGAAAAAGTTGATAACATCATATCCATAATTTAACCTTGGTGGTTATGTTAGGATAATCTATATCCTTAATTAGGCATGACTGGGTGAATTGTGTTATAGAGTGGCATTAAGGAAATGGTTTAACCCTCGAGATAAATGAGTCTGAGCTATAGTTCAAACACTACACTTAGAGGGAAAGAGAAGAACCACATAGATGAATATATTATGAGAATAATTTCCAAAGTAATGGATTAGAGGTAAATCATATAGAAAAGCTTCGAGAGAAAGGAGTACAACAACAGGGTTGTACAACAAGGAACTATGATTATTGGATACAACATAATGACTACATAAACCTAATACTTCTAGCAAAATAAATCACACGATTTCTGACTTGTGTAGCATATCTCTATTAAGAGATTGAAGCAAAAATATTGAAGATGAAACAAATTAAGAAATCTCATGGAATGATGATGGCCAAGTCTAAGAAGGGACACATTCAAGGCGCTGACTAGTTTCCTTGAACAATTCACAAAATCATAATTTAAAAAGAACATGGACAATTGATACAATCATAATAATGAGGAAGAACCACACAACTTATCACTTGCTGTTTGAATGAATTTTCCTCAAGTTTTGAAAGGGAGATAATACACTAATAAATAAGAGCATTGGCATGAAGAAATTGCAATAGACTAAATGGCTAAATCACATATGTAGTGATAGGTTTGAACATAATGAAGTGTTAAATGCATATAGATATTCGCGGTGCATGTAAATAATGATTGAGAATGCATGCAATGGTATTATGAGCTTAGAGTAGTTTTCTACCTTAAGATGCTTATGGTTTCTAAAAATGGTTAATGATAAACATATAACCAAGAATAAGATGATAATGTGGTTATAAAAACTAACAAGGATGTTGCATAAAGTCTTAGGAAGACAAGGCTATGGATAATAAGTACTGATCAAGAGAATACATGATCATCCCCCCTCCCCCCGAGATACCCCAATTGATTAATTAGCACCTAATAATAGTCAACAACAATGCAAGAGTTGTTGGATGTAGTGGCTAGGAAAATGGCATGATGAAATGGTCACATGTTAATGGACTACTATAAAATTTTGATTGAGGAAATAGGGCTATAGGATGATGGAGATAACAACTAAAAGGATGGGTTGAATACATGAGGAAATGACTAGCCCAATTAACAATAGCTTCTCAAGAGAATTAGAGGAGAGTTTCAATGAATTTTGATTTTTGTAAATGAATTATAAAGGGAAAGTTCTTGACCCTCTTCCTTGCTAATGATAAAAAAGTTTAAATATAAAAATTACATAAGCCTAAGAATGCTGGATTAATTGTTGATTCCTAAAGGATATTGAAAATAAGTAAATGAGTAAAAAGGAATTGGTTCCTGATTTTGAAAATAATGTGGCATATGTTTTAATTATTTGACTAAAGGATGATATGTGATGAAGTGGTGAAAGGTGCAGGTTCCTCTCAAGAATATGATATTAAAATTCCACCTATTTGAAGTGGTAGTTGAAGCAAGGAAGTGCCTCCAACCATCAAAATACCCTTGACACACCATCAATTCAATATGCATAGTAATGGCATAGTAGTGTAAATATGGAAATCAACCAACTACAACCTTTGTTTATGTTGAAGGAGATGGGTAAGAATTCCTTTAGGTTGCATTTATATTGCTTCTAAAATAATTTCAATTGAGTGCATGCATTATATGAATTCCCAAAAATGTATGGTTAAGGAAAAGATCTATCCACACATAAGATTTGGTAAAATATTAAAAATATATATGAGTTGTCCTAATGGACAAGAATAATATAGGTGAATAGTGCATTCAGTAGTCAAAGAACAATGGTGGATTATGCAAGGAAAATATAGGCTTGTGAAACTGTGAAACAAGTGGGAACAAAAGTGGTTGTTATTTCTATTTTGGATCATGAAGAGTTTGTGGTTTCCTTCCTCCATATAGATTTTTTCCACTTTCTTGTTGCTATTTCTCAGTTTGTATCATGGGCTCTCTTTTCCTTGACTCCCAGCGAGTGAGGAAGAGAATTCATCTCAAAAACCTCTTCTATGTATTCTTTCATGTTTGTAAGATTGCATTTATTGGTCTCTTGTCTTGATTTTCTATGAAATCCAACATGGTTCAAAAAAGGGCTCATGTTCATTGTGGTGATGATAGCTAAGGGGAGTAGGGGGGGGGTACAATCATTTATGGGCCAAATCCTTCACTCAGGTTTATGCATAACACATTGCTGACATAGTTTGTGAAGATATAAAGGAGATAGAGGTGACTATGGTAGTGTATTGTGCAAGCACACCTAATTCACAGTTCATGGTTGATATCTCATACTAGGTCCCAAACTTGGGGCACACCCAAGGAAGACAAAGCCAATACCTCCGTATTTTTGAGCTCTATTGGAAGATGAAAATGTTGTTGGGGAAGGTCATCATGACCCGGTATGACAAATAAATGATGAACCAAAAGGAGATGAGGATTTGTATCAAGAATATTGAAGAAAAAAATCCTCATGGCCCTAGTCCAAGTGGTTGTAGCGAGGAGAACCTCAACCTAATTGAGGTCGACACTACAAATTCTCCTTATTTTTTATGGTTTTATTTTCTTAGTTCTACTAGTTTCTTACAATAGCTATGCATGGGAATTTTGATTAGCAAAACCTACTTCTCAGGCACAATATAAACTTGCATAGGCTCAATCTCTTTTCTATTTTATATTGCATGCAACTTTGTTAGTCTATGACTCTTCAGTTCAGATTTAAAGTCTATTTTGAAACAAACTACATATTGTTTTGTCAATGTTTTGGTTTAATAATAGAGCACTAATAGATAAAGCTTGAATTCTCTATATTTTCTTGACATAATAGAAAATCAGCTTTAAAAAAATCTACAAACTTGAAAATGTATACAATTGATCTGTATGTGTAAACTTGAAGATTTTTAATAATTTTCAAGTTAAAATTATAAGTGTTTTGGGTGGAGGAACAATTTACTAAACACATAAACAAGTAAATTTTAACCAAATTTTACATCCAAACAGAGGAAAAATAAACATATCTGAAACGCATAACACAAAGCATGATAAAGGAGTTCACCCCTCTCCTAGGCTACATCTCCTCGTCTAGCTTCCAATGCAAGGCCTATTTCATTAAAATGATAAGAAGTGTGTTTACATGCTTTAAAATGCTTAAACAACATAATAGATGTCTCCAATGAATCCAACACTATTTAAAACCCCCATTTTGGTTCTTTCTACACCTCATTTGGAAAAAAATTGAGTAAGTTATCACTGTTTCCAGTTTTTCCCAAATTCTTCCACTAATCATCCTCCAATTCAGCCTAAACCTGGCTTGAGTGCGCCAAATGTGGAACCAACGCACAAACCTAGCCTACATTCCCGCATGGCGAGAAAAACTATAGGACAGTTAACTCCACCATTAAGCCCCCAGTTTCGAATTTTGTGGTCATGTAACGACCATAAGACCACATAGGGGGCAATATTCTTGGGTTGCTATCTAGCACCAAGCTGGGCTTACACTCCTCATTTTATGGGTCTTTTGTGACCATGGGCTGACCTCCTAGGGGCTGGCTCCCACTGTTTCTTTGCACTTGTGGTTACATGGGAGGGTCATACGACCTGGGGCTAGCCCCTCTCCTTCCACCATGCCCATGGTTATATGACACCATGTGCCTTGGGGTTGGCCCCCCTAACTTTTACATGCCTGGTTCTTTGCAGCTAGACTCCGTTGGGTTAGGTCACGGGCTGTGGCTATGGGACATGCTAAGGCCTGGCCCCTTGGCCCCCTACTTGTAGTCTCGTGGTACTGGGGTGGCTAGGTGATGGGGTGTAGCCTGAACCCCTTCCTCTAATGGTGCATCACATTAACTTCAAATAAAATTTCGTTACCTCTATAGTCAGGGAACAATATGTAGTGAAATGGTGTGGGCTTGTTGTTGTTCGATAGAGGTCACAAGTTTGAATCTCATGGAGGCAGTTTAGCCTCATAACAAACTTTTAAGCCAACCAAAATACTCATAAGGGCTAGTGCTGAGCTTCAGAGTTGCTTGAGAGGGTTTTGTGGGACATGTTTTCTAAATACCTGTTTCCAAATATAGAGGTATTTTTACCGTGTATTTTTCTCTTTTGGGTGATCCCGTTAGGCACCCATTTTTACACAAAGAAATACTGCATAATAATAAACCCTCAGAATAGTTGCACTGGTTTTCCCGCATTGGGTTTTTCTGGGGACATTTGTCCAAAAATAACGGTGTCACTTGTGTGTTTGTTTTCTTTCAACTGATGATATGTAGATGTTGTGACTGTATTGTGTTTATTTCGGTATTTAAATGTTTTAAATAACTTGTTCAAAATTTATTCTAATTGATAGACTTAGAAAATTCAACATGGTATTAGAGCATGGTTGCAGATCATAAGAGAGCTGAAGGTATCAGCTAAGCAAAGCATTTGCAGTAGAATCAGTTGTCTCGAGTGATAGTAGTTGATCCTTGCAGAAGCAACAGAGGAAGGGTTGACGCAGAGGGACTATGTAATTAGTCTGGGCCAGAGAGAGGCCAATGCAGAAGCTAAGGAGGGCAGAGGGAGGCTCACAAAGAGTCACACAGAGACCAGGAGGGTTGACACAATGGCTGAGGGACTATTTCTGCTGTAGCTAGGATTGCGTAGAGCCTAGAGGCTCAGTCCTTCAGTTGCTGGGGCCAAGGAAGCTGCGGGTAGTTTGCGGGAGGGAAGCTGGTGGGGTACTGTGGTCAGAATAATACCTAACACGAAAAGTCCAAGGTAGAGGAAGTTGTTGCCAAGGTGGATTTCTAGCCAAGGAATTCAAATCAGTGTTGTAGTTGCATAGATGATTGGAGAGGGGAAACTTGATGGTTGGTGGAAGGATTTCTAGGAGGGAAATCAGGACTCAGAGGGAGTCTAGAAGAGAACTTCCAGATGGGAAGTAGAGAGACTCAGAGGAGTCAAACCGAGAACTTCTAGACAGGAAGTAGAGAGACTCAACAGGATTCGAACCGAGAACTTCCAGGCGAGAAGTAGAGAGACTTAGAGGAGTCGAACCAAGAACTTCTAGACGAGAAGTAGAGAGACTTGTAGGAGTCGATAGAGAAGAGAAGATAGATGGCCATGAATGGGTTGAAAGATCAGGATAGGCTGGATGGAGCATCCAACTTTGTGGTCTAGAAGGCCAGGATCTTATCCATTCTAGATAGACATCATATCAAGGGATTTGCCTTGAGAGTAATGGCTATCCCAGTTGACTTGATAGCTAATGAAAGGTATGAGGAGGAAATGGCTAAGGCAAAGTGCATCATACTTGATGGGGTCAAGGATCATGTGGTTCCACATATTTCTGAGAAGGAAACGACAAAGGAGGTGTGGGACACTTTAAAGACATTGTACTAGCATACTTTCGTGTAGAGGAATATGATCCTTGAGAATCAACTAAGGTCATACCAGATGCAGAAGGGAGAGTAGATATATGTCCTCCTCAGTCAGGTGAAGGAGATCCGTGACCAATTGACTTCCATAGGGGCCATGCTAGATTAGGACTTGATGGTGAATACCGCACTTAACACAGTCTCCGAGGAGTGTGAGACATTTTTCTAGAGCATAGTGGGCAGGGTGAGTCTTTGAGATTGGAAAAAACTGTGGGTGACTCATCTTCAAGAAGAGATCAGATGTTTGACCAAAATGGGAAGTAGCAACAAAGGGGTCAGGATCACGAAGGAAGAGGAAGAGGATGCACTCTAGCATCAACGTGAAAGTAGGAGAAGAGGAAGAATAAGGACCTCTCGAAGGTCAAGTGCTTCCATTGTGGGGAACTGGGTAACTATGAGAACCAGTGTTCGAGGAAGAAGGATAAGGGAGAGGCTTTTGAGTCAAAGGGAATGCCAGTGAGGGCGGAGAAAGAAGATGAGGAGGATGAAAATTATGCCATGAGTGCTCATGCACAACGCAAGAAGAAGTGGGGAGACATCCAGATGTAGTCAGGATGACTATAGGTGATGAGGGGCAGGATCCTTGAGGTACCAAACTCTTGGATTATACCTGGCTATGGGAGCCCCGAAGTGAGGAGTAGCACGATTGGCAGATTTTGGTAGAAATAGATGCAAATGAAGCAATGGAGAGTGATATAGTGTAGGAGTCACCGGGCAGCACGAGGCTAGCAGGTTGCAATAGTATGAGAGGCATAAGAGTGTTGCACCATAGGAGGATGGTAGAGAGAGGTGTGAAATGGTGTGAGATGCAGGGAGGTGTTGCAACAGCACAGAGGTCAGTAGAGGGATCACTTTTTAGCGGTAGAGGGAGATTCAACATCAAGAGTGTTTCTAGCTTGACAGGGATGTTAGAAGTTGGGTGGATCAGTTACTTACTTCTCAGTAACTAATTTGTAGTGCGGTAGAAGTATGTAGTAGAACGATGCAACATGTTGAGAGGGGGATGCAGTGCAAATGCAGTGTTGGGAGTATGGACCAAAAACAACATGGATGCAGAGGGAGATACTATATGGATGTAGTAGTGGCAGTCGTAGAGCCATGGGCAACAGTAAAGGATGCAAAATTGTAGAGGATGTTGGGCAGGAAGGCCTAGCATCAGCATAGGGACCGGTGCTGGATAATCAAGGTGATGCTCAATGTGGAGTATTACTAGAGCACAATCCTCGCTAAGAGGGAGTGTTGATTTGGGGTAGCATCGGATGTGCTCTAGCCATGAAAATTGGTGGAGAGGATAAAGCACATGAGATCTCCAAGACCTAGAAATGGTTTGGACAGATTGTACCCGATATGGGAGATATTAAAATAATTAATATTTTTAATGGAGTTCCTAAGTCTAAAATTAGGAAAAATAAAATATTAATGGGTATTAATATAAAACTGGGTTAGAAGGTTCCAAAAGTCATGGATCAGGCCAAATCTAATCTTAGCCATTGATTAGAGATTTAATCTCGACCGTTGAAGGACCAACAAGAAAAGTATAAGAAGAGGCTTGAGGGTTAGTTGGAAGATACACCAGAGTGATCATTCATTTGCTAGAGTGGGGTTACTAAGAAAAAGTGAATTAGTGATCAACAACAAGGGGCAAGGAGTACTAGACAGAGAGGCAGACATAGTACTGAGAGACCAGTGCAGAAGAAGGGAGAGTGAGAGAAACAACCAGTTCAAGCCACGCAGAGCCCAGTAAAGACAACCCAGCGTCTAAAGGGACTCCATCATCCACGCAGAGGGCCCCAGAGGCTACATAGTGCCTCGGATGGATGACACAGATGGTCCTAGGGCTGACGCAGGTTAGTAGAAGGCTGACGCAAAGGCCAGAAGGGCCAGCGCTGAGCTTCAGAGTTGCTAGAGAGGGTTTCATGGGACAGGTTTTCTGAATACCTGTTTTCGAATATAGAGGTATTGCTGCCATGTATTTTTCTCTATCGGGTAAGATGGTTAGGCACCCAATTGTACTCAAGGAAATACTACATAATAATAAACCCTTAGAATAGCTGCACCGGTTTTCCCACATTGGGTTTTTTCTAGGGACATTTGTCCAAAAATAATGGTGTCACTTGTGTGTTTGTTTTCTTTCAACTGATGATCTATAGACGTTGTGACTGTATTGTGTTTATTTTAGTATTGAAATGTTTTAAATAACTTGTTTATAATTTACAAGTAGAAGAAATAAACCAGTAGAATACATATTAAATCTCTAACAGATAGACTTAGAAAATTCAATAGTGCCTACAACCCACATTCAAAAATTTTAGTTGTTTCCCAAATTGATTAGAACATGATATTGGGATCATTCGATATCTTCTTTGAGTGAAATAACTTGCGTTGGATTCAAGGCAACAAGATATTCATGTTGGCACTGGTTTTGAGCCAATCTGAGCACTTTGAATTTTGAGCATTAAATCGATCCACCAGATCACTCCTCCCCACTAGAAGCTTTTGGAACTTCACAAGGTCTTTATCAGTCAACAAATAGGTGAGGGTAAAAATCCCTCACCCTTCTAGTCTTAATCCACTGAACTATGATTGAATTTGTCTCTTTCAGATTTTCATGAAAGTACATCACTTTCCCTGATTTTGGAGTCCTTGACTTTTTGTCAATGATGACATATTTCAACAATTTTTCAAGATATGCAGAATATAAAACTACCTTTGAGGAAACTGAACATTCCCTCCTCAATTTTCAATCAATGGAAACTTAAACAATTTGAAGTTCCCTTCACCTTGAACACTGTCGTCATGACTATGCTTAGTATGTCTAGCCTTGCGCTTGGTTCGACTCTATATCAAATGTGATCTCCATCACCATGCACCATCCTTCTTCAAAGCCAAAACATTATGAAACCCATAAGAAGATTTTTTGGGACCAATGTCCTCTTTGTCAAATTTCTTTTGCATTTTATTGTTGACCTTTGCATGCTTTAACACTGACATGCTCACTCCAATGTTTAACAATGATGCATCCTTCTGCAAATTCACTTCATTTTGTTTACCTCTTTTCGGAGGAAGCTTTTTAGACTCCTGAAAAATCTTATCACATGAATTAGGAACCCCAATGAGATCATATTTCAAAATTGATTCATATCCTTGAAAGGTTTTAGATTCATCAACACCTTCATGTTTGATCATTAACAATGCAAAATTCTGAGTAGCATTAACAATCATCTACATTTGCCGCGCATTTACAAGAGATGTATTCAACTTCTTGCTATGTTCTCTCACAATGTACTGAATCCCATTCTTAAACAAATGATATTTTTCCTCATGGAGATGAAAACTATCTTTCCTATCATATAGATATGGACTTCCAAAAACAATACCACATATATCAAGCAGAACTACATCAAGAAAGTTTGCAGTGATTTCAAATTTAAGGTTACATCTTTTTGTCACATGCAATTTTGCATTGTCACATATCCAACCTAGAGGATAAGGTTTAGGATGAGGAATGGTTTCTAAATTAAACTTCTTGACAATGCTTTCTGAGGTAAGATTTGATTGTGAGCCACTATCAAACAATGTATCTATCGTGGTATGTTTTGAAATGAATCTAATATGGAAAAGATTTATTCTTGTTTTTTACCTCGAGTTTCATTGAGACAATTTGAAGAACTAGTACTTAAAATGTCCTTACCTTTCAAACCCATGGCTGTGATCTTTGTTTCATCTCCAAAAATTGAACCTAAATCATGTTGTGTAGTTGGAGCTGCCTTCTCTTTCTCCTTGTTTTTGAACTTTTTGGGTCTCATCTCTAGATGAAGTTTCCTACAATGATCTTCATCATGGCCCTCTTTGGAACAATGTTTACATGTGATATTTTCTCCTTCTTTCTTAACTGCATAATTCTCTTTCCTTTTCCTTTAAACTTAACCTTTCCATTTTCTCGATAGTCAAAGGAACTCTCACTAGTTTCTTCAGAAACATTTTCCCCTCTTGCTTCTAAATGAATTTCCTGTACATAAACTTCATCTAGTTTTGTAGGGTTAAACATGAGAATGGTATGTATCAAGTAACTATGAAATCCTCCAATGTATTTGAGCAAAGTATCTTGTGAATAAAAATCTATAACCAAAATCAAAGCACTTTTTCTAAATTCTTGAGTATAAGATTGTACATTTTTCCCCTTAGCATGCCTAAAGTTTTTCCAATCCATAATAGCTTTCTGCAACTATGCTAATGGATAAAATTTCCTTGTTATTGTAACAACAAAATCATTCCAAGAGGATAAAACTTACCATGTTTCTTCATGTCCTCTTGAGTTTTTTCTGCCCACCAAATTAGTGCCATACCTTCCAATCTAAGAGAAGAAATCCAAATCTTGGTTTCATCATCTTTGATTCTTTGTATCTTGCAATACACATCAATATGAAGAACCCAATTATCAAATCTCCTCTCTTTGCCATATAACCAACGTACAGACTATTAATTGGGTGTACCTGTAACCCACATTCAAAATTTTTAGTTGTTTCCCAAATCAATCAGCACACGATATTGAGAGCATCCAATATCAGATTTGAGTGAAACGAGTTGCATTGGATTAACAATGACTAGATATTCACTTTGGTGCTAGTTTCAATCAAATCCAAGCACTTTGAATTTTGAGCATGAAATTAGTCCACTGGATCAACAATTAATTAAAAAAATTATTAATTTTTTTATTTCAAATAATGTGAAGTGAAAGTGTGCATTAAGGGGCGAATAATTATAAATTTTGGGTCAGGAATAACTATAAATTTGAAAACATATATTTATTCCTTTAATAATTTTATATGAATTTGAAATTAAAGTATTCATTAAAAGTGAGGAATAAATATGACCTCTATCGTACTTAGTACTGTAGAGGTTGATTATATTATTGTCTTAGTACTTAGTATTCCATAGGTGATATGTCTTTGTCTTTTTGTTCCTCTTAGCTGCCTGGTATGACTAGAAATAGGGGAATGAATGAAATGGAACTAGGCCTTACCTGTAAGGTGAACTTATTCTATATATAATATATATCATCATATTATTGCTATCTATAATACTATAATTCCCCTAACCATAAAATTAAATACTTAAGGGTTGAATTGAAAATGGGATGAGTTACATGGGCTTTCTAGGCATATATGCTTACTTTACATTTGTGCAATTGAACTCATATGGAATTGGAATTAGAAAATTAGAAGCAATTGAGTCGTAATAGAGAAACTTTAATGTTCTTTCTCTGACATGAAAGTCCAGCTGAGGGGTACAATACATTCTATTTCATCGAACCATGCTTTGGTCTCTAGTATGGGGAAGAAGGAATCAAGAGAAGAGCTTGGGGGCGTGAGAAAAATGCAACCAAGGCAGAGGGAGATGGTTAAGAATTGGTATCACTTGAAGCTTAGATGGTGGTCGGTGTAAATAATGATCGCAACCAGCTGCGAGAGGTATAATCTCCAAAATTTCCATTTCAAATTTTGGACAAAGGTTTATGCGACGTTGTCTTTGTCCAAACTTTAAAAACTTTGGATAAAAAAATTTGGACCAAACTTCATTTAAAAAACACTTTGGATAAAAAATTTGCCCAAATATTCATTTAAAATACTTTGGACAAAATAACATGTCTTCCTCAAAATGGCATCGGGTACGTCAGGTTTGCAATAAGAGAGAAATTCTAAAACTTTGGTTTAAAATTTAGTGAATGGAAATTTCCAAATCTAAACTTTGGTTAAATAAATAAACATAGTGAATTTGTGGTTAAACAATCAATTAATCACTGGTCAAGCCTCCAATGATCGCTATATTCCTTGCTCTACCATAGGGAGGGGCTAATAAAGGAAGAAATTAAGTTAATTTTGAGATATCGCAAAAGAAGTTCATGATAGGAATTGGAAGTTTTTTATTCGAGAAAAATATTTTGAAATATTAATCAAATTACGCTAATTTCAATTATAAAATTCCAATGGGTTGAACAATGAGTTGATGCTAGCTTCTCTCAATATCTGATTTCAAGCCTCTTCAAGTATGGCCACTCCTGCAGATTTGTCAGGGATCTATTTTAACTACTTACAAATACATGAGCTCAAGTATTCAAAGCTTTTGGAATCTAGGTAATCACTCCACATCACATCTAGAGAATTCATTGGCTACATTTATCAAGAACGATGCACCAAATTTGGCCAAATTAGCCTAAACCAGTAGGGAAATAAAAAAGTTTGATTTGATGGGAAAATAATTTTGTTTTGTTCAATTTTATTATTACAATTGGTATGTATTTGAAATCCAAATCAAAGTTTGACACTGAAAGATTGATCATTTCATTGTAAATGAATATTATTTATTCAAAGAGATGAAGTTTCTGGATTGTCAGTGATAATGGCTTCTTCAATAAGCTCAAAGAATCATCCAGAACCGATGAGACTATCTACTGGACGAATTTAATGTGGTTGGTAAAGTTTGGTTGGAATTACTATCTTCCAACACTCCCCCTTAATTCCAACCATATCAAAACTGCACAAAATAAACTATTGCACAACACATACTGACCCTTGACATGCCTGCGAGTCTAAGTTTTAGCTAGGCTTATAAAATTTTTTGGATTTTTTACAACACATAACTTATTTATACAAATTTTAAATTTATCATTTCCAAGTGGCTTAGTGAATATGTCAGCCACATTTTCATTTGTATTACAATATATTAAGTCACTTTCCTTTAATTTTACTTTTTCTCTTATAAAATGATGCTGTGTATCTATATTCTTTGACCTTGCATGATATACAAGATTGTTTGCCAATTTGATAGTGCTTTTGCTGTCACATCTGATTATTGTAGGTCCTTGTTGTTTTTCTCCAACATCTTCAAGTATCCTTCTAACCCATATTGCTTCGTAGATGGCATTGCATAAAGCTTTACATGTAGCTTCAATTGATGATAAGGAAATTGTTGGTTATTTTTTATTTATCCATGATATAGCTCTTGATACTATATTAAACACGTATCTAGTGGTGGGTTCCTGTCATCAAGATTTCCAACCAAATCAGAATCGGAATGAACTGTCAATTCAACATCAAAATCATTAGTATATTCAATACCAAAATTGATAGTTCCCTTAAATATGAAGGACCCTTTTTGCAGATATCCAATGGATTTCACGAGGCTTAGCCATGAATTAACTAAGTATGTTGATTGCATAAGAAATGTCTTATCTAGTGGTAGTGAGATAATTCATGCTTCCCACTGATTGCTGGTATAATGTTCCATTCACCTCTTTTGTTGCATCATTATTTCTGAATTTGATATTTTGTTCCAATGGAGTACTCACTGCTTTACATCCTTTCATATGAAATCTCTTTAGTACCTCGTTTGTATATTTTCTTTGTGTGACTAAAGTCCTTCCATTATCTCTCCATACTTCAATGCCTAGACAATAGTGCATCTATCCAAGATCCTTCATCTCAAATTCCTAATATAACTGTCTTTCTATATATTTAATTAATTCAGTAGCACACCTTGTTATTGTTAGATCATCAGCATATATAGAGATTAATGTTATATTTCCATTTCTATCTGGCTTGATATACAAATTAGGATCACTTTTGCTTTTGTTAAATCCCTTCTGAAAGAATAATTTATCAATTTAGTCCATATAAGGATTTCTTTATCTGGGTGCCTGTTTTAGTCCGTATAAGGCTTTCTTTAGAATTTTATTGTCCCATATTTACAAATCCTTTTGGCTGAAGAAGATAAATATCCTCTTTTAATCCCCCATTTAGAAAGGCTAATTTCACATCTAATTGATGTATCTTCCAATAATATTTAGTAGATAATGTTATTATGTTCTAATTGTATTATTTTTTGCGACTGGAGCAAAAGTTTCTTCATAATCTATATCTTCTTTTTGAAATAACCTTTTGCAACCAATCTTGCCTTATATTTGTCTATGCTACCATATGCATTCAATTTTGTCATGTACAACCATTTTGATCCTATAGGGACTTTATTTTTAGGTAATTCTTCTGAAGTTTAATGTTTTATTATAGAGTCATATTCTTCTTTCATAGCATCAATCCATTCGCTATGTTTTTTAGCTTGTTCAAAATTTAAAGGCTCAACAATAGTCATTACTTGAGACATTAAAACATAACCTTTATACTTGATGGGGGTTTGAATTTGTCGTGTCGACCTTCTCAGAGGTTCATTGCACTGTGAAGTACCTTCTCCTCTTCTTCTTCTATGTCGAGAGCCTTCATCACTTCTTTGCAGACTCTGACTTCTTGAGATGTCTTCTGGAGTATCCATGCTTTCTTGAAGTGATTCGGCAACTTCTTATTCTTCTTTAATTTGTCAAAAGGAGGATTCCACATATTATGTTCAAATTCTTTTACATTTTTATTTGCACGCTCATGAAATATAACACACCTACTTGTAAATACCTTGTGAGTACTTGGATCATACATTTTATATGTTTTTCGATTAGTGCAATATCTAATAAAAATGCATTTGATAGATTTGACATCTAATTTTCTCCTATCCTCTTTAGGAATATGAGAAAAGGCCTTACATCCTAATATCCTTAAATGACTAACTTTAGGTTTAAAACCATAAAATGATTCAAATGGTGTTTTATGCTCAAGATATGTTGTAGGACTTTTTTTTTTGGGGCATACAGTTGTATTAATGACTTTAACCCAAAACCTACTAGAAAGTTCTTCACCTTTTAACATGCTACAAGAAAATTAAACTAATGTTCTATTCTTTCTCCCCACTACTACGTTTTGTTGAGGTGTATGTGGTACTGCAAATTGTTGCACACTTCCATGATGCTTGCAATATTTGTTAAAATCTCCTGAGGTGTGCTCACCACCTTTATCTGATCGAAAATTTCTAATGCTCCTTCCTGTTTTCTTTTCAACTATATTGTTGAATTGTTTAAAGTATTCAAACACATCACTTTTGTTTCTTATAAATTACACCAAGGTATATCTAATGCTTTCTGCCGACGTTTCAAACCCCAAAGGGGGTCCATCATCAGGACTAAATCAGAATATGAATGAAAGTTTATTGAGAGAAGAGAGCCTTCTGACCTGTGTATAAATAAACCAAGAACCCTAATTTTATAAAGAAACCGACATATGATTTCTTATTTTTATTAATTATTATTATTATTATTATCATTTTTTATTTATTTATTTTTTAATAATAGTTTTATAATTTTTTTAATTATTTAATTATTATTAATTTAGGTTTAATTATTACCATTGTTTTAACACTGAACCTAAAATATTTTAATTGATATGTCCAATTCATAAAAAGTTTAATTTATTTATTTTGTACCTCTTTTATTAATTATTTTAATTTTAATTGATTAATTCTTTTATTTAATTAATTAATTTAAATTTTAAATTTTTATTTGATTAATTAGTTTAATCTTAATTATTTTTGGCTTTAATTTTCAATTAATCAATTAATTAATTAATTAATTAATCAATTAATTAATTAATCAATTAATTAATTAATTTATCTAATTAATTAATTTATAATCTTTATTTATTTATACATGTTAATTATTTATTTGTTTGTTTAATAAATTGAATAATTTTATTTAATTTTCATTTTTATTTAGAATTAATTAAAACTAATATAATTAAATAATTAAATTAATTCATTTTTTAATTAATTAATTAATCTCCATTAAATTTAATTAAAAACAATTAAGAAATTAATTTTATAATTCTTTCTTAATGCTTTAATTTTTATTTAATTTAAATTCTTTTTATATAATTAAATAATTAAATTAATTCATTTTAATTAATTAATTTTGATTTAAATAGTTTTAATTAAATTTAATTAAAATCAATTAAGGAATTATTTCATAATTCTTTCTAATGTTTTAATTTTTTATTTTTTAATTCCTGTTTCTATTAATTAAAATTATTTTAACAATAATCAAAGTTAATTTCCTTGGTTATTATTAATTAATTGAGAATTTATTTTGTTTAATTTCTTTTTTATTTAGAATTAAATAAATTTAATTTAATTTAATTTAATTAATATAATTAATTAAATTAAATTAAGTTAAAATTAAATTAAATTAAATTAATTAATTTGTTTTAACTCATCTAATTAATTAATTAGATTTATGAAATGAAAAACCCCCTTTTTTGATCTTATGCTTCCAAAGTTCCGGAGGGGTTTATTTGTCTGATCAGGAGAAGCCAATTTCCACTAATTTCACTCCCATTGTCCCTGTTGAGGTTTTGAGGAAATTTCATAATTTCAATGGCCTATCTGATTTTTCTTTTATGATAGTTGTCCTCTCTTGCAATTACTTTGGCGTCTTCCAAACACACATGGTGTTTGGTTTTGGACGAGTGCTCTGCAAGGGCTGATGTACGGGATCTCTCATTCTTTATGTCAGCCGTGTGCTCTTTCAGTCTTATTTTCAGAGACTGACCTGTTTCCCAAATATAACTCTTGCCATACGAGCAATCGATCTTATACACACCCTTGAGTTGCTGACAATCAATGTTATCCTTAACCGACCTCATCATTTGCCTTATAGTTCCACATGTTGTAAATTGAGTGTTTATGTTATTCTTTCTTAAAATTTTTGCAATCTTATCTGTAATCCCTTGGATGAATGGAAGGTAAAATTTCCCATGATTTTCTTTCTTGTCTTCACAGGGACGCTTAGAGAGGACCTTATCCTGAGCTCTTCTTATATCTTTCTTAATACTCCACTCCTTGTATCCAAGGTTTTTAAAGACAGAGGTTAAGTGTTCAATCTCTTTTAGGTGATCAGGGTCAGAAATCCTGAAAGCCCTAACAGCTAGGGTGTTTAAGACGCCAGATTTTTGGATGATGGTAAGAGTCAGCATGAAGATAGCTATCAGTATGAGTTTTCTTCCTATAGAGCTGATGTCCCAAAGTACCATCTTCTTTTCTACTGATTAGAACATCTAGAAAGGGGATCTTACCATTCTCTTCAAGCTCCATAGTAGATTTGATTTCAGAAGATATAGAGTTGAGATGATTGAGAAACTTCTCCAGCTCTACCCTACCATGAGTCCAATTCAGGTTGGTGTCATCAACAAATCTTTTCCACCACACCGGCTTCAAGTGGAATGAGTCAAGGGCTTTTCTTTCAAAGTACTCCATGTATAGGTTGGTGACAATAGGTGAGAGCGGGGAACCCATGGCGATTAATAAAAATAAGAAATCATATGTCAGTTTCTTTATAAAATTAGGGTTCTTGGTTTATTTATACACAGGTCAGAAGGCTCTCTTCTCTCAATAAACTTTCATTCATATTCTGATTTAGTCCTGATGATGGACCCCCTTTGGGGTTTGAAACGTCGGCAGAATGAACAAGAAACTGTGGATAATCCGGATCATGACACTGCAAAAAACTTCCACAGAAGCTTAAAATCTAACATATCTAATGCTATCATCAATAAAAATAAGACAGTAATATGCTCCACCAAGTGACCTATTTTGCATAGGACCATATACATCGCTATGCACTAGTTCAAGTATTTCACGTTTTCTTCTCTATTCATTCACATGAAATTCTTGCCTATGTTGTTTTCCTACTGCACAACCTTCACATTCAAAGTTTTCACCCTTAATATTTGGAAGGTCTTCTACCATCATTTTTTTTGTAGTAACATTAGGTCATTATGATTTAACTGTCATACCTTTGATTCCAAAGTTCTATATTTGGCATGTTTGTTGATGCCAATTCTTGATTCTCATTATTCATTACATCCAACTTGTATAATCCTCCAACTCTTACTCCTTTTGAAACAACCTTGTAATTGTCCTGCATATCCTTTACCAAATAATGTGATTTCACAAATTTAACTTTTAAACGCTGATATGTAATAATAAAGACTAAAATTAAGTTCTTCTTTAATGTCGAAACATACACCACATTTTGAATTTGTTTTTCTTGTACATTAGGTATACTAAGACTTATATCACCATATCCTTTACTTTCATGTGATCTATTATCTCCTAAATAGATATGTGCACCATTATTAATTTCATGATATGCATCAAACTAATCTCTTTTACATGACATGTGGATTGATAGACGAGAATCGATGAACCAAACATTATCATCATTGGTTTCTACTGATAAAGCAGTATTGGACAGAAAAAATTTAGGATTGCTAAAATCATGACTGATTACCTCATCTCTATCAACATAATTTTCTGTACGCCTTCTTTGTTTAAATTAACTAGACCTTCTTTTCATGCAATTATAATCAAAATGACTAGATTTTCCACAGTGATTAGACACATCATCTCTACTTGATTTGGCATTTGACCTTGATGAAGGTGTAACTTCAAATGATTTTACCTGTGGAATTTTTCCTTTATTTTTCTCCTACAGTTTGCCTGTGAAGGCATGCTTCACTTTAGCCATCAATTCTAAATATTAATTGGGATATTTCTTCTTAAGGCTTCTTCTCCACTCTTCTTCATGCATAAGTAGACATGCCAACTCATAAAACATAGGATCCTTCTCTCTAGTTGCAAGACCAATGATAAAAATATGATATTCATCAAGCATTGCATTTAATGTGACAATAACCAAATCTATACTAGATATTGTTTAACCAATGTCACTCAATTTGTTTTTTAGATCCTTAATTATAGATGTTAAATCACTGATAGTTTTATTTTCTCCCATCCTAACTGAAGTAAGCTTACTCTTTAAATACAATATTCAATTTGTAGTTTTCGTCTCATACAAACCTTTGAGAGTGTCCCACGTCTCCTTAGATGTTTTCCACTCTCTGATGTGTGGAATAATGTTTCCCTTATATAACATATCGAAAAGCATCTTTTCTTTTTTTTTCGTGCTGCTCATAATCTTGAATTATCGCAACTATGGCTTGAGGGGGCTCTAGCTTGACTTCAACTCCAAACACAACTATCCATATATTTGTAGAAAATCCTGTAGATTCATAAGCTAATGCAATTTTCTAAAGAAAGAAACAAGAATCTACTTCTAATCTTTACAGTGGAAGCCCATAAACATCGAGAAAACAATAATCAATAGAGGAAGATAATCAAAAGCACATAACACAATAAATATCTAGGGAAAGCCACAGCTCAAAACCCCACTATCTGTTTTGTATTAATACGGAAAATCAAGATGAAATTACAATGCTTTTTATCTCTAGAACAATTTCAACACTTAGCAAATTCAATCTGCAACTCATAAGAATGCTTAAGGACAAAGCTTAGCCTCTTCACAAGCTCTCCAAGTCTCTATTCCAATGTGTAATTCCTATGGAGAATAACTTGTATTTAAAGGGAAATAAATCCTCTAAAAACTGTACAATCCCTTATGGATCAGTTTCTGAATGCATGCACTTCAGTGCAACTCATAAAAAACTAAAAAAATAACACACTATTCCTTCACTCTAGTCTCGATAGGGTCTTTCTCAGAATCGACATGGATGAGTTTATGATGAGTAAATATTAAGTTAACTAGAGTAGCACTAGTGGAGTTCATTAGTGACACCACTGACTGTTAACTCACTATTAGTTCTCTCAATTAGTTTGAGAACTAATTTAATTGAACTGAATCATTAAATTGAGTTTTCTATTTTAAAAACTCACAAAATTTAACTCACACTGGGGTCCTACAAATTAGGGAGAACATACACATTATGACATAAAGACTTCCAAATTGAATTTCCTAAGTTAAGTAAGTTTAATAAAACTAATTTAACTACTTTAAGTTGCTATGAGAATAGAATTCGAATTTAATTCACAGTTTAATTCAAGGACAAATTAAACTATAATTTCTTGTTGCCATTTATCAACACTCCCTCTAACAATAAAGGGATTATCAACTACCCCAATCCTGTCTCCGTGAAACTTGAATTTACATCTTGACAATAACTTTGTAAAGATGTCAGCATCTTCCTCCTCCGTGGGAGTGTAATCTAACAACATGATTCGCCTCAATACACAATCTATGAGATGATGATACCGGATATCAATATGCTTGGAATGATCATGAAAAACTGGATTTTTAGAGAGTTTGATACAACTCTGATTATCACAATAAAACACTGTCGGATCCATTTGATGACCAAATAAACCAACTAGGATCTTCCTCATCTAGATAGCCTCATATGCTGCCTCACTTGCAACCATGTACTCTCCCTCTGCCGAACTGAGTGCAACTGATTTGTTTCCTATTGTACCAAGAAACTATTGCTGACCCAATACTGAAGATCCTCCTGATGTGCTCTTCCTGTTAGATGTACTCCCTGCCCAATCTACATCAGTGAAGCATTGAAGTTTCACTCCCTTTGACCATCTGTACCATAACCCAAACTGAGTAGTGCCTATGAGGTATCTCAATACATGCTTTGCCGCCTTCCAATACAACTTGGTAGGCCTAACCATCACTTGACTAAGCTGGTTAATTGCATAACACATATTTGGTCATGTATTCACCAAGTACATGAGTGAACCTACAAGATTCCTGTAAACAATAGCTTCCACTACTTTCCCTAAAGTATCATCCTCCTTCCTCGAGTTACCAGCTAAAGGAGTCTCCATGGGTTTGCTCCTCTCCATGCAGAATCTCCTAAGTATCTCATTGGCATTCTTTCCCTAAGATACAAACAACTCCCCATCTCCCTGCCATACCTCCATACCAAGAAAGTAATGCATGAGCCCCATGTCCTTCATCTCAAACTCTCCTGCAAGATTTGATGAGTTTCTCATCACATATCAGTATAAGGTCATCTACATAAATTAGAATGACCAGCATCTTACCTTCCACCACTATGTGATACAGGATCGCATTCGCTTCACTCTTCATCAAGTCCAACATAGTGAAGTAGATATCTATCTTGGTGTACAAAGCACAGGATTCTTGCTTCAGCCCATACAATGCTCTCTTGAGTCAGCACACATGTGACTCAGGGTCCAAGGCTTCAAAACCTCCAGGTTACTCTATGTACACCTCTTACTCAATCATTCCATTGAGGAATGAAATATTCACATCTATTTGATGGATCTTCCAACCCATCTATGCTGATAGTGCCAAAATAGATCTAGTTGACGAGTACCTTGCAATATGAGAAAAGGTCTAACAGTAGTCAATCCCCTCTACCCGCGAAAAGCCACGAGCCACAAATATAGAATTATGCTTCTCCACACTACCTTCTACAGCTTGATTTACCTTGTAAAGCCAATAAGAGCTCACAACTAACTTGTCCTCCACTCTCAGGACCACATCCAAAACACTATTTTGAACTATGGAGTCATACTCCTCCACCATCACATCAACCCAAACTTGCTGCTGCACTGCCTCCTAAATGGAAGATGGCTCTATCACAACCCATATGTTCCATGTATCCATTGTACTTCTCTAGTGACCTCCTCTATCTGTGCTGAGAAGAGGGTCCTCCCACATTCTCCTATGCGTCATCCAACAATTTGTCAGCCTCTCTAGTGTGCTTTCTTCCCTCTCTGGAAGAACTTTCCTGAGTGGATGTATCCACTCTCTAAACCTCTGTATGTGGTTGCTACACGTCAATCTGAGGTCCCTCAACCTTAGGAGCTAAAATCTCCTCATCCACGTGTAGCTCAAGCTCCCTCTCGAGGGATATTTGCATGGCCTTCTCCTCATCGAACTTGATATCCTTGCAAACCACTATCATCTGACTGGTTGGCATGTACACCCAATAGATGTGGGGTGTATCAGTGTACCCCACAAAGATCCCCAACTCTGGTGTTGGCTCAAGCTTCTTCCATGCATCTTTGGTCACATGGAAATAAATCAATGACACAAAAATATTGAAGTGACCAACATATTGCCTCTTACCAAAATATGCCTCCTCCAATGTCTTCATCTCAAGTATCTGATGTGGGCTATGGTTCTAATCATAAACCGTTGTGTTGCATGCCTCAACCCACAAGTGTAGTGGTAGGCCCTGATCATGCAACATCTCTCTTGTTGCCCCTACTATACTCTTATTCTTCCTCTCGACAACCCCATTCTATTAAGGGTTATGGGGTGTTGTCAACTCTCATTTAATCCCTTCCAATGCATAGAATTTATTAAACTCATTGGAAACATAATCACCACCATTATCACTCCATATAGCTTTAACCTTCTTTAGAGACTCTTTGTCTACCAATGCTTTGAACTCACAAAACTTTGTGAAAGTTTGGTCCTTTTTATGCATAAAACATACCCAACATTTACAAGAATAGTCATCAACCAATATAACATAATACCTATGTTTGGCAGTGGATGCTGTCGAGAATGGTCCACACACATCTGAATGGACTCTCTCCAAAATAGACTCTGCTCAACTGTCTTTGTCCCCAAAGGAAGAATTGGTGTATTTTCCTAAAGTACAACCCTTGCATGTATCAACTTGCTCAAGTGTACCTTTGGGAAGACAGGTAGAGATTTTCTACAATATCTTCAAAGCCCCATGATGCAAGTGGCCCAATCACCTATGCCACAACTTGCCGACGTCTCGGATCAACATTTTTCCCTCTTTTGAACTCAAAAGAGCATAATCATCTACCTATATCTTATAGATATTCTGAACTTGAATCCCTATCTTCTTTACTTGACCCATGGCTATGTGTCGAAGGAAGGCCTTTCCTTTCGAAAAGATCACATCATAGCCTCTGTCCTCAAGCATGGAAAGATACCAAGTTCTTCATCAGTTTGGGTACATGCATAACATTCTTCAAGGTGAGTGGAGCCACATGCTCCTTCTGAAATTGAATAGTGTCCACACCATTAACACTATAGTTATCATCATCACCCATCTCGATATGCATCTTGAGATCTTTCTCCTCGAGTTCACTGAAAAAATCTTTGTCGCTAGTCATGTGGAAAGAAGCTCCACTGTTTAAGTACCAGACACTTCCCATCATTGAAGACACCATGCATGCAATGAGGGAAAAGAACAATTCAAATTGGGAGGCCAAAGCCTCACTCGCCACTCCTCCTGAGGACTTCTCCTTGGACTTCTTCAATGGAAAATTTGTAGCAAAGTCTCCCATCTTGTGAAAATGAAAGCATTTAACTTTTGTCATGTCCTTCTTCTTACCTCCTTGATAAGAATTTGATTTGGAATGGGAAATTTTACCTTTCTCCTTCCTAGCATTAATCGCTAAGGCACAATTCTCTTCATCACCAGTCTTTTATGAAGAGCTATCCATGGTGTTCCTCCTGATCTCATCCTGCATCAAATATGACCATAGTCGTTCCCAATTTGGCAGCTTCTCCCGACCATTGATAGAGTCTTGATAACTATGCCAACTCTTTGGGAGTCCAAGAAGAGCAAGGCTCACCATATCCTCCTCAGCAACTGTGATTCCAACACTTCAAAGTTCATCCCAACATTGATTGAACTTGGTCAAGTACTTTGGAATTGTCTCACCTTTCTCCATATTGATTTTACAAAGTTTATCCTTTAGTGCCAACTTCCTTTAATCATTGCTATTCTGATACAAGTCCGTCAATGTTTTCCACATAGCATGCAGGGTTTCCTTTCCATGGAAACTCTAGACAATATGATCTCGAACTCCCTAAAGTATTATCTGCCTTGCCTTCGCCACATACTTCTTCCACTCGACCAAGTTTTGTGCATTAGTAGCTGTTAGCTTAGGAATTACTTGTTCAACAAATTCCTTCAAGCCATTGTCCTCAGGCACAACCTCCATCTCGTTCCTCCAGGATATGAAATTCGAGCTTCCTTCCAAGGCATACTCAAGCCTCAACCCATGGAATGCCATCTGCCAATCCTGAAGTTTGTATTGCAAATTTGACATTCACCTGTAACCCAGAAACTCAAAACCTACAAATATCCCCTAATATATTGTTCTTAGCTCTGATACCATGTACAAAATCCCATGGATTCACAAGCTAATGAAATTTTCTAAAGCAAGAGACAAGAATCTACTTCTACTCTTTACAACGAAAGCCCATAAACATCGAGCAAACAATAATAAATAGAGGAAGAGAATTAAAGGTACATAACACAATAGATATTCAGGGAAAGCCACAACTCAGAACCCCACTATCTGTTTTGTATTAATACAGAAAATCAAGATGAATTTACAATGCTTTTTATCTCTAGAACAATCCCAGCACTCAGCAAATTCAATCTCCAACTCATAAGCAAGTTCAGAGCCAAAGCTTAGCCTCTTCACAAGATATCCAAGTCTCTATTCCAGTGTGTAATTCCTATGGAGAATAACTTGTATTTAAAGGGAAATAAAGCCTCTAAAAACTGCGTAATCCCTTAAGGATTAGTCCCTAAATGCATGCATTGTTAGTGCAAATAAGAAAAATCTAAAACAAATAGCATATTGTCCTTGCACTCTAGTTTCAACTGGGTCTTTCTTAGAGTTGACATGCATGAGTTTCTGATGAGTAAATATTTGTTTAACTAGAGTAGCATTGGTGCAGTTCGTTAGTGACACTACTGACTGTTAACTCACTATTAGTTCTCCCAATC
Source organism: Pinus tabuliformis (assembly GCA_031772625.1). Taxonomy (NCBI): domain Eukaryota; kingdom Viridiplantae; phylum Streptophyta; class Pinopsida; order Pinales; family Pinaceae; genus Pinus; species Pinus tabuliformis. Next base: position 635,602,662 of record CM062812.1, on the reverse strand, counting down.
AGTTTGAGAACTAATTTAACTGACTCATTAAATTGAGTTATCTATTTTACAACTCACAATTAACTAACATTGGACTCCTACAAAGTAGGGAGAACATACACATGACGACTGAAAGACTTCCACCTCAAATTTCCTAAGTTAATTATGTTTAATAAACTTAATTTAACTATTTTGAGCTGCTATGAGAATATAATTCGAATTTAATTTACAGTTTAATTTAAGGACAAATTAAACTGGAATTTCTTGTTGCCATTTCTCAAATTTCCCTCTCAATAAAAAAGGGATTATCAACTACCCCAATCCTATCCCTGTGAAACTCGAATTTACATCTTGACAATGCCTTTGTCAAGATGTCAACATCTTTCTGCTTTGTGGGAATGCAATCTAACAACATGATCTGCCTCAATACACAATCTCTGAGATGATGATCCCGGATATCAATATGCTTTGACTGATCATGAAAAATTGGATTTTCATAGAGTTTGATACAACTTTGACTATCACAATAAATCACTGTCAGATCCATCTGCTGACCAAACAAACCAACCAGGATCTTCCTCATCCAGATAGCCTCATATGTTGCATAATTGCAACCATGTACTTTGCCTCTACCGAATTGAGTGCAACTGATCTCTGTTTCCTTTTGTACCAAGAAATTTTCGTTGACCCAATACTGAAGATCCCTCCTGATGCGCTCTTCCTGTCAAATGGACTCCCTACCTAATCTGCATCGGTGAAGCCTTGAAGCTTCACTCCCTCTTCCCATCTGTACCATAACCCAAGCTGAGTAGTGCCTCTGAGGTGTCTCAATACATGCTTTGCCACCTTCCAATACAACATGGTAGGCCTAACAATTGCTTGACTAAGCTGGTAAATTGCATAGAACATATCAGACCGTGTGTTCATCAAGTACACGAGTGAACCCACAAGCTGTTTATAAATAGTAGTTTCTGCTACTTCCCCTGAAGTAGCATCCTCCTTCCTCCAGTTACCAGCTAGAGAAGTCTCCATGGGTTTACTGCTCTCCATGCCGGATCTCCTGAGTATCTCATTGGCATACTTGTCGTGAGATACAAACAACTCCCCATATCCCTACCATACCTCCATGCTAGGAAAGTAATTCATGAGCCCCATGTCCTTCATCCCAAACTCTCTTGTAAGGTCCTCGCAATATTTGATGAGATTCTCATCACTTGTCAGTATAAGATCATCTTCATAAAGTACGATAATCAACAACTTACCTTCCACCACTATGTGATACAGGTTCACATCCGCTTTAGTCTTCGTGATGCCCAACCTAGTGAAGTAGCTATCTATCCTGGCGTACGAAGAATAGGGTGCTTACTTCAACCCATACAATACTCTCTTGAGTCGGCACACATGCGACTCATGGTCCAAGTTTTCAGGTTGCTCTATGTACACCTCTTCCTCAATCATGCCATTGAGGAATGCAGTCTTCACATTTATCTAATGGATCTTCCAACCCATCTGTGTTGATAGTGTCAAAATAGGTCTGGTTGATGAGTAGCTTGCAACAGGAGCAAAGGTCTCATCATAGTCAATCCCCTCTACCTGTGAAAAGCCACGAGCCACAATACACACATCTAAATGGACTCTCTCCAGAATAGACTCTGCTCGACTATCTTTGTCTCCAAAGGAAGGCTTGGTGTATTTTCCCAAAGTACAACCCTTGCATGTATCAACTTACTGAAGCATACATTTGGGAAGACTGGTAGATATTTGTTGTAGTATCTTCAAAGCCCCATGATGAAAGTGGCCCAAACTCCTGTGCCACAACTCGCCAACGTCTCGTCTCAACATATTTTTCGCTTTTGAACTCAAAGGAGCAAAATCCTCTACCTTTATCTTATATATATTCTGAACTTGAATCCCTATCTTCTTTACTTGACATGTGGCTATGTGTCGAAGGAATGCCTTTCCTTTAGAAAATATCACATCATAGCCTCTATCCTCAAGCATGGCAACAGATACCAAGTTCTTTGTCAATCCAGGTACTTGCACAAAATTCTTCAAGGTGAGTGGAGTCACATGCTACCTTTGAAAATTAATAGTGCCCACACGAGTAACACTATACTTATTGTCATCACCCATCTCGATATGCATCTTGAGATATTTGTCCTCCAGTTCACTGAATAACTCTTTGTCGCCAGTCATGTGGAAATAAGCTCCACTGTCTAAGTACCATAGACTTCCCATCATTGAATAAACCATCCATGCAATGAGGGAAAAGTCCAATTAGAATTGGGAGGCCAAAGCCTCACCCACCGCTCCTCCTGAGGAATTCTCCTTGGACTTCCTCAATGGAAAATGTGTAGCAAAGTGTCCCATCTTGTGACAATGAAAGCATTTAGCTTTCGTCATGTCCTTCTCCTTACCTCCATGATAAGAATCTGATTTAGAATGGGAAAGTTTACCTTTCCCCTTCTTAGCCTTAATTGCTAAGGCACAGTTCTCTTCATCACCAGTATTTGATGAAGAGCCATCTGTGGTGTTCCTCCTGATCTCATCCTACATCAAATATGATGATAATCATTTCAAATGTGGAAGCTTCTCCCAACCATTGACAGAGTCCTGATAACTATGCAAACTCTTTGGGAGTCCAAGAAGAGCAAGGCTCACCATATCCTCCTCGACAACCGTGATTCCAACAATTCCAAGTTCATTTGGACATTGGGTGAACTTGGTCAAGTACTTTGGAATCGTCTTGACTTTCTCCATATTGATTTTACGAAGTTTATCCTTCAGTGCCAACTTCCTTTGATCACTGCTATTCTGATACAAGTCCGTCAATGTTTTCCACATAGCATGCTGGGTTTCCTTTCCATGGAGATTCAAGATAATATGATCTCGAACTCCCTCAATGATTATATGCCTTGCCTTCACCACACACTTCTTCCACTCGGCCAAGTTCTATGCATCAGTTGTTGTTGGCTTAGGAATTACTTGTTCAACAAATTCCTTCAAGCCATTGTCCTCAGGCACAACCTCCATCCTGTCTCTCCAGGCTATGAAATTTGAGCTTCCTTCCAAGGCATAATCAAGGCTCAACCTATGGAACACCATGTATTGCAAATTCGACTTTTACCTATAACCTAGAAACTCAAAACTTCAAAATCTCCTCTAGTATAATGTTCTTAGCTCTAATACCATGTAGAAAATCCCATAGATTCACAAGCTAATGAAATTTTCTAAAGAAAGAGACAAGAATCTACTTCTACTCTTTACAACGGAAGCCCATAAACATCGAGCAAACAATAATCAATAGAGGAAGAGAATTAAAGGCACATAACACAATAAATATCTGGGGAAATCCACAACTTGAAACCCCACTATCTATTTTGTATTAATTCGGAAAATCAAGATGAAGTTACAATACTTGTTCACTCTAGAACAATCCCAGCACTCAGAAAATTCAATCTCCAACTCATAAGAAAGCTCAAGGCCAACACTTAGGCTCTTCACAATCTCTCCAAGTCTCTATTCCAATGCGTAAGTCTATGGAGAATAAATTGTATTTAAAAGGAAATAAAGCCTTTAAAAACTATGCAATCCATTAAGGATCAGTTCCTGAATGCATGCACCATGAGTGCAAATCAGAAAAATCTAAAACAAAAAGCACACTGTCCCTACACTCTAGTCTTAACTGGGTCTTTCTCAGAATCGACATGCATGAGTTTCTGAAGAGTAAATATTCAGTTAACTATAGTAGCACTAGTGGAATCCATTAGTGACACCACTGTTTGTTAACTCACTATTAGTTCTCTCAATCAGTTTGAGAACTAATTTAATTGAATTGACTCATTAAATTGAGTTGTCTATTTTACAACTCACAATTAACTTACACTGAACTCCTACAAATTAGGGAGAAAATACACATGACAAAAAAAATACTTCCAACTCGAATTTCCTAAGTTAAGTAAGTTTAATAAACTTAATTTAAGTATTTTAAGTTGCTATGAAAATAGAATTCGAATTTAATTCAAATTTGAATTCAAGGACAAATTAAACTGGAATTTCTTGTTGTCATTTCTGAACAATATTGTAGCTTTCTATCAAATTCTGCACCTTAAACTTCCAATTTGCAAAATTTTCTCCATCTAAATTATTAGAATAAAATAAATAAGACTACACTAATACATTTGCTATAGTACTTAAACTTATAAAATAACACAAAGGTAAACCCTCAAGCACACAAATGATCAAATTTTATTAAGCTTCACAACTCAAAAACCTAAACCGTGATTTCATTATTCCACCAACATCATGGCTTCAAGACTCATCATCTTTAAAGTCTTTAAAAAATGGAAATGGAAATTTCCATAAGCTTATGAACCCAATCTCAAAACAACAACCAGAAACTTATTTTCACTTAGTTCGAACTTAGGGCTTTGCATTAACAGTAAAGATGTTGAAATTCATACATTGATTTTCATTATAAATACCCAACATGTAAAATATCCCACTTTTAGAATATTTGATCCTGAACTCAATTCCAAATAAAACCAAATGAGAAGCTTCATTTTTTTTTTCTCGAAAACCAAATTTATCACCAAGTATGGTATTAGTTTTAGAATATATGAATTAACTATTGTGCAACAGATTTATAAAATCATTCAAAGAGCATGGTTTTACCCTTAAAATGTTACATGCCCTTTGTTCCCTTTGTTCATAACAGTGAAGGATCCTTTGAGCTCCAAACCGAAAGAAACTGTGGTCTCGTCAAATACACAATGACTCTGTCTCATAGTGACTACAACTGATATCTATAGCATCTTTCTCCTCCTCTCGTGGTTCGAACACCTCAATCACACTCAACAGTCTCTACACAAGAGCGAAAATCTCATACGCAACAATGCAACAGTCTCAACCTTTAGCTAATTCGCTTCACTAGAACCTTTACACACTGTACACAAACTTCTTTGTGACACACCCTCAGATCACCCACAGAAAATCCTCACACTTTCAAGGCTCAACTTGGCTTTGATACCAAATCAGAGTTTCACACTGAAAACTTGATCATGGCATTGCCAATGAATGTTATTTATACAACGAGATGAAGGTTCTGGATTGTTAGTGACAATGTCTTCTTCAGGAAGCTCAGAGAACTATCCAGAGCCATGGGACTATCTACTGAAGCCATTTAATCTAGTTGGTATAGGTTGGTTGGAATTACTCTCTTTCAATAAGCCAATGCGTTGATTTTTTGATTATAAAATTTCTGAGTAACACTAAATTTTTTAAATCCTTGTTGTAACTCGATTGTAGCCTTTCGTGACAAAAAGTTATAAGGGCTGCAAAAAGGCTTAGCCATAATGTACTTTGAAATGTGTCATGTAATAAATCTATAGATTTGAAAATATTTTAGAAATATAATAAATAAGGAATAAAATTAACAAGTTATTTTAATAATGTACTTTGGAGTGTGTCAGTTAATAAATTTACAGATTTTTAAATATTTTTAAAATATAATAAATAAGGAATACAAATTTTGAAATATTTTTAAAATATAATAAATAAGGAATAAAACTAACGAGATATACATTTTTAAATAACTTTTACCCATTCTAGAATATTTTAAATTATAAAAATATAATAACGGTTGATATCACTTTACAAATTACAAATTTGAAAACAAAGAGAGTAAAGGCAATAAATGTAATAATGGTTGATATAACGTTACAAATTTGAAAAGAGACACGGAGTAAAGTCAAACCATTGAGATTTCTGCAATTTTCTCCGAGCATTGGTTTTATTTGACTTTTCTTATTAAGTTTATTTGACTTTTTTTATTAAGTTTGAATTTGAATTTGAATTTAAATTTGAATTTGGTTAATTACGTGTTTTATTTGAAATGTAAACTCCAGAGAGCGCTTTCTTTTCTGCTAATTTTCTACAGCTGTATAAGCAATTGACGAGGAAACTTTGAAGACGAAGCAAATTTTGCAGTTTTTTTAAATAATGATTTGTTTTGTTTTAAATTTGTATTATTTTATAGATTTATTTTAAATATGATTTAATATGAGTTTAGAGGGATCTAAATTTTTCACTTATTTTTTTGATGAAATATATTATTTAAACATTTTGTATAGTTATTTTTTAATTTTTTATTTTTTAAAATTTGTTTATTTGGGTTTACAAAAATAAAATTTCAACTTTGATGACAGAAGGACAAAGTTAGACATCATAGTAGGCTACACATCATTAAAGGCTGTAGAATGAGCTTCTCGGCTCAATCAAACAAGACACCTACAAAATTCTTGCCCACTGGCCAAAAAGAATACAAAAGGAAACAAGAAACAACCAAAAAAGCCAAATGGGTGGCAGAATACAAAACCGCTGAAAGAAGATGACATTCAGCCAGAACATCAAGTGAATCAAGAGGAACCACATATAAATATGGAACAGAATGGCACACATGAAGGAAAAGCACCAAACCCACAAATGGAGGACCATGTTCGGCAGCCGGAAATGTCACAGCCGGAAGTTAGTGGCAACAAAAGAACCCATGGATCAGAAGGATCAGAATCCGGCAAAGGACCTCCAAGGAACACGCAAGAATACTCACAGGCCATTATTGTCCCCCCTTCCGACTCACAGGGTTGGCGTAGGGTGGAGAAGAAGAAAGGCCGAAAAGTATAGGCTCTGCAAGTAATTGTTAACCTCTTTATTTTTATTTTTTTCTAGTGTACTTGTCCTACTCATGGACAGCAAACTGCATATGCTCCAAGCATCTACAAAATGTAATTTATTTCAACATGAATATAAATTACGACTTTTTCTACGGTAAAAAAAAATAGATGAAAATAATTGTGGGTTGCACATTTCATATTTTAAAAAGTAGTTTTTAAGTGTGATTTTTTGGAGTTTTTGAGGATGAATGGGTGAAATAAATTTATGCTCAAATCTTGATTTATGTTGTTTAAATTGGTTTTTTGACTACATTAACACTTTCAAAAAAATTTGGGACACTTTGATTGTCAAAAATGGAGTTGTCTTTAGTGATTTTTTGGACTTTCCTAGTGCCTAAAAATTTGAACTGAAATCTTGATTTGTGTTATTGAAACTGATTTTTTTACTGTATATACGGATTCACCACCCTAAAATACCCTTAAAGCACTTTGATTGTGCAAGGATTACCCATCAAACTTGTGATTTCAATAAATTCCTGCTGGATTTTAAAAATTAGACCTAAAACTGTATCATAAAAGCTTCCAAAAAAATCACAACCTAATGAAAATTTACCTATTAAACTTGCAATTTCAATAAATCCTTACCTAAAAATTTATATCCCTAAAAAAAATCCAGTTTTTTTCAAAAAAATCACACATAAATCATACCAACTGTATACCTCCCTAACTTATTCGAGCGATTACCTCCCTAACTTATTCGAGCGAAGACCGAGGGAGCTGGATGTTTGTCAGGACTCAGGAAGTATAAACATTTCTTAAAAATAATGTGAACCGGCTAAACTTTGATTCGCCAGGAATGCTATCAATGGGGACAGACCAGACTGAAAAGTTTTCTGAAACATCTTTAGAATGTCAGTGGTCTATTGTTTAATGGTCAAATTATTTGCCAATAGGTTCGAGTATAAAATAGGGTAAAAGTATTGCGGTACCCATTCCATACCTCAAGAAAACCCTAACGTACCGAAAACTGTGGGAGCTGGCTGTTAATGTACAAGTATAAACATTTCTTAAAGAAAACCTAACGTAGCGAAAACTGTGGGAGAGAAAACCCTAACGTACCGAAAACTGTGGGAGCTGGCTTAAAGGAAACCTAACGTAGCGAAAACTGTGGGAGCTGGCTCTTAATGTACAAGTATAAACATTTCTTAAAAATATGGTGAGACAGCTGAATTTTTTATTTGCCTGGAACGCTAGAAAGCGATGGATCACAAAAATGTTGCCAGTACGAAACTTCTAACCTGTATCCACTGAATCTACACACGGCATCCATGAGGGGCTGGAAAAGGTGGGACAGAGTGTTGCCAAGCCACCACAATGAATTCTTTACCCTCTGTAAATTTCCACTGGAGTGTACAGTTCGCGAGAGCAACTACCGTGCAAGGAAGAATTCTCATGTTTAACGAATGAACATAAAGTGTTAAACGATCAATAGGAAAGTCATCCAGAGGTGACACGAGCAACCTTGAGTGAAAGTGCTTAATGGAGGAGTTTGAGAGCTATGGGAACTTCTCCGTACCTGGTGAAAAAGGCACTGCTACTCTGAAATATTTTCGATTTCTACTATGACCAGGATTTTGGACTACTTTTGTTGACAACCCAATCAATGTCTAGATCAATCGAACCGGTGAAATGTTAATGTGGACAACGATCGAATTGGATGCGCAAATTGCTCAGATTCCTCAAATACCTACCCTATTGATCGAATTTGATAAAATGAATATTATAAATGGTAGAAGTTATCAAATTTGATATTTAAATGTTTTAGATTTGAAATTACTACGTGTACCTGCCCTCTTTTGCAAGTTTGTGTAGACTTGAGTTAGCAGTTCCAGTTACCTGAGGTCATTTTTCATATTTTGTTATAAATGAGATTTGATGGGTAGGATAACTATTGTGATTAGAAATGTATTGTTGGGTAAGTATGATCTTAAATTTGGATAATAATAATAATAGTATCTCACCAATGTATTGATGAATTAGGTACACTGTTCAATTATTTTATTTGGAAAAAATAAATAAATATAAATTATCAAAAATTGTTATAAAAGATAGTATATGGTAGTTTATTAGATTGTGATTAGGAATGTATGGTTGGAAAAGTATGAACTGAAAATTGCATAATGATAATAATATCTCATTAATACATTTATGAATGGGGTACATTTTTGTTCAATGATTTTATTTGGAAAAAATAAATAAATTTAAATTATTAAAAATTATTATAAGAGATAGTATATGGTAATTTATTAGATTAGTATAGCAATTTTATGGTGAAGGGATAACAATCACATTTAAGAGTCTTTTATAAATAGCAAGTTGATAGCAAAGAGATAGGTATGACACAAAATATTGATTGTTAAGTGAGTTTACAATTAATATTGTTATATGTATTGAAGATACCAATGCATTGGAAAATAACACTCACAACTTCCCTATTAAGCCAAACATAGGGGTTAAATAAAGAAAAGATAGAAATGGACCCCAATAACTAGTCCTCTTAAGATCTCCAAGTCCAAATTCTTATTAGCACAGAAAAGGAGAAACATCTTACCTGTCTAAGCTGAATCCACACATGCCATTCATGAGGGGCTTGGAAAAGTTGGGGCTGAGTGTTGTTAGAATTTCTCGAACCTAGCACTTGGTATTCGGTTCCCAACAATTATTAACTAAACGAATATATGACTACGTTCCGAACCAAAAATATTTGGAAAAACCAAAATTACTCGATCTGAATCACATACACAAACAATTTTTTTCCCAATCAACAAATTTTCAGTGATAAATTAATCACATAACCTACTTGGGCTCTTGTCCTAGGATAAGGCCCAACTGAGAAAATACAAAATTGATCACCAACTTCATTGCACTCTCTTAGACCCAACACATGCTCACTGAGAAGCGTCTCTCAATTTTGTGCTATTTTTGTGTCTTAGCTCCTCTCTTTAGGCTCAATTTATAACTTTCCTAAGCTGAGTTTGACGACTAAAATTGGCTCGTCAAGTTAAATGAAAATAAGTGACTTTACTTTAGTTAACTATTCTATCTTTAGTTTTCATTACTTTAACTCAAGTACAAATCATAAATTTATCTTGATTACATGTGCATCTCATGCATGTCACATGCAACACACTCACATGCATTCTACTCACTTGTACACTCTGCATGTTGCATGCAAACTTCTAAAACGGAAAATCAAGGTCCTTCTAGTTAAGACACAAGCCTACAAGTACCTTCCAAGCTACAAATATCAACACTCCCTCTTAGTGAGGGAGGTACTTCTAGAAGAAGCTCCTCCACCTGGATCTGTCTCCAACACCACAACATCATCTGCTACTATATATGCTCCCTTTAAACTAGAAGACTTCCCTACTACTTGCTTCAAAATATGATTTGAATACTTGTTCCTTTCTACCATGCTCCCAGGATCCTAATCCTAAGCTTTTAACAATATCATATCATACCCACTGAGGTTCCCAAAAGTACTTGAAAAATCAGTCCTCATCATGTACTCCTTCTTAGCAAATGACATTGATTTTGTATCCAAGATCCCCTCAAATATACCCACAGACTGTCCCAACAACCTGTATGACTACCCTATCTGATGAAAAGAACTACAACTGCATCCAAAGTCATTCCCTCTGAATATAGAAGCACCTGTCCATTATGGAACAAAAATCTATATTTAGAATTGTCCAAGGTTGATAATGAAAGCATGTGTACCAACCCTAGAACAAGCAACATCGTTATCACCTCTAAAAATCATCTTGACTATAATTGGAATTTGACACATCCAACCGCCTTCACTACATGCATGGTGCTCGCTCCACAACTCACGTGGAAATCTGATTATGTCTCTGAAACACTGCAGAAAACTAACCTCATCCTTATCATGTGACTCGACACTCTACTATCCACTAGCCATAACCCATTATCCTCATACACAATAGTACTACTGTAAAAAATAAAGACAAGTATAGAAAATTCTTTCTCAAATTTCTCTATAAAGTCGTCAATCTCAGTTGATGCTAATGCAACTACTTGGTTGTCCTTCGTATTCTTCTTCTTGTATGCAAAATGGCTTGCATAGTGACAAGTATTATGATACAAAAAACGCTTTACTTTGTAGGTCCTTCATGGAAGCATATCTCCCACTTCCCTTTACTTTACTTTTTCCATTTATAGTAAGAGAAAGTTTCTCCTCATCATCCTTACCATCATGTGCGCCTGCATTTTGGAACATATCCTTGTCTCTTCTTGTACAAAATCATCCCACATTATATCCCAACTGGGTATATTCTCTCATGCAACAATCCCATCAATAAAGACACCCCATTTCAAAGGAAAGCTACTCAAGGATGATTTGACCAACTCTTCACTATCAATAGTTTCCCCCATTGTTTCCAAGTCATCTCTAATTTGAGTGATCTCGGTTAGGTATGATGCAACTATGTTAGTTTCAGACATCTTGGCATTTCTTAGTTTCTCTTTTAACACCATCTTTCTATTTTGGTTTGTACTTTGGTATAACTTGGTTAAAGATGCACACATCTCAAAGTTATAGTTATTTCCTGTCTAATGAGGTATAATATGGCCTTTAATGGATTTTAGGATTATTCTCTTGGATTTCACGTTTTTATTATTAAAATAAACTAATTGAGTAGGATATGTGGGAATTTAGATGACCTTCTCCACGATGCCTGACAATTCATGCTCCTCAAATAATAGAACATATATGCTCTTTCCATGAGCTGAAATTTCCTGCCCCATCCAACAAATCCTTCTAATGTAACCTAGTAATCGTCACAAGCCGCACTAACCAACAATAATTTTCACCCTATTATTTATTACATGAACTTTTTTTGCACATAAAAAAATTTCCGCTGTCAAAATATGCCTCCCAGCCTAAAAAACATCTTGCCACCTTAATTTTTTTTTCCATTCTATGATTCCAACCAACATGGCTTCGGTGATTTGACTTGAATCCAAAACCTATAATTCTAAGAACAATTTAGAGTTGGAGCTTTGATATCATATTACAATTTACCAAACCCAACACTTCGCATTCAATTCCCAACAGTGATTAACTGAAAAAATACATGGCTAAGTTCCTTACCAAAAATATTTAGCAGAAGCAAAATTAATCGATTTGAATCACTTACACATAAATAAAAATTTTTCCAATCAACATTTCTTCATTAATAAATTAACCACATAACTTACTTGGGCTCCTATCTTAGGATAATGCCCCTACCGAGAAAATATAAAACTGATCACCAACTTCATTTCACTCTCTCAAACCCAACACGTGCTCATTGAAAAGCCTCTCTTGATCTTGTGTTGTTGTTGTGTCTTAGATCCTCAATTTATAACTTTCCTAAGCTAATATTGATGACCAAAATTAGCTCATCAAGTTAACTAAAGATAAGTGATTTTACTTTACTTAACTATCCTATCTCTAACTTTCTCTACTTTAACTCAAGTACAAGTCATAAATTTAGTTTGCTTTACATGCATATCTCAAGCATGTCACATGCAACACATTCACATGCGTGCAACTCACTTGAACACTTGAACACTCTGCATGTTGCATGTAAGCTCCTAAAAAGGAAAATCAAGGTCCTTCTAGTTAAGACACAAGACTAGAAGTACCTTCCGAGCTACAAATCTCAACAAGTGTTGCAAGACACCACAATCAATTGTTAATGCCCATAGATGTATTAAATTCTTTACCCTCTATAAATACAATGAGCTATTGGAGTGCATATCCCACGCAATTAGTTGTCCTCCGAGAAAGAGTTGACATCTTTAACAAGCAGAAGTTGCTAAAACATAAAAATGAAGATCATCTGAAGGTGACACTTGCAATCATTGAGTGGAAGTTCTTAAAAGCAGACTTTGAAAAGTATCTGAAATCAAAATCATGTTTTTTTAAAAGCTATATAATATTATAGTAGATTTTGAAATATTTTGAAAATTTAATAGATATGAAATGATTTGGAATATTTTAAACTATACCATTCAATCTCAAAATATTCTATAATATATGGTAATGTAAAATCATCAATATCAATGAATCATATTTGAATTTAATCCATAGAAAACTACTTTCATTGAAAACACAATCAATGTATACATTGAACCATTGAGTCTTTAGATTTTTAAAGGTTGAATGTGGATTACCAAAGCCAAATAACCGAGGTGCCACCTGAAAAGCTAATATGTAAACCAGGCCCATAATTTGACATTCTACAAAACAAAATTTTCCATTTTAAATGTATTTGACGGTGGAAAAAAATTTGAAATGTCAAAAGTGTCTGGCTAACAAAATTTTAAAACATAAATTTGACGTCCACCAATTTAAATTAGCCATCATAATGCATAGTAAGCATATTTGAGCTAGGTAGAAGGTTGTGAATGGCGACATAGTTTACAAGAAAAGCGTCCGGTCCAAGTTTTAGCCATCAATCTATAAATTCCAAATCTTGATCGTCAAAACCCCAACCAATCACGCTTGCACATCCTACAAACAATCACTTTCCATCACGTCAACAGGGAGTTGACTATGGTTGGATTTAGTGATCACCCTATGGGTCTGCAACCATCGATCTTCATGCTATAGGTCATATCCTCCACCATTGATAAATTCCCTTGGCCCCACACTTTTTTTTGGGTTTATTCGAAGTCAAGGGTTCAAGCTATAAGGTTTCATGGAAATCAACAAGGCCAATGACAAATGCTAGTAAGAGAAGAGGAAGACAATCCATGGAAATGACTTGCTGGAGGTCATGAGCATGCTAGGGTTTGAAGATTATATAAAGCCTTTGAAGTTTTACTTGCTTATGTATAGAGAAAGCAAATCCAATTCTTTTGGTTATTTTTATCTTAAAAATAAGTAATTTTGTGCATTTGTTCATAAATATTTAAGAATATTGTTTGCTATTTCTTTTTGGAAAACCTCTGAGACTTATGTGAAAATGCTGTGTGTTGCTTTTTCCATGGTTTAAAACTCGCGTCTTTTACTTCAAGTGGAGCTAAGACTTTTCCTCTTCCCTATATTTTTTTATACTTGTGCACATTTTGTTTTATGGATTTGCATAGACTGTTATTTTTCAAGAAACCTTAATGTCAATATTTTAAAGTTGTATATATAACATTATTGAGTGCTAATACAATTCGTTAATTAGTCTCCATTGATTTTCCAAGCAAGCTAGAATAGAAATAAACATAGTTAGAGGTTCAGTTTGACCTATCTCATGTTCGGTCTTCCCAAACTAGTCTGGGGTGAACCTTGGTACATCGCTTTAAAAGAATACAGGAAAGGAAACCTAAAAATGATGTAAGAACAAAGAAAATGTTAGCAAAATGCGGAAAGAGAAATGAAAAGGTTCATGATGAGAAATGATTTTTTTTTCAAATTTTGGTAATATGAAATATTTCTAGCTTTTTTTAATAGTGTATATCTTTTTATAAAGCATGCAAATATATACCATTAAAAAGAAAATTATCATTCATATTCATAATAAAAATTGTGCCCGACCTCAAGAATAAACACCCTCTTGATGTGAACATTGAACATTTTCTAGCTACATGATATGACACTCTCAGGAGGCCATTTTGTCAATACTTTAATTATCTTTTTTTACTATAATTTTTAATGTTTGAATGTACAATATATATTTCTTGCAAGAAGATAAATTTTAATTTCTTTCACTTATTGTACCTTTGACATATCACGTGGGTTCATAGCATACTAAACAATATCTCTAAGTTGAGTACATATTGGAAAATATCTCTAAAAGCACATTATATAACCCCCTATCAATATGAACCCAATACACCTTCCTGATTTTAAAAACCTCCACTTTCACTAGATATTTTAGATATCCATTTCTTCATTAGGAATTATTTATACCCATTTATATTTTTCCATTATCTTTGAGCTCCATTTTTTATACCTACCAATATAAAAACCCTTTACCCTCTATATATCCCCCAATATATTATGTTATTTTTCTTCAATATATATCTCCCAATATGAACCCATGTGGTATAGTATTGCTCCACCAACCATTTTCATGTGGAAATAAATGAGTAAGTTTTTATTTTTTAAATAAAAAATGTTTGGATGATTTGAGAATGAATTTTTGAAGAGAATGCTTCTCTATAACTTATTTTCTTTCCTTTCCTTTAATTATTTCAACCAAAAATTCTAATAGTTGTTTAATATTATTACAATTTTGCATTTTAGCATGTTGTAGGCAAATTTTGTTGTTGTTCCATGTTGTTTAAGGTTATTAACACAAGATATGATGTCACAATTTCAAATTTCCTCAAAATGTAAATGCAACATTGAGAGATATAGTTATATAAAATTTTGATAACTCTTAAATTAAAATAAAATATATAAAATTTCACTACTATTTTATAATACATTCCTTTGATAATACAAAAAACAACCATATTTATTATTATGAATTGCTTATTATTATTAATATTTTATTTATGTTATTATTATTATTATTATTAATGGCCTATTATTATTAATAATATTATATATATATATATTAAATTTGTGTTCATCATTTAAAAAAATTAAAAAAATAAAATTTATATATAATAAAAAAATAAAAAATAAAGAATCATAAATTTAGTTAAAGCTTACAATGATAAACATGAAAAATAAACACCCGTCGGGCCAAAAATATTTGAAAGTCCAGGCGTGATGGAGACCCTCTTTTGCAAATTTGCATCGACTTGAGTTAACAACCCCTCTTACTGGAGGTAGCTTTGCATATATTGTTATGAATGGGTACAATGGTAAACTATTTGTGATTAGGAATGTACTTGTTGGAAAAATATGGTCCCTTTACGTATCCATATTAGTACACATTATTTGTGAGTATAAAGGATTTTATTCGGAAAAACAAAATATCTTGTTAAGTGTATCAAAATATTCGAATAATATTCTAAATAAAAATATTAAATTCTTTTATATATATAATCATTTATTAGATTTCTTATATAAGAAAATATAAGAGAGTATTTTAAAAATAACAACTTTATAGCAAAGAATAACTATTACCTCAGAGCTGCGCTTATAAATAGTTAGCAAATGTATAGCAAAAGGATAGCTATCACACTTCAAAAAATAGTAATGCTTATACGAATTTATAACTAATATTAGTTGTATGAATTGAAATAAACGTATTGGAAGATACCAATACATTGAAAAATAACACTAACAACCTTTTTAGTGGTGCTTATTTGATATTACAACTAATCCTAGTTGTATGAATTGAAATAAAAGTAATGAAAAATAAAACTAATACTCTCTTTAAGTTAAATATATATACTAAATAAAAAATAGAATTAGCTCTTCTTATAAGTAGAAGAAAGGAGAAAAAGAAGAAAGGAGAAAAAGCAGTAGGAAAAAACTCCTCTCCAAAATAGATGAGGTGAAGAGGTCAACTACTTCCTTCACCCTAAGCATTGATCGTAACTGATGAAAATGAGGCGATGTGAGAGATTTAGTGAGTATGTTAGCAACTTGCTCTTCAATGGGCAACAAATTTGAGTTAAGAACACCGTCCTAGATGAGTTTTTGAATGAAGTGTATTGATTGTGAAAAATGTGTATGGCTCTTTGATTATTACACCAAAAAGTGGTAGGATGATCCTACTCAATAAAAAACTTTATCATTAGTTGTCGAAGCAAAATAATTCTTGATTGGTAAGAATTCCATCATGATATCTTTTGGAGAGGACAATGCAATTGCAAATTGCTTTTTGCAATACCAAGAAACTAGAGTGTTACTAAGGCAAGGGACACAATCTAATGTGGAATTTTTATAATTAATTGAACCACCCCAACTAGAATCAGTGAAGCCCACAACCTGAGAAGTACCCTGAATGCACCTTAGAATGCACTTTGTAGTCTTCAAGTGGTTCTCATGATGATCTTGACAAAATTAAGAAACAAGGCCTATTACAAAAGAGATATTAGGACATGTACGAGTCAAATAAAATAGATTCCCAGCTAATTTCCAATACAATGAAGGATTAATGCATGGCATTAAGCAATTGGTATAAAGGGTAACACTTGATTGGAGTAGGCATGTGCTTACAAGATTAGCAAAAAGGTTAGCTATCCAAACATGTATTTCATATCACTATGGTCTACCTTCATCTCATATCTCTTTTCCAAGAGATAATGGCTATAAATTTTGAAGGCATGAATTATAGATGCTAATTCCAAATCATGAGCAACATAATTCCTTTCATGTTCCTTTAGCTTCATGTTTAAATCATATCACAAGTACATTTGTAGAGAACCCCTCTTATCCATTTCTTTCATGTACTAATGCACATAATAAACTCTTCATTTGTATCAACTATATTTAAAATTGGTGCACTTGTCAAATGATTCTTTAAATATTAGAAAACCTTTTCACACTCATGAGTCCATTCAAATTTTACATCCTTCTTTTGTAAAGAAGGGATTGGGTGTGCTATTCTTGAGAATCTTTCAATAAACCTTCTATTGTAGCCAACTAGTTCTATGAAAGGTCTACATTCTATAATATTCCTTGGTGTAATTCATTCACTAATTGCTTTGTTTTTATTTGGGGTCCATTGTTATGCCCCTTTTCGATGTGTTGTAGTCAAAATATTGAATCCACCTTCAGTAAAATGTACACTTTATCAAGTTGGCATATAATTGATGTTCCTTCAACACTTGTAACACCATCCTAAAGTGTTACTCATTATCTTCTTTCGACTGTTAATAAACAAGCATGTCATCCAAAAAGGAAATGACAAACTTGTCCAAATAATCCATGAAAATTCCATTTGTTAAATACATGAAGATAACTATCACATTAGATATACCAAATGGCACCATTACAAACGCATAATAGCCACATTTAGTTCTAAAGGTTTTTTTCAATGTCTTTTTCTTTAATCCTTGATGGCATTTTGAGCTTAATCCAATCTTAGAGAATACCTTAGATCTTGTTAGTTGATAAAATAAGTCACTTATCCTTGCCAAAGGATACTTGTTCTTCAATGTCACGTTCTTCAACTCTTTGAAATCTATGCACAACCTCAATGTATCCTTCTTTTAACAACGAGAACTAGGGCGCCCAAAGGTGACAGACTTAGTCATTTGTACCCTTTCTTGAAAAGCTCTTCAAGATGAATATGCACATATTGAAGCTCTAGTGTGCTTATTCTATATGGAGTTTTGGACATTAGGGAAACTCGAGGAAACAAGTCTATTGAAAAATAAATATCTCATTTTGGTGGTATCTTTAGGATTATAACAAAAGCATCTTCATATATATTTTTAGAACTAAATAATTCCCATCATTGGGAATTTTATTTGGCTACCTCCATCACATTAAATGCATAAATTTGACGTCCTTTACTTAAGCTCTTTTCTAGCTACATGGCTAATATTTCTCTTATTGGAATAAGCCTTGAAATTCCTTCCATTATTCTTTGTTTTTCTTCTTCATTAAAGGAAATTTTAGCCTAAAAGTGCCATGAAATTTTCAGGTAATTTTGATGTCATAATATGTAAACCAATAAAATCCTTTAAATTTAAAAAGAGATACATGTAAATATTTTGGAGGGAAAAGAAGAAAACTATTTTTTTTAATCGTATTGTTGGCTTATCTCCTTATAAATTTACTCAAATTTCAAGTGTAAATGCTAATTGGATGTGGAATTAAATTCTACTTCTTACGAGAATCTATTATTCATACTTTTGAGAGAACACACATTGATAAAAGTTAAAGATACATTAGAAAAGCATGTTGAACATGTTTTTTTAATGTATATTTATTTTTTGTCGATGTGAGTCCTCTCAAAAGTATTCATAATAGGCAATTGTTGGATGTGGAATTTAATTCTACATCCAAGAAGTGTCTACACTTGAAATTTAAGTAAACCTATAAAGAGACAAGCCAAAGATACAATTATAAAAACTAGTTTCTTCTTTTCCCTCCAAAATTCATAACCCTTATTTTATTATTTTAACTAGTATGTTATTACTTTTCCTTAGGAGACCACTTTTAGGCTGAAATTTCCTCTAATGCATCAAGTAAATTCCTTGTTATAGTAATATGGGATAACATGATGCTTTTCCTACTAATCTAGATTAATTAAATAATCATATGAACCTGATGGTATTATATTCAAATCTGCTCACGTACTAAAATCATTCATGTTCATTAGACATTATTTAACTATTCATTTATCTTTCTCTTAAGCCTTGTAGCTATCTGAACCAACCAAATATTTCTATTCTTTGTTCTTTTCAAATAAAATATTTTAACAAGCCTAGGATCTATATAACTATGGCTATCCATAGAATCAATTAAAATGACAAATGGGCTAGCTTTTAATCTTATTTCTACCTCTATCATGTGAGATATCTATTTAGCCTGCCTGTTATCCAAGGCTATATAAATTCTAAGTCCATGCTACAGCTACCCATATCCTCCATTATATCAAGCACTTGAATGTTGTGAACACTGTTTTCTTTATGTCATTTATGAGGTTAGTGCTTGTAAATATGTTCTCTCTCACATCCATGACATTTAATAGGTTGATGTCCTAACCTTTTGCTTAGTGAATTTGACTTCTTGGTTCACTTAGACTAACTTAGTTTGTTGATTTTCCAAAGAGTTCCTCCTAAAAAATGGTCTATATCCCTTTTTCCTTTGCTCCATACTAGCCTTATTCTTCTCCCCAAGCCTTTTGGTATATTGGATTGTTGGAATTTTTTCTCATAGAGGTACTTTGCTTTCCCAACAACTTGCTTTAGTGTCTTGAGCTCATCAAATTTCATTTTGTCAATATAAAATGAAGGAAATCCACTCAAGAATCTTTGTATCTTGAGCTTATAATCTTTTATGAAGACAACATAGCTTAATCACTTGAGGAAAATTCTTTCATACTCCCCCATGGTCATTCTCCTAAGCTTGAGTTCTAAAAAACTCACAATTTTCTATCATAATAGTGCTCAAACAAGTAATTTTGCTGAAAATTCCTCTTGAATTACTTCCATGATATCCTCTCTCATTCATTGCTTGACTTGCTTTAGTTGATCCCACCACATTGATGCCTTGTCTTTGCAAATAGTAAATTGCAATTTTGGCCTCCGAATTGGATGAGTATATATGGAATTGAAGGAACTACTTCATTCCCAACTACCAAGCTTTAGCTTCCTCACCTTTCTTGTGATCACAATCAAAGGCTTAATCTTCCTAAATTATCCTTTAAAATAATTCATTTTAGACCTCCTTCTTTGATGACTGTGTTAGGAAAATTTAAGGTTATCATGCAAAATATATGCAAGAAATAACCGAAAACTAAAATCAAGTAATCCATAATTTATCACTAAGATTTATTATACAGGAACTTGGCACTTAATTAAACCAACAATTGTTGTAACTCATCACACTTGTAGGAAAATGAATCAATTCAACAAAAGTATCACTATCAAACTCTCACTTGCATAAAAATAATAATCTGCACACAATGTTGGAAATTAAATCACATTTTTAGAATGAAATGTCACTCATATATTCTAGATCACTCTTGAAGGGAAAGGAAATAACGTTCCTTGAAATCAATTCTTCAATAGCACAAAACCATTCAATCATAACCACACACAATGATGAGTCTAGTCAGAATCAATCCACTCATTAATTGCATAACACACTATAATAGATGTAACAACAACCAACTAATATTTTGTATCAATAGTGAATTATAATTCTATATCAAAAATTGAATAGTAGCGAAAAAAATTAGTAAGGATTAATCCATGAATAAGTAAGTTGATACACAAGAAATCTATATTAAATATTTTGCAAGATAATTTAATCAACAATAATGACAATGTATCAACAATAATTTGTAACAAAAATAATTAAAATTATAACAAGAACTAAAATACCATAACCTTCAAGTAATTTAAAATAAAATTACTACACTGATTCTACAACATAACAATCCCTACTAAAGAGGTGGGTCCATCGTCTTTAGCAGGGAGTTGGTAAATCATAGCTCAAAAAATAGCACAGACAAAGGAATAAACAATGAACCCATAAGAGGTTACATTCGTTCTGAGAAATAAAATACAAGATTCATAATTCTCAAAATGATGGTGCCATAAGCCACACAAGGAAAAGGGTTTATGTCTTTTAGGTTTTCCTCTCATTTAACCTTGATACTAAAATTAGTGATGAGAATCTGTCAATTCTTAGGATGTTCAAACTAAAAGTATTCTTTCAACAAACTAAACCAATTTACTAGAAATAAAAGTAATGCTATAATGATATCTCATTTTAGCAAGTGACTAAAATGAAGGATCATACTGTTGCATTCAAGTTCACTGAATTGTCAAGAGATGTAAAGTCATTGTTGGCACAACTGTCCTGGTTGACCATGTTGAGTTGTAGCATACATGTCAAATCCAAAAATGGCACCAAGAAAATAAAGTGTTCATCAACACGAAACAAAGTAGCAACATCAAAAAATTAGCATAACCTAGCTTGGTGTGATAATGTTCCAAAATCCTGGAAGAGAAGCATTGCATCATCTAAGAAAAAGGGCGTAAAAACATTTTAAAAACATGAGTCATCCTGTAAACATCATTCTTGTCAATTTATCAGTAAATTTACCCAAAAACAATTATCGTCTCATAAAATACAAGTAAAACTACATAAGCTTGGGTGGCATGAAAGAATAACATACTTTGGTAAAAATAAAAACCAATGGAGTAAAAGGATGTAGTTGTAAAGCAGAAAAGTATTGAAAAGGTAAGGAAATAATGGTGGAAATGATGCCAATTCCTAGATCGAACATGTCCCCCCAACTAAAGCAATTGCATGTCCTCATGTAGACCCATTAGTCAACGATCAATGCATATTGTCAATGAAATTCAGTAAAATTGTAAGCCCTTGTTGTGTCCTCAATGATAGCCCTATAACCCTCAAAAGAATTCAAATATAGCCACCATGTCTTTACCTCTCCAAGTTTCAACTAAAAGTAATGTTGATACTTAAGTGTTGAAAGCCAAATCAAAGGAAACCTAAACTTCAACCCAAGCCAATTAGACACACACTGTTTGATACAATTAACATACATAGGTAATTTTGAAAGAAAATGTATAAATTTTGGGTAGTGGCCTATGATTGAGGTGGCTCCAAACATGCTCATAATCCAGAAATAGCTCAAAAGTCAATTTCTTAGATTGATGTGAAACCAGGACTAGATCATAGTGCTCATCGCCTTGATTCCAATGGTGTAAATGACACTCAAATCCGAGTTCGTATGGATGAGATAGCCTGGTAAAAGCTCTGGTCAAAGTGGACAAGTGGCAGGCTCAAGAAGGCTACAATTTGACTTGGATCGACACAAAATCTGTCTCCCAAGGATGGGAAAAAATATAGGATGGTTAATTTGTCCTATATCCCTTCTCTTCCGATCGTTGAAATTTATTAAATGCTTCATATCTCTCTCTCTCTCTCTCTCTCTCTCTCTCTCTCTCTCTCTATATATATATATATATATATATATATATATATATATATATATATATATAGATATATATATATATAGATATATATATATATATATATATATATATATATATATATATATATATATCTATATATATATATATCTATATATATATATATTAAAAACAAAAAAATATAAAAAAAAGGGGGACACGCTGCCACCCCCGCAACCCCCACACTATGGTTATGACATATATTATAATGAGGTTGGGTCAGGGCCACGTGGTGCGAACCCCGCCCACCATATAACCTACCCCCGAAAAACCAAGGGTTGGGACTGGTAGGGCTCAAACCCACCCAACCCACATAGTTGGCCCCCACTACGCAGTCACAAAATTATGGTTGAGATTCAACGTATTGCAATCCATTGTTAAAACATTTCAATGCGCCATTATCAACAGTTATAACATAACAGTTTTATGCCAAAAATTCCACTATAGAATATTTAGTGGTAAATCCAATGCGATCGGTCTAAGGAACCGTGCCATTTTTAAAACATTTGTTAAAATATATACCAAGTTGGGGGGTCCGTACAATTTAAAGCCCCGACCTTCGCACCTCTATTCCATCATCTTAACCAACGTGCCAATGATGCTTGTCGACAAGTTTGCCAACTACGACATATAGAAACGACATATTTTCCATTCGATGGGGAGCATGGAGGAGTAGAGTTATGACCAGTGAAACTAGGAGTGGAACCATGATTTCCAGGGATTGCGAAACCATGAGGAGGAATCTATTTAGATGCCAAAAAGATTCCCTTGAGGTCCGGAGATGCCAATGAAAGAATTTGACAAGTGGATAGTCATTTTTACACATTTTCTTGTTAGGAGTCCAGTCATGTAGTCAAAATTTCCATCTGAGTAGCAGAAACTCAGGTGTCCAACAACAAGGATTCTTTGGAGAATTTTGTGGAATCTTTATATTCCCTTGGAGGATGAATTTTTCCAGTATCATAATGATGCTGAATTTCAGTCATTTTTCTCAGAATTTTGCAAGGAGCACAGTGGTGTGCTTAGAATATTCATTTGAGTAGCGAATTTTGACCATCTTCAAGAAGGAATCGTTAGGGGAATCTTCAAGATTCTTGAGGGTTCATATTTTGATGGTGTCAGAATTGGACAAGTTTACAAACAATTTTATACCACTCATTGCCAGGAATTAAGTGGTGTGGTTCATTTCAATAGCTGAGCTTTGCATTTTGTGTCCATTTCTGAGAGTGGAGGTATATGATGCAATTATATCATGCCTTTATTCTATTTTTCTAAGATGATGTTTATATTGTTGAGATCCATGATTGTTATTATGTTAAGGGATACTTGTTTTCCACATCATGTGAAATTTTATTAGCTTGTCATGCTGAAGAAGGACCCATTTGAGTGAGAGTTCGTGTAGGGAGAACGTCTTGTGGAGTGACACACCACTAAGGTTGAGGGTATTTTTCCTTGTAATGAAAAAGAACATGCCATGTACATCATCATCATTTGCAACATTTAATGAAGCAAAATCCCCAATCTTGACACTAGGGCTTGGAGACGTAATCCACACTAGGTGAAAAATCTGTTATCAACGTGTTTGTGTTCATTGATTTGATGATTTTTGTTATGTTTTATATTCCTTAAATCATGCACATGCGGTTGTTAAATACTATTTCATACACAATTGAAATAACATCACAGAAGTAAAAGGTCTAGGTTAATTCTAGTAATTGACGAGATCCGTATCATGTTTGATATCAGACAGGTCTTCTCATTGATGTGAATTGTGAGTGTTACGGATTGAACATGCAACAAGAAAGAAAATGGAGGATGCCCGAGATATGTATGAGGCCTTCCTTAGGATGTCAAAAATGGTAATGCAACTTATGAGGAGAAAATGGCAATAGAGGAATGAGAGAAAGAAAGGGAAGAGGATGATGCTCCATCCACCCCCTTGAGTGTACATTCATCTTCTTCATCGTCTTCTCATCATTCCAATGAGGAGATCAGTCAGAGCCTTCAAGAACATAATGCTAAATTGAGGAGACTACTTCTATGAGAAGAGAAAGAGAAGAAGAAGAGACTGTAACTTTAGTTATAAGCTGTGGAAGAGGCCTTGGAAAAATTGAAGCGAAACGAAGTCTTAGCGAAGCCATCATCACCTACTTCAAAATCAATAATTGAGGTAAATAATGTTGATCATTCATAAGTCTTATGTTCACATGATTATGTTTCTATTGGAAATATGGAGGTACCCATTTCAGGAATTAGCATAAGACTCCTTACCAAGATGGGGTATAAAGGAGGAGGACATGGTGTTAATGGCTAAGGAATGCGTCAACCATCAGAGGTGGTACATAAACCTCATTTTCTAGGTCTAGGATCCACTGAAGGGGAGTGCTCAAAGGTGTCAGAATATTCCAAGACATTTTTGAAACCATTGAGGAAAGAGAATTATGGGAATGCATCACCATCCTCCCATGATAGTGCACATCACAAAGGGAGAGCTAAGGCAAGCTCTCATCACCATATTCACAACAGAGATAGTCCAGAGAGGTATACAAAGTCTCAGTACTCTAAAGTTCATTTTGATTACAAACATACTAATGATGAACATAAGTCATTGCATAGAAAAACCTGTAGTTTTTGTGACTTACATAACCATGTGTTTGCTAAGTCCCAAAAGAGAATGGTAGTAAGAAAAAGGATAAGGCATGAAGGGCCTTCTCCACATCAGGGATGGAAGGAGGTAAAGTAGGTATGAAGAAAGGAATTTTTTTTGCAATCATTCAAAAAGAGGTGGATATCAGAAAGCCACATGTTGGAGGCTCCATCCATAGTAGCGTCTCAAGGACAAAGCACCCATGCAGAAACCAGTTGGTGAAGGTGTTCAACAAGCAAATCCACCACATTCCTCGTAGATCACTTGGTTGAGTAAAATATGGTCTTACTGTTATAGGCATATTTGGGCACATCAACCCCAAACTTATATGTCAATAAACTAGGGCTCTTCAACTGCTAAAAGAGTTGTTTCATACCCTAAAAGAACATAGTCATCTGATTACATCATTCCCCAAAAGTTCCACCTAAGAAACCATCTAGAAATGGTCTAAACTGAACCATACTGACTACTCCACTGGCAGGGTGCGATGCATACTGAGTGGTACACTGCTAGGGTACGATGCATATTGACTAGGCCTTCTATAGGGTGCGATGGGTGAGGATGGACAAATGTCTGAGACAGTTTGCTAGGTGGTTTGGAATCTTCTAGAAACTTCTCCTATGCCACTTGCCTCTCTAAATTCGCCCAGGGATGAGTGAGAGATCCAAGAAATCTCCAAGTGGAACCAATTGTAACAAGTGGAATGACACTAATCAAACCCCATGGATGACTCACACCCTTGCACACATCTATAAATGGACCCCTCATCTAAGAGATCCAGAGGCTGAAATATTGTGAATTATAAGGAAGTGTTGATAGTTTGTAATTGAGGAAAGAGCATTGTATTGTTGGTGTGATCTTGCTATTTCATGAGGTGAAGAGGGATTGAAGCTAGGAGGATGATGCCGGATCAGACAACTGGGTTGTAATTCTCCCTTCTATTTAATAAAGTTCTTCAAGTTTTCTTCCATATGATTATGCAATTGTGAATGTTATCATTTGTGAATGCTATCATTTGTTCATTATATCTGATTCTATAATGTTTATGTTGTAATAAATCATGATGCTTTGACAGTTCTTTTTTGCTGTACTTGTGCAAGTACCCTCCAAGCAGGTTAAGTATGGAGAGGAGTTGCAAGCTCTGTCAAGGGGGAGAGAGATCAAGCAAGGGATTAAGCGGAAGTTCCAGGTTGGTTCCTTTATCTTTCTCTTATCTATTGCACATAGAAGAAATCGATGAGTTACTTTAAGCTGTTGTTTCTAGGGTAGCTACCAAACCTAGAGGGCTAGTTGTTCAACAAGACACTAGCTTTCCACGAAACAAATTGGCAACCATACTGGGGAAGAACATATGTTTGTTTGTTGTTATTGTTTGTTTTATAAACTATAAATAGAGCCTGAAGTTAGCCAGGTAGCCTTTGAACTTCTCTTGCTCTGTAATTGTATAGTAGATGAACGTTGCTTCAGTCAATCTCTGGTTTAGTTTATGAATTAAACATTTGACTTACAAGCATTCTAGATGCCCTTTTGGTAGCTCAGTAACCTCTCAAGACCTTCCTCTATACTTTTCTCTTTATTGTCCATTAAAGCTCAGCGTAACTCATTGAAAACAGCTACACATCTTAGCCAAAACCCACTTCAGTTGCGCTCCCTGGCCCATCGTACTGTCTTCCACTGTAACCCAGTATGCATCTTACCTACCGAGTGTAGTAAGTGTGATGCATCCCTATTTCTGTGAAGCCAAGGTGTGATGACTGACTGAACCCTTTTTCCATTCTATAAATTGGGGGTTTTTGACCTTGTTTTCAATACTGCTTATTTGTTTTGCTACTTATGAACAGTTCCTCCTTACCGAAACCTATCTGCATCACATAGATTAGCCTCCATTAGATTAGGATTAGTAAATGTTTTTTTGTATTTGTTCATCATTTACAATACGTTTTCAAAAATTTGCTTAAATCAATCTGTCGCTTTGGTACGAAAAGTGTCGTAATTGTCGTTTTGTGTCAGAAAGAGAAGTGTTGTGAATTCTTCCTTCCCTTGATAGTCGATTGAACTTTTCTTCATGTATTTGATTTGATTTTTTATATTCAAAGTGTCAAAAACATTTTTTTATTCAAAATTGAAAAGTGTCATTTAGTCTTCCTTTCTCTTTTGAAAAAGAAATTGTCAAAAATGTCATTTTGAGTAAAATATTTAAGATCTTTGCTGCATTTAGTTTTCCTTTTTGGCATTTTTCACATTAAGGAGAATGAAAGCAAATACATGCATTTGCATTTAGCATTTTTTAGTTTATGTGTGAAAAAATGATTTAGGAAAATGCACTAGTGTGTGCTCTTTGCTCTTTGTTTGAAAGAATTGTAATCTTCTTTCCCTAGTAGCTAGGATTTACATTGCTCAAAATAACAAAGATTGCTTATCATTGTAGATTGCATTTTAAGAATTTCAAATCATCATCACGCAATGAACCATTGAAAGACAAACTTTAAACAAGATCAACTTTAAAATAAATTTCAATGAATCTAGCAATGCTTTGGAACTTAATGCAACAACTAGAGGTCTAGGCTAGAGACGTGTTCCAGTGTCATTAAAACTAGTGGCTATCGTTTTCGTTGAAGGTTGGGTGATTCCTCCTCCTTGATACAACAAGTACTAGCACAGACTTGTGCTCCACATACCGTCGCGTATATATTGGGAGACAACAATAGGCTTAAATCCTTTATCCATAGGAAGCTAAGTCTCTTGCCTTATTGATCGCAATGCACTGAACACAACATTCGGGAAGATTGACTGCCGTACATAAGTCCTTTGTAATTTCTCTTAATTTATCACTAAGGTGTATATTGTAGTTTTGCGATTGGTTTGATAATCCCTTTGTCTAGATTTTCCAGAGTAGTCACTTTTGTTCCTTTTCAACTCTTTAAAAGAAAAGGTCCATCTGAGCACTTGTCACTTCAGGTTCATTAAAAATCGAAGGGGACTAGAGTCATCTTTAGCTTTTTCTCGACTCTTAAAAACTTAAAAAGAAAAGTTGTGTTAAAGCATCATTAAAATTAATTGAATTCATAATAACATCCCTATTCCTTAGTTGATCATAGGTTGATACATATGGCGTCGAATCCAAAGTCCACTGATCAAGGAATCCATTTTGAGGGGAATACTAGTCCTTTTCCTTCTTGGGTAAATATTGGTGCTCCTTATATGGCTACATTGTCCCTTCCAGGACTTACCATTGGCCTGCCAGTATGGCTGTTCTCAACCTCTGTGGTTCAAAATGCCGTGATTTCTCTGCAATCAAATCAACCTCTAGTTGATCCTCAAGTTGACCCTTCACCTTCTTCCTCGTTTGTTTCTCCCTCGCCTTCTTCCTCTTCGCTGGTTGAGAATAGTGATACCAGTAACCAGGTGGCTGAGAAGAAAAAGAAAGGGAAGGAGAAGAAGAAGAAGCCAATTCAGTAAGGGGGCAACCAAGCAACCATTTCTTTGAATGCATCATCTGGTGAAAATCTGCACATTAAACTTCCTGAAGCCAAATTTCCATGCATAATTTGTGTGAGTGACCATTTTTAGCGAGACTGTCCTTTCTTTCCTTGGATCTTGAAAGAATGGTCTCCTTGTTCGCACCATCTCGTGTCATCAACTTCTGGAGATCATGTTGGTAACACACCTTCAACTAGTGATAATAAATTTCATGGACAAAGGAGAAAGGTTAGGTTTCCGTGTAGGTTATGTGAAGGCAACCATGCCCTTCACCTTTGTCCCTTTTTGGATGAAGCCAAAAGAGTGTTGGATAACTGTCCTGCTTCACCGTAGTGACTTCCATCTGGTTACAAGAAACTCTCCCTAAGTCCTTTACTAGTTGAAAAGTCAATTGACTTAAATCAACCGCTGGTTGAAACCACTCTCTCTGAAAGTGAATCTTATGAGTCTTTGCCTAACCAAAGTCAACAGGTCGAGGTAGTAGTTGACCCAATTTCACCTTCAGCTAATCGTACCTTTCCCGAAGAGAGTGGAAATGATACCATTCAAATTCTCTTTGTTACTTCAGATTCTAACGAACTTGGGGGAAATCTGCCTATTCCATCTAAATAGGAGGAAAACCTTCCAGTTCTTGTAACACAAGGGGGTAATTCACCCATTTATTCAGTAGCCCCTTAAAGTAGTCTAGTCACTCTGATTGGAATCGACTAGCAAGATCCCGCCTTCCTTCGTATGTACCTTTCCGGATCATAGTACAAGTTTGTAAAATGATCATGTCTTGTACTATCATAGATGAAGGTGCATCAATGAGTATCCTTTCCTCAACTTCTTGGAAAGCGCTTGGTTCGCCACCACTTATACCTGTTACACATAATCTTTTAGGCTTTAACAAAGGAACAAGTCGACCGTCAGGGATCCTTCCTAAGTTACCAATCACTTTGGGAGGGAAAACCATTCATTTGAACGTGATGATAGTCCCAAGACTATTAGATTACAATTTACTCCTTGGACGTGACTATGTTTATAACATGGAAGCTATTGTTTCAACACTTTTCCGAGTGATGCATTTCCCGTATGAAGACAAAATTGTCACCATTGACCAGCTTTCATTTCCTGGTTCAAGCATAGCTCCAAGTCAATCATCATCCCTAAATGGTCATTTTGCATCAACGGTATCAATCGAATCTTCATTCCAGCCACCTGATAGCCAAGAGTAATCTGGTGAATGTAATGAAGCTTTGGGTCATGCACCCAGTTGTGAAGATAAGTTTCTTTGTAGGATATGTGATTGGTCTGTCACAGCAATCTGCCACACCATTCACCTTTGTCTATTTTGGACGAAGCCGTCCCGCTTCACCGCACTGATTTCCATTTGGTTACAAGAGACTTTATTTTTCTTGCTGGGGGCAAGTAAACCCATCTCAAGCATAGTTCCCCCATGGTACAAGCTTGTAAAAAAACGAACCCATTTTTCAGTTTCATTTTCAATTTTTAGTTTTGTCATTTCGAGCTTATGTAAAAAAAAAAAAAACTAAATCCAAGCATAGTTCTGCCATGGTTCATGCTCGTTAAAAAATGAACCCACATTCAGGTAATTAACCTCTTTGATTTCCATTCTATTAGCCTTTCGAACCTTGGTTGTGTACCTCTCATCACCTCCATCCATTTGACCAATCATATGCTTCCACTTGGTTGTTTTACGTCTTTTGAGGAGCAGTTGCGATGAGTGGTCTTATTATCTAGCCTCTTCATAGAATTCACCATGTTTTGAGAAGTTCCAAATTCACTGGAACTAGTTGCTACCCTAGACACCACTCGTTCCTAAAATCGAGTCTCCTTTAAACCCTTTTCAGAATCGTTAAATATGAAAAGATTGTCAAGCGCCGACCTTTCCAACTCATTAAAGTGATTGGAAATGTCATCCCTCCTGTGTGATTTTATACTTTTTCAGACCCGAGGGATTATCTTATGAAAAAAGTCGAGCACTTGTCTTTTTCGGCTCATTAAAGTGATTGGAAAAGTCATCCCTTTTGTATTATTTTATCCTTTTTGGGACTTGAGGGATTATTTTATGAAAAAGAAATTATGGAGTTTTCTTTTCATCCCTTTTTCAAACTCCATAAAAATGAAAAGGACCGAGTTATCCTTATCATTAAATTCATTAAAACAATAGCGACAAACTTGTCCATTCTAGACGAGGCCAAGTTTCGCTGTCGCTAGACTCATAAAACATAACGACAGGTTTGCCTGAAGGGAAAATTATAGAACAAGCATATGTTATCCTTCTCAAGCTTGAAAAAAGTAAAGAGGTACTGGTCAACAATGACTGGGGAAAAAGGGAAAAAACTTGAAGAATTTATGGTAGCAAGTCACTCTTGAACATGACACTTTCACTCCATCACCATTATTGAGTCAGGTTGGGTTATTCCGTTCACCGGTCATCTCACCATTGGTCTTTCACACCATCCATCTTTTGGGGTTAATGCTACCAATGCATCTCAGTGTTGCCGACATGTTCAAGAGAATTCATTCAGCTGAGAAACCAAAATCCAGTTAATGTCTCATCCACTGAAATACCTCCAACCTTCATTTTTTCATGACCGCCATTCCTGTACCTTGTGTTGTCAGTTCATTTTCACCTCTACAAATCATTTGCTTTGTTTCATGTCGTAGATGTGGGATACATTAAGGCCCTCCTATGACGAGTCACTTCTTATCGACATCAGCTCATTATCCAAGAAGTTGACTTAGAAACACCCCTTTCAGTGCTTTGAAGATTGCATGCATCAATGGAAAGTTTCTCACTTCCGGCGATAGGTTGACATCAATGGCCTTCGACTGAAAGATTTTGCGTGGTGTTCGACATCGGATCATATATTCACACCATGTGAATTTTACTGTAGTACCTTGAGGGTCATTATCATTATTGGTGATTCCTCTCGTGTCTATTAATAGCTCACATTATTGGCTAGTAATCAGGTGATGTCTTTCCATGTTTGACTTTAGAAAATCTCTTCACATGGATTGACTTGTACATCGGGCGAAGATTGAACGAGTTTGAAGACCTCGGATCTAGTTTCATCCATCTGGGCTGCAATATATTCAAGGATATAAAAACATCAAATGTACAAAGGCACTACACAGATGGTCATCCGAACCAAGGATGATGACTCTACATTTGAAGAATCACCAGTCTGCATCTACAGACGACTATCTGATCTATGTACATGAAATGAATTTATAAAGCTGAGCATGGGAATGCCTACCTCAGCTAGATCATGAAAATTATATTATGATGATGTATTTTATTGTAACTTATGCAGGTCACCTTCCAATTCGAAACCTCGGATCCTCATGATAAAGCATTTCACTCGACATTAATATTTATGACTTCATGCTTTAGGGGGCAACTGTTATAGACATATTTGGGCACATCAACCCCAAACTTATATGTCGATAAACTAGGTCTCTTCAATCCATAAAAGAGTTGTTTCATACCCTAAAATAACATAGTCATCTGATTACATCATTCCCCAAAAGTTCCACCTGAGAAACCATCCAGAAATGGCCTAAACTGAACCATACTGATTGCTCCACTGGCAGGGTGTGATGTATACTGAGCAGTACATTTCCAAGTTGTGATGCATACTGATTAGGCCTTCTATAGGTTGTGATGGGTGAGGATGGACAAATGTCTGAGACATTTTGCTAGGTGGTTGCTCATGGAATCTTCTAGAAACTTCTCCTATGCTACTTTCCTATCTGAACTCACCCAAGGATGAGTAAGAGATCCAAGAAATCTCCAAGTGGAACCAATTGTAACAAGTGGAATGACACTAATCAAACCCCATGGATGACTCACACCCTTGCACACATCTATAAATGGATCCCTCATCTAAGAGATCCAGAGGCTGAAATATTGTGAATTACGAGGAAGTGCTGATAGTTTGTAATTGAGGAAAGAACATTGCATTGTTGGTGTGATCTTGCTATTTCATGAGGTGGAGGGATTGAAGTTGGGAGGATGATGCTAGATCAGAAAACTGGGTTGTAATTCTCCCTTCTATTTAATAAAGTTCTTCAAGTTTTCTTCCATATGATTGTGCAATTGTGAATGTTATCATTTTTGAATGCTATTATTTGTTCATTATATATCTGATTCTATAATGTTTATGTCGTAATAGATCACGATGCTTTGATGGTTCTTTGTTGCTGTACTTGTGCAAATACTCTCCAAGCAGGTTAAGTACAGAGAGGAGTTGCAAACTCTGTCAAGGGGGAGAGAGATCAAGCAAGGGATTAAGTGGAAGTTCCAGGTTGGTTCCTTTATCTTTCTCTTATCTGTTTCACATAGAAGAAATCAATGAATTACTTTAAGCTGTTGTTTCTAGGGTAGCTGCTAAACCTAGAGGACTAGTCATTCAACAAGACACTATTTTTCCCCGAAACGATTACTAGATATGGTATCCTATCATGGCCACATGTTGTAAATCATATGTTGCAATTTAAAATGTGAAAATGATGACGTGTTTTACATTGCTTGTTAAAGCAATAATGATGTTTTGGATTTTGATTCATAGCTGGGGTATTTGTTTCTATTCTGATGTAAGCTTGACCACATGGTGTATCCTATAAACGCGTGGCAATTATGGGGATTCTTGGGTCATGATTGGTCATATAATAGAGCATGTAATTTGCAAATATGTACTACAAGTTTACTGAGGGTGCAAGTGTCAGCTCATTGCTTATGGCTCTGAAGAACAGAGGTGAAGGAGAATGATGGGTGACCTGTCAGGATACTTGTGGTGCAGACAATGTACACAATGGTTGTAGATTATGTTCATGATTTTGGAGGACCAAAAGATCCTCAGTGGGGAGGAATTATCCAGGTGGATGCAAACATGCTCATAATCCATAAATAGCTCAAAAATCAAAGTTGCCAGTTTGATGTGAAATTAGGATCAGATTGTAGTGCTTGTCGCCCTGATTCAAACAATGTAAACAACACTCAAATCCAAGTTTGTATGGAGGAAATAAGGTTGGTCAAAGTGGACAAGTGGTAGACTTAAGAAGGGTCCCATTTGACCAGGATCGGCACATGGAATCCGACTCCTGGGGACGAGCAAAATTGTAGGATGATTAATTTTTCCTATATCGCTTATTTTTTGATCATTGAAATTTATCCAATGTTTCATATATATATTAAAAACAAAAAAAATATAAAAACGGGGGGGGAAGGGGGGGTGGGCTACCACCCTCGCCACCCCCGCACTATGGTTACAATGTATATTAGACTGGGGTTGGGTCGGGGCCGCATGGTGCGGACCCTGCCCACCATATAAACTACCCCCAAAATCAAGGGTTGGGACTGGCAGGGCTCAAACCCACCCGACCCACATGGCTATCCCCCACCGAGTGGTCCCAAAACTAGGACGAAGATTCAACATACAATAGACCATTGTTAAAACATTGCAACACACCATTCCTAATTTTTATAACATAACTGTTTTATGCCAAACATTCCATGCCAAAATTGTTGGTAGTAAATTCCAGTGTGATCAATCAACATAATCGCACCATTTTTAAAACATTTTTTAAAATATATACCATGGTGGGGGGTCAATGGGGTTGGAACCCCTTACCTTCGCACCTCTCTTCCATCACCTTAATCAACGTGCAATGATGCTTGTTAGTAAGTTCACCAACTATGAAATATAAAAACCACATATTTTTCGTTTGACAAGGATCATGGAGGAGCGAAGTTCTATCCAGTGGAACCAGGAGTGGAACTGTGATTTACAAGGATGACAGAACCATGAGGAGGAATCCATTTAGATGCCAAAAGGATTACCTTGGGGGACAGAGATGCCAATGACAAAATTTGACTAGTGGATAGTCATTTTTTCATGTTTTCTTGCTAGGAGTCCAGCCGTGTAGTCAAAATATCCATCTGAATAGCATAAATTTAGTTGTCCAACAACAAGGATTCTTTATAGAATCTTGTGGGATCTTTAGATCCTTGTAGAAGCTTATTTTTTCCAGTATCGGAATGATGCTAACTTTAGAGTCATTTTTCTCAGAATTTCGTAAGGAGCATAGCAGTGTTCTTAGAATATTCATCTGAGCAGTATATTTTCCGAACATATTTAGGAAGGAATCTTTAAGATTCTCGAGGGTCCAGATTTTTATGGTGTCATAAGTGGACAATTTTCCAGTCGATTTTACATCACTCATCACGAGGAATTTAGTGGTGTAGTCCATTTTAGTAGCTAAGCTTTGCATTTTTCATCCATTTCCGAGAGTGGAGGTATATGATGTAGTTATGTCATGCTTTTTTTCTGTTTCGTTGAGATGATGTTTGTATTTTTGAGATCCTTGATTGCTATTATGTTGATGGATATTTTTTTTCCACATCAAGTGATATTTTATTAGCTTGTCATGCTAAAGGAGGACATATTTGAGTGAGATTTTTTGTAGCGATAATGTCTCATGGAGAGACACACCACTCAAGTTGAGGGTATTTGTCCTTGTAATGACAAAGAACATACCATGTACATCATCATCATTTGCAACATTTAATGAAGTGGCATACCCACTCTTGACACTAGGGCCCAAGGACATAACCCATACGGGGTGAAATCCATTATCAATGTGTTTATGCTCATTGATTTTATGGTTGTTCTTAAGT
Organism: Pinus tabuliformis; assembly: GCA_031772625.1. NCBI lineage: Eukaryota > Viridiplantae > Streptophyta > Pinopsida > Pinales > Pinaceae > Pinus > Pinus tabuliformis. The sequence goes on along the minus strand of CM062812.1, from coordinate 635,567,552 downwards.
TTTATCTTCCTTAAAGCATGCACATGTGGTTGTTCAATACTCTTTCATATGCAATTCAACTAACATCACTAAAATAAAAGATCTTTGTTAATTCCGATAGATGATGGGATTCATATCAATATGGGTCTTCATCCTTCTATTTCTTATCACAGAATCCCCATCTTATCTTGCTACTATATAATGCACTTAGTCTTAATTCCTTAATAGTCCTAGACCATAGGTCTAGAAACTTTCTTCGAAACTCACTCACTCTAGTCATTCGATTTGGAGATTGAAAAAAGTTTCCATAGATTATAACCATCGTTGCATTAGAACTAGTTCCTCTCAAATGCACAACTCTCTGTTCCGTTAGTTTTCTATTACAACTTCAAAGGATAATTTTTAGCTTATAAGATTTTGCAAAAATGAGGTAAATTCCCTTAGCTCCATAATGGGAAAAATCATGTAGATATAGCTCATAGAACAAATGTTATTATTTAAAGTTGCTTTTCTTAAATACCTCAATAAAATACATAATGGTGGTTACCTTGTATGGCCTCCTTTCCTTAATAGCTATTAATCAAAAAAGAAAGAGTCACTCCTAAAGAAATGTGGGGTAGGAAGGAGAGCGATTTCTATAGCTCAATATTTCATGTACAAGATTGTATAATTTCTCTTTCTCCTATTCTATTTTATGGACATTTTCTTATAGTTCCAACACTTGTCTCTTTTATTTCCCCCTTTCCTCCTTCACTCTATCCCATCTAAGTCTCTAGATTATTAATTATTTATCCAAAACATCCTTAATATTATGAATGATTTTTCTATACTCACTCAGTGGGAATACCTCTTTTGTAATGATACAAGCAATTTTCTCCACTTACTCAATTCCGCGAATAAAAATATTATTTCTAAGCAATCATCCTTCTCAATTTTAGGACATACTTCCATGATTACTATTATAGTAGTTTATTTGATAGATTTTTGTGAATCCTCCTAGGTTTCCATCTTGTTTTCATCCTTTGGATGTACTTCCTTAAGTATTGGTTCTTATGTGTCACTAGCATTGTTAATAGGTTCTTGTGTACCAGTCTATTAATTTTCCACAGGTTCCTTTATCTCAACTACCGGTTCTTGTGTGACAACAACATCTTCAACCTGTTCTTGTATATGAACTTGTAATTCCATATCCTCCTGTTCAAACTTTGTTTACACTCCCATTGAGATAGAATTTGTCTTTTGTAGCTCCTCACATGTATATTCAAACCCATTAATAATCTCCCCACAAACTTTACACATCAAATTTTCAGTCTTTTCAGTTTCAAAGTTGGAGGTAGATACATTCATAATTTAAACAACATCAACTAGGGTTTCTAATCTTGAGGGTTTCTTAGCCTGAGTTTTCTCTCTTAACGTTGTAAGTTGTTTTCTCAATTCTTTATTTTATTTCTTTAAGCTATCAAGTTGCTGAGATAGGGAGTAAAATTTGGACTTACTAGAACTTTGGAGTTGTCATACTTTTTATGCTTGGATTCCTTGTCTTTCTTCTTGTTAGGCTATTCCTTAAGATCCTCTATATTAGTTTGTGTTTTATATGATTGAGCAAGTGATGTTGTTACATTAGTCCTAGCCCTTATTTTTGGAAACCATCCACCTATAGGCCTTTTCAATGAGATTTTCTAAATTCTTATTTGTAAGGGATGTCCTCTACAATACGGTAGGCCCTAAATTCTTAGCTCTCTGAATTCCCACTAGTTATGTTGATTAGTGTGTTAGCATGAGGAACTTCATTAACATGAGATTCTCTGGAAGATGTATCAATAGAGTGGCCTTCCTTGGGGGTGTTAGAACAAGAGACCTTGGAAGATGTGTGAACATGAGAATTTCCAGTATCACTTCTTCTGCTTGGTCCTACTTTATCCATATAAACATCCTCACTCTATTATTTAGATTCATTCTCTAATTCCTCTTGAGTCGACCCTCTAGTAGAGACTAACAATCTTGACAATGTTGTTATGACCTAAAAATTGATCACCTAGCCATTTTCCACTAGGATAATCAAAATACACTATGTAGTGATAACATGTTCACTTTTTAGGTGATTACTCTTTAGGTGATAAGACATGTTCTCCTTTGTAATTCTGATGTATCAACAATAAGGATTTCTAATGATGAATATCTGGAAGAGGAGAAATCCCATCTCCTATATTTTTTTTTATATAATGGCTATAACAAATAGCAAGGTCTTCGAGCTTTTCAAAGAGCTAGTAAAGGACCTAGGATTAAAAACTTTCCCAAGGAATAGGTTACCATTGTTCAAATTTATTTCATCTAGGGGAGCTTCGATAATATTGGTCATATTCTTAGGAAGAATAAAGTATCCACCACCTTCAAGCCCCTCAATATGATTCAAAGCTCCCTTAAATATGTTAAAGGTCCAGTAAACCCCAGAGACATGAAATGGATTTACTCAATCCCTTTCTCTTGTGGGATTCCCTACATTGGGGAAATGAGCCGCTCCATTAATTAGATAATTCAAGAGCATGTGGCTATTATCAACCACAATCGTTCACAATCCTAAGTTATAGCTGAGCATGTGGACAAAACTAAACACCATGTTTTCCTTGAGGATCCCTAGGTCATTGCATAGATTGATCACTTCCATCATAGAAATTTAAGGGAGACCATTGAAACTAAGAAGTAGGTTAATAGATTTCTCAATAGGGAAGATAATTAGAAATTAAGTAACAACTAGTGTATTAATGCAAGCAATGGGAGAGGTACACTTGGTTGTTACTTACTAGATGCAGTGATGTAACAACTAGTGAGGACAATATCGATTCAATAGGGAATACACGTTGGTGGAGCTCGTGGTAAACATGTTCGATGGGTCCCTTTGGAAATATTTACGATGTTGACTTAATAGGGAATACATGTTAGCAAAGATCACAGTAAACATGTTTGATGGGTCCATTTGGAAATATTTAATTGTGTCATTGAAGTCGAAGTAGTAGAAATACTTCTTCAATATCAATATCAATGTCCAGTGTAGCAACGAAAAATGTGACAGTAGATGTGGTAGAACCTAGTCTTTAATATCAATATCAACAATGGTACTTGGTCCTTGAATATCCATATCGACAATATTACATGGTCTTTAAGTATAAATATCAATATAAATTATATCAAAAGTAAATGTTAAAAAAACGAATGTAACAACAGCTAAAAATATGAAGTTGTTACTGTTAAAGTATAATGCAAACAAAAAATATGTGATGTACCGAACACTAACACGCTGGTTTTCAAGTTGAGGGCCTGTTTAACCACACCCCTAAGGTATTTTCATCATTAAATTTATTTAATTATTTATTTATTAATAAATGAAAAATGAATTAGGTGGTTGGTGGCATAGGAAAATTCTTCCTTGCCCTGATAAACTTAAGATATGAATATGAGACAATGTGAAAACATGAATCCTTAGAGAGTGGTTTATGATACAACTAGAAACAATTCCCATTGAAAATAAAAGAGGTTTGTGACCCATTGATAATTATCAACTTAACAATCCCATTATCGAATAATGTGCCCATTTCATAAGGACCTATCCACCAGGCACAAAGCTTTCCCTTGAAATCCTTGAACCTAGAGTCATGTAGTAGAGCCTACTCGCTTTTCTAAAAAACCTTCTTCTTAAAAAAATTGTCATACCACTTGGCACATTGCTGTTGGATGATATGAACATGTTTTATGGCAGCCAAACTCATTTCTCCCAATTCATTTAGTTGGTACAAATTGTGCCTTCGTGTTGTAGTCAAATCTAAATTCACTTATGAAGCAGTGATGAGTGTCTTGATCTCAAAATCAATAGGAAAAGTATAACTCTTACCATACACAAGCTCAAATGGAGAGAAGCTTATGGTGTTCTTCCATGTTGTTATGTAGGCCCAAAGTGCCTCTGGAGGTCTCTCAACCAAATCTCAATGGCGAATAGTTGCATTGTTCGTAAGGTGAAGTGATCTTATGATGAATCTTATACTTCTTGACGAGCTTTTCATTTACTTGGGAAGTAAATTTTGGTCCTCTATTTATGACCATCTCCTTTGGCACTCCATAACAAACAAAGATTATTTAAACAAATTCTGAAACGACTCTCTTAATAGCTTTAGCGAGTTCCTTGGATTCAACTGACATGGTAGCATAACATGTACAAAATAGAATATAGGACTTCTAATGAGATAGGTGATTGATAGGTCCAAGAGATTCCAAAGCCCATCTTTTCAAAGATTCTATAACCAACTAAATATGCAATGAAATCTCATCTAATTGAATGGGTTGTCCCATCCTTTGGTAGTTATCATACCCTTGCACATACTTCCTTGCATTATGAAATATGGTAAGTCAAAAGTAGCACACACAAAGTACTTCATGACTTGTTCTCTTATTAACAAAGTGTACACCACGAGGCTCATCATGGAAATCCTTCAAGATGTTGTGGACCTCATCTTCCCTCAAGCACCATTTGATTTGATGATATATCCTAGTATGAAAGAGATAACCATCCCCCTAAGAATACCAAGAACTTTGTTGAATACTTTTCCATTTTTCTCTATGATAAAGGTGGTGTGGAGGCCTTCCTACAACAAGATTCTTAATAAAGTCTACATACCATCATGAGTGAGTGGAAACTACAAAAATATATTCATATAGAAAATAATCCTCAACATGTAAAATATCAATACTGGTGGGAAGTCTAGAAAGGAAGTCAACAATGACATTATCCTTTCCAAGCTTGTCCACGATAGTGATATCAAATTATTGCAATAAAAGTAACCACTTATTGATGGTACAAAATCTTGCCAATATATAGGGGGTCTCCCCGATGTGAACTCCAATTAGACCTCACACCATTTGGTATGGGAGTCCCATTAGGAAATGTGGTGTAATAGCCCTGGTGAAAATTCTCTGTAATAAAAGTTAATAAAGGAAAAATTAATAACCACAGCTGATGGGACACCTATTCGAAGCTGAGTGCTGGGAAAAACATCCTAGTGGGTGTACTTTTGGTTTATTATGACTAAGGAAATTGGAAAAGGCAATGGCTAAGGATTTGGAAAGGAAAATTTGCATTTTTGGCACATTTATTTATGAAAATAATGGAAATTAGGAGAAAAGGAAAGTGAAAGGTCACAAGTTTCATGTGAGGAGGAAAATTAGAAAATAGAGGCCTAATTAATAAAAAGGCTTCCGAGGATCAATTTGTAACCTTTTGTCTATTCAATTTTGGAGCTCTCTCATTATTCTCTCTCTCTCTCTCTCTCTCTCTCTCTCTCTCTCTCTCTTTCTCACTATTGAACACTAAGAGTTTCTTTAGAGCATTTTGGCATTGGATGAAGGAAGGCAAATAAGGAAAGAGGAAGGAAGGAGAAAACAAGGAAGAGTGGGATCAAGCAGCTACAACAATATTCTTTGCATGTATTGATTTGCATGTGTATTTTCCTTGCTATATTTGGCATGCATGGTATTACATGTGGTTCTTTTGTTGTTATGGAATGGGTTTTTCTAGGTGTGATAGTGTTTTTAGTGTAGCCTTTCCATTTCTGGATAACCATGGTGTGATGGGGTTCTCACGTTTTGGTTGAGCTGGATTTCCAGATGTATTTGAAGATGAGCGAGGTGGATCTCCAAATGGTAGAACACATGGCTTAGTAACCCTTGAACTAGATTGTGGGTTGCAGTATAGCCAGATTTTGTGTTGCCTTGGTGGGCCTAGGAATCCTTGTTGGTGAATGGAAGGAAATACGGTAAAACGATGAGGTGTTTTCCCTTGATTAGGCATATGAATCCTTGTTCGTGAATGATGGGATATACGGTAAATCCTAGACGGTGGTGTCTCGATTTAGGGCATAGTGATCCTTGGATCATACTATGGATTGTGGGAAATCCTGAGAGACTACGAGACAATAAAATTCCTCACAATGTATGTGGAGAAATCTGGTGGAATATATGCTTGTTTGGCTTAGTGATCGGGTGGAGATCATGGTAAAGCCTATTATTAAATGTTTATTGTGTTGGCCTAGTGATCCAGGATGGATTAAAATAAAGACTGAATTCTATTGATGAGGGTGATGTCATTTACCCATGAGATGCCCTAGCTAGTTCTTTTGGTTTGAGTCCCACATTCACTCTTGGAATATGGCATGAAGGTGAATGGATGAAGAGAGATTTGGCTCAACCATTCTATGGTCGGGTGGAACATGGTAATCCCATCATTATTATATGGAATTTATACCTACGGATAAGTATATCTTCCCTAAGTGGGTAGTTACACTTAGAAAACTAATGTAAATATGTTTACTAACCTTTTCCTAAAATAAACAGATAAGATAAAAGAACCTACTTGGGATCCTTCGCTTCCTTTGATCTCCTTTGAGTTGCTCCCATCGTTTCTGCTCAAACTGAATTTTCTCAATTAGTACCTTCTAACATAAAAAAATGATGACAACAATCAAAGCATATGATATATTTATTGTAAACAATGGAATCGACAACATTTGAACATACATTCATAATAGACATAGACAAAAGTATTGGAAAAGGAACAAAGAAATTTATTGATTGATATAAGGAGAAGTTACACCCGATGTGGTTCGATCTCGTGTCACTCATCCAACTTAGTCCAAGCCCTCATCACACCAATAGAAACATCAATCCAGCAGCATAACATTACTTTGACAATGATTGCAAGTCTCTAAACCAACAATATTTCTCTATAATATCCAAGCTCTTTGGCTCTACGATGGGAGGCCAATTTATAGATGAATGCGATTGGTTTTGTCATTAATATGGCATTGAATTGTTTTCCATAATTGGATGATTAGTTTCCATGTTCAAAGGGATGAGCGGATAGATGATTTTATGATCCAAGGCTATCCCCAATCGAGTTCATCTTGATAGGATAGGAGCTGGGTTCCTTCTAGAAGGCTCTAGAAAGGAGGAATATACTTAGGATGCAATGAACATTTCGAGGATTCTTGCCTATCACAAGCTTGAGTGGGCTTAGGTGCTTTGCAACACATTCTTGAATGGGGATACTTGCTCTGTAGAGCACTTACCCCTGACCAGGGGTGCACTGGTGACCCAAGGAATCGAAGGATCACAAGTAGGTTCTTTTATCTCATCTGTTTATTGTAGGAAAAGGTTAAACATATTTACTTCAATTTTTCTAAGTGTAACTACCCACTTAGGGAAGATATACTTATCTGTAGGTATAAATTCCTGTGGATGACATGGGTGAAGACCATGGACTAGAAGAAACACCAGAGTGAGTTCCAGATAATGATTGGTAACCCAGTGGGACGAACGAACCACCATATCAATGTGACTCAGGTGTCGTGGTAAACATCGAAGAAGTAACGAAAGTAGATGATGTCGTAGCTGTAACAGATGATACAATCTGGGATGTTGTTTCAGCCATAGTCAAATGACCCAATAAATGTCCTAATGAATCTACGAGAGTTTGAAAGTAAACAGGATCAAGAGGAGTAGTATAAGTTAACCAAGGAAAAGAAGGATAAAGATAAAGCCCTAGTCCAAAACGAGTTGGAGTTATAACTGAAGTTTCTTCTTCAAATTCCTCTTCAATAGAAATTAAACCGGGTGGAAGGATTTCACCATCAGGTCTGTAATAAATTTCTTGTGTTTGACTCCGTGGTAAAGGAGAAGTATCAACAGTTATATATGTCTGAGGATAAACTGGTCGATCGTCTTCTAGTACAGGAACAACTTCTTATTGTTCAGATTTGGGATCCAAGTGTTCTTGTAAAAGAACAATGGGTTCAAGATGAATTTATTGAATAACTTTTGGTTGAGGATAAACTTCTTGTTGGGCAACTTCAGTTACCCTTTCACTAAGTTCACTTTCAGTGTCCTCAGGTAATTGTAAAGGTTCCACTTCAGTAGCAGATAAACTAGTAATAGTAGGAGTAATTGGAATCACAGTACGTACCAGTATAGGTGACTCTGGTAAATTAGATGAAGAACTAGAATCTTGTGATGTGCTGGACTTAGTTAAACAAGACCGCTTTCACCGACTAGGTGTAGCTTCAGGAAGTAAAGGCAGTTTACTCATTGTCCTATGTGAACAACGGGGTGAAGGTTGATTTTCTTTCATGATTGCTAATTAATTTTATTATAAAAAGAAATAAACAAAAAGAGGGTAATCTAGGCAAAATAATTACCAAGTAACTATGAACTCCAACATACCGCCTTAGAGGAGCCAAGGACTTAACATACATGCATATAATCTTCCCGAATGCTATTTTCGGTGTATCATAGTATACGAGATGACTAACTTGGTTACCTATGGATGGATAGCAACCTAATGTAGTCCTCCCAAATATACCTGAAAGTATGTGGAGGCTCAATCCATGTTAGCACTCTCTAATGTGAAACTGCAGTGAGAGCATTCCCTTATACTTTTCGTACTATAACATTACCCAATATACCCGAAAGTACGTGGATGAGCTACGATATACTTACATATGTGGAATGAGGTATCACACTCGGAATGTATCAAAGACTATTAGCGAAAGCTACTATGTTTAATGATGCTGGAACACGTCTCTAGTATAGACCTCTAAATGTTATACGTTAAGTTACAATGCTCCATTAGGTTAATTGAGATAAATTTTAGTTGATCTTATTTAAAAGTTTACCTTTCAGGTTCACCGTGTGATGTTTTTGAAACTCCTAGAATGCAACTAAGATGGGAAACATTCTTTTCATTTGATTTAAACAATGAAAACTGTAACTAAAAGGGATAGAGCAATCAGAATCTCTAAACAAAGAGCAAAGAGCAAATCTAATGCAAATTTCCCTATACCATTCCTACAAGCACACACAAACTTGTAAACGCATTATGCATGTTTATCTTTTCATTTCTTTAATGTTTAGATGAACATAAAGAAACTAAATGCACAAATGACCAATCAATTCTTTTCACAAGAAATGAAGACTTTACGACCGTTTCTTTTTCAAAGAAATGAAGACTTTACGACAATTCTTTTTCAGAAAAGTAAAGAGTAATCAAAGTAAGTTAAATTTGGAATTGATTCGACAATGATAAAGAAAACATAAATAAACATTGAACAAAAAAAGCCAAAGTGGGTATGGAAAAGAAATACTAATTTGAACTTTCAGGGACAGAGAAACATTGACCATTCAACAAACAAGATGTGAAACAGTTTGGAAAAATTCAAGCAAAAAGATGGGTTTTTGGCTTGACAGGGACCAGCGTAGCCTTGAGTGGGAGACAGTGCATTGCAGATCACTGTCTCTAGGCTAAGGCTGCTCTGTAACGCACTGCGTCAAGAAGAACAGTGCGTTGATGCCAAAGAGCACTATCAACACACAAATAAGCACACATTTTGACCAAACAAGCTTCAAAAAGACTGAATATAGGTAAATGAACTCACGAAAATTCTGTTGGTGCTTCTAAGACAAGGGATAAATACCAGGAATGATGGTCGTTCCCTAGTATGGTTGCCAATTTTCTATACAGAATTTATACCTACAGATAAGTATATCTTCCCTAAGTGGGTACTTACACTTAGAACAACTGAAGTAAACATGTTTAACCTTTTCCAACAATAAACAAATAAGATAAAAGAACCTACTTGTGATTCTTCGCTTCCTTTGATCTCCTTTGAGTTGCTCCTATCACTCCTGCTCAAACTGAATTCGCTCAATTGGTACCTACCAACATAAAAAAAAGATGACATCAATCAAAGCATATGATCTATTTATTGTAAACAAATGGAATCAACAACATTTGAACATACATTCATCGTAGATATAGATGAAATTATTGGAAAAGTAACGAACAACTTTATTGATTGATAGATGGAGAAGTTACACCCAATGTGGTTCAATCTCATGTCACTCATCTAGCTTAGTCCAAGCCCTCATCACACAAATAGCAACATCAATCCAACAGCATAACATTACTTTGGCAATGGTTTCAAGTCTGTAAACCAACAATATTTCTCTATAATATCCCAGCCCTATGGCTTTATGATGGGAGGCCAATTGATAGATGAATTCAAGTGGTTTTGTCATTAATAAGGCATTGAATGGTTTTCCGTAATTGGATGATTAGTTTCCATGTTCAATGAGATGAGAGGATAGAGGATTAGATTGTCCAAGGCTATCCTAAGTCGAGCTCATCTTGATAGGATAGGAGTTGGGTTCCTTCTAGAAGGCTCTAGAAAGGAGGAATATACTCAGGATCCAATGAACATTTCAAGGATTCTTGCATAGCGTAGGCTTGAGTGGGCTCAGGTGCTTTACAACACAACCTTGAACGGGGATACCTGCTCTACAGAGCACTTACCCCTGACTAGGGTTGCAATGGTAACCTAAGGAAGCACTTCAGCAGGGTTTGAAGTCAGGAAACTCTCATGTATGAAAGCACTCAATGAGGTGGCATGTCTAGGGAATGTAGCAACTGAATTAGAGTTTGATAGACCCTATTTACACTAATTTTATCGTCGGGAGTGATGTGCCCAAATAGACCTGTAACAATCATGGGTTTGGATTTTGCATCATCAACATGAGGTTATTTCTCCTTGTAATTCTATGAGTATTATACTGGTATATATATGGATCACATGGCTGTGATTTCCTTGGTATTTATTTTTCTACTATGACGGTTATGTATATGTTTTACGACGATGGATATGTATGGCTCTCATCATGTTTTTACTTGTAACTGAATGAAAAATGTATCTATGACATAATAGATGATAATGCAGCAACTGATATAAGGGAACAATGCTTCATAGCGATTCTCAGATAAATATGAGACCCCTATGCTTAAATATGTTGTTTACACCTGTAGATTACATATTTGTGATATGTTTGATGAAGTTCTTGTCATGGCTAGTAGGGGTCCAGTTAAGGTCTTGTTTAAGTATTTGCATTTTCAACATTGTTTCCTTGTTATCTTTCTGTTTTTAAGGTATTATTCAATTCTGGGTAGTGACCTGAGCTCTGGGCCTGAAAAAGTGGCTCCAATCCTAGGGATGTTGGCACAACACTGAGCAAAAGATTCCCTGGATGTTGGTATGAGAGCATCTAGAGCATCTTGGATGCTGTTAGGTCCATATCATGGGAGCATCTAGGGGTTGAGTGGTATAAAACCTCAGTGGGACCCAAGGGATAGCTACATGAGTGGTGGGGATGGTTCCTAAGAATCCCGTAGTTGATGTGGAAAGTTTGTATGTTGTCTTTCCATTGGTTCCACTTCCTTAAGGTTACATACGAGGTTGAATCCAATCATAGTAGCCTATCATCACATGTTTACTCTGGTTGGCGTGTTACTTGGGTTGATGTGGGAGGAGGGTGGTACAAAGTGGTATTAGAGCATGGTTCACCCCTTAGACTAGATGGCCATTGCGTTGGTTACACATTCATGTCATTTTCACGTGTGTTAATAATTCTTGTGATTTATGTGCTTGTTGCATATGCACGGTGTCGGTTAGGGTTCTAGCGATGTCGCCATGTGAAAGAGGATGTTGTTGATGGAAAGTGTGTCATCATGAGTGTATGATTGGTTACATGTTGTTATATGTTTCTTACATCTATCGTTCTTGTACGTTTGGTTACATGTTGTTACCTGTTGTTACAAGTATTGTCTATTTATGCTTGATTATATGTGTTTATGTATGTGTGTTGTCCACATGTATGAGGGTGCATCTTCTATGTTTATTATTGTTTATTTTCCACGTACATTGGTATGGTTGATGTCATCATGCATGAGGTCATGGTATGTGTAGTTGATATGGTCATGCATTGATGACTTGACTCTAGCTAGACAGATGCTTACATGGTTATGTGCTTATGTATTATATGCATACATGTTATCATCATTATGTTATAAGTATAGTACATTTATTGGTTGATCTTGTAGATGAGATATCCTCCCCAAATTTTTCTAAGGTATGTTGGTTTTTTGTGGTTTGGTTTAGGTGACATAGTATGCTTTACTTTAAAGAGATCAAATGACTAGAAATATGGTAGACTACAAAGACTCTCCCTATGAATCACATGAGCAATGTGTTGTTGGGAACTCTTTTGATTTGGTCGACACATTTAGAAGCTTGAAGTAAGAGATAAGGAGTTGTAAGGTGGACAATGACAAAATCATGGAGGCACAAGAGAAACAAGCAGAGTTTAATGCTATACTCCTTCAAAATTTTTCAGAATTGTAGCAACAAGGGCCACTTCAAATCAGCAATGGACATGAGGACAAAACTAATGTGGCACATGACATTAGGTCTCATGGTGGTCACATTTCAGATAGATATGAGACTGTTAGAGATGACAAGTTTTTGAATACTTCGAATAGGAGAGGTGATGGATACAAGTACTATTATAGTTCTAGTTATGACAAGAATCATGATCGTCATCATTATCATCCTTATAGGAGGAGTGATAGGGGATACTTTCCAAATGATTTTAGGAAAGAAAAGATACCTACTCTTAATGGATACTTGAAGAAACTAAAAGATGTAGAGGCTTGGATACTTGGGATGAACAAGTTATTTGAGTTGTATGAGTACATAGAAAACATGAATGCCAAAATTGCTATATTCATCTTGAAAGGTAAAGCAAATATTTGGTGGGAAGATGTGAAGCGGGTTAGAGACATCAGGAAAAAGGACTTGAGTTGGCATGAGTTCAAGAGGCTTTTTAGGAAGAAGTATTTGTTAGAAAGCTATGACGACAGTAAGGCCAAAGAATTCTATGAGTTAAAGATGGGATACATGAAAGGTGAAGAGTACATGACCAAGTTTTTTGGAGCTATTGAGGTATGTACTGTATCTTTAAGATGAGAAAGCTAAATTTCAACGATTTGCCAGTGGTTTTCCATTAACATTTAGAGATTGGATTGAGTATGATGAGCCTTGGTCACTAGAGGAAGTTATTAGAAAATTGAAGCATTGTTATGAATAGTCAAAGCGTAAGAATGAATCTCAGCAAGGATGCAAAGGAAAATACAAAGGTAAAGGCAAATGGAAACCGAAAAGAGCAAGGCCTCATAATGCATGTGAGAAAGAAATTGTGGCATCGCAAAAGAGGTTCAATGCAAATAGATAGGGACACGGGTCACAACAACAACATAAAGGTGAGGGTACTAGTTGGTTGGAGTGTTGGATATGCGGTCAGAAGCACCTTAAGAGAGGTTGTCCATAGAATCAGGGTGGTAGGCCTCAGATATATAGTGCACAAGATGCACACACTATTAGGGATGTTGGTTAGAACGTTCCTCAAATTTATGTAGCATTGGATAAGAAACAGGTAGACCATCAGACATCTATCATTGAGATGGACGATAAGCTTTGTGATCAATTTATTTCTATTTTGATTGACCCTGGATCTAATTATAATTATGTTAGTCCTAACTTGGTGGATAAGTGTGGTTTGAATAAACAAGTGCATGCAAAATCTTTGTTAGTGCAGTTGGCGACATGTACAAAGAAGTGAGTTCATCATTGGGTAAGAGATTTTTCATTTTGATTTGAATGGTATGCCTACTGCAACAAATTTGAATGTATAACTGTTGGGATCATGCAATATGTTGTTGAGCATGGATTAGTTGTACCTTCATAAAAACAAGGTGGATTGTTATGACAAAGCCATTGAGTGTGGGGATGGAAATGGGGAACCAATACTCTTGCAAGGAAAGAAGAAAGCCACATCAGTTAGATGGTGATGGCTATGTAGGAAAAACATAGTTGCATAAGAGGGTGTACATTATTCACAGTGCACATTTCTAGTGACAAAGGTAAGGAAGTTGAGGATACAGATGTTTTGAGCAGGTACTTAGTTCTATAATAGTTTCATGATTTATTTCTTGAGAAAATTTCAGATTTTCCATCTCAAAGGGAGGTAGACCTTTCTATTGAGTTAGTGCCAGGGGCAGCTCCAGCATCAAAAACACCTTACAGGATGAGCACACCTGAATTGGTAGAGTTGAAGTTGTAGTTGAAGAAAATGTTGGCCCAAGTGATACATTAGGCCAAGTGTATCACCTTGGGGTGCACTTGTATTGTTTATGAAGAAGAAGGATGGTACTCTCAGATTATGCATTGAATATAGGCATTTGAACAAAGTGACTATCAAGAAAAGGTATCAGTTGCCAAGGATTGATGACTTGTTTGATTAGTTGAAGGGAGCAACAGTTTTCTCGAAGATTGATTTTAGATTAGGATACCACCAGGCATGCATCAAAGAGGAGGCCATTTACAAGACAAATTTCCAAACCAGGTATAGGTATTATGAGTTTTTTGTAGTTCCATTTGGCTTAACTAATGCTATAGCTACATTTATGTGCTTGATGAATAGTGTGTTGCCTCCATATTTGGATAAGTTTGTTATTGTGTTCATTGATGACATATTGGTATATTCTATAAATGAGGAAGAGCATGTCAAACATTTAGTAGTAGTGTTGAGGTTGTTGAGAGCACATCAGTTGTATTCTAATCTTAGCAAGTGTTGTTTCTTTCAGACTGAGGTACACTCTTTGGGACATGTTGTTTCCAAGGAGGGTATAACAGTGGATCCAGGAAAGATAAGAGCCATAATGGATTGGGTAGCTCTTAGAAATGTAGATGAGGTGAAATCCTTCATGGGGTTGGAAGATTATTAGAGGAAGTTCATCAGGAAATTCTCGTAGATTGCTTATCCTATTACATCATTGCAAAGAAAAGGTAAGCAATTTGAACGGACAAAGGAGTGAGGCCAATTTTGAGCAACTTAAACAGTTGTTGACATTTGCACCAATTCTAGAGATTGCAGATCTGGACAAAGAGTTTGTAGTATGTACAAATGCTCACAAAAGAGGACCTGGTGGAGTCCTTATGTAGGATGGATAGGTGGTATTCTATGAGTCACGAAAATTAATCGAGCACAAGTAAAACTACCATACAAATGATCTTGAGATAACAATGATCATACATGCATTGAATATGTGGAGGCACTATCTTCTTGGCAAGAGGTTTGTGCTGATGAATTATGACATTGGGTTGAGGTATTTGTTTGACCAACCAAATCTGAATGCCCAGAAATCTAAATGGTTGGCCACGATCAGTAGGTTTGAGTTCCAGATCAGGTACTTCAAAGGAAAGGAGAAGAGGGTGGAAAATGCTCTTAGCAGGCGACTATAGATAAATCACTTAGTAGCTATGAGCCCCTATGGGACAAAATTACAGGATATGATCTTGCAAGTAGGTCACCAGGATGTCAAGTATATGGAGATTGTACATAGGTTGCAATAGAGTACATGTAAAGGTGCATGTAGTAGTATAGGTACAGGTACAAGTAGTGGTATAGGTACAAGTATAAGTACAGGTTCACAGGATGTGGAATATTGTCTTACAACAGACAGTTTGGTTAAATTTATGGACAGGATATATGTGACAGACAATAGTGAGCTCAAGAAGGTGATCTTGAGGGAGTTTCATGCGAAACCATATTCAGGTCACCCAGGCTATTAGAAAACATTAACCATAGTGAAGAAATTTTATTATTGGTCGAATTTGAAGAAGGATGTAGCACAGTTTGTGGCTAGGAATTTTGATTTCCAGTGGGCGAAGGTAGAGTGTAAGCATCCAGGTGGACTGCTACAACCGATTGCGATTCCAGAATGGAAATGGGAGGTCATTTCCATGGATTTTATCAAAGGGTTTTTGAGGATAGTGAAACAACATGATTCCATCATGGTAGTGGTGGACATGTTAACAAAGGTAGCACACTTCATTCCAGCGAAGTCTACATTCTTAGCTAGCAATGTCGCACATGTATTCATTAGAAATGTGGTCAGATTGTATGGAGTTCTAAAGGAGATTGTGACAGACAGGGATGTGAAGTTCACTTCCAAGTTTTGGAAGGAGTTGTTTGAAGGTTTTTGCACAAAGTTGGCCTTTAGCACAACTTATCATCTACAGATAGATGGACAAAATGAGAGAGTCAATAGGATATTGGAGAACATGTTGAGGATGTATGTGATGCATCAACATCGAAAATGGGAATAGTAAATTCCACTCATAGAGTTCACTTACAACAATGGGTATCATGAATCTTTGAAGATGAGTCAATTTGAGGCATTGTATGAACGGAGTTGCAACACACCCATCAATTGGAGCGACCCGGTGAATAAGGTGCTGATTGGACCATACATGTTGGTCGAAATGGAACAAGAAATGTTGGTAATAAAAAAGAATTTGAAACAACACAAGATAGGTAGAAGATCTATGGAAATTGGAACAAGTTGTTCAAGGAGTTCCAGGTTGGGGAAGAGGTGTACTTGCACATCACACCGAAGAAGATCTCCTTACGGATTGGGTCATGTGCCAAGATGACATGATGATTTCGTAGACCCCTCAGTATTATTAAGAGGATTGGGCGAATAGCCTATCGAATTGCACTGCCTCCGATAGTGAAAGTACATGTTGTTTTCCATGTGTCATTGCTTAAGAACTATGTTAAAGATGATGATCGTGTGATTGACTGGTCTGTATTGCAAGTGGAACCAAATGGAGAATTCTAGCCTGAGCCTTAGTGTATATTGAAGAAAAAGGTGCTCATGCTCTGGAACTAAGAAATTGAGTAGGTTAAAGTGCAGTGGAAGCACTTAGGGCTCGATGAAGCTACATGGGAGATAGCGAATCAGATGCGGGCGATGTATCCTTCATTTTTTTTTGGTTGAGGCTAAACAATTTTGGTATATGATTTGGTACATGTTTGATGATGTTTTGGTATATGTACACATGTATATGGATGTAAATACCTCCACGAGCTATGTTATAAAGATCTAATAAGCAGTATCGGTGTCATGTCATGCTTTTATGTTGTCATGTTGGTTTTCTTTTTAGCAGGGTGATCATTGTAAATACCACATCGATCTATGTTATAAATATCCAATGGTAGTATGTTTGTTTTTTAGTTGTTTTACTAAGGCACAAGTGTGATTGAAAACAAAGGATAGTGTCACGCAAAGGGGAGGGTTTTGTGATAGCCCTGGTGAAAATTCCATATAATAAAAGTTAATAAAGGAAAAATTAATAACCACAATTGATGAGATGCTTATTCCAAGTTGAATGTTGGGAAAATTATCACAATGGGTGTTCATTTAGTTTATTATGGTTAAGAAAATTGGAAAAAGCAATGGTTAAGGCTTTGGAAAGGAAAAATGGAATTTTTTGCACATTTGTTATGAAAATAATGGAAATTAGGAGGAAAAGAAGGTGAAAGGTCACACGTTGCATAGTGAGGAGGAAAATGAAGGAAAATAATGGAAAATGAAAATAAGAGATGCCTAATTGTTAATAAGGCTTCTGGGGATTAGTTTGTAACCTTTTGTCAATTCAGTTTTGGAGCTCTCTCATTATTTTCTCTCTCTTCCTCTCTCACTCTTGAACACTTGGAGTTTTCTTGGAGCATTTTGGCATTGGATCAAGAAAGGTAAAGAAGGCAACAGGGAGGAAGGAGAAAACAAGGAAGAGCAGAATTAAGCGACTACAATAACGATTTGCATGTGTATTTTTCTTGCTAATTGTGACATGCATGGTATAGCATGTAATTATTTTGTTGTTATGGCATGGGTTTTTCCAGGTGTGACAATCTCAGCCTAGCCTTGGAATTTCCAAATAGCCATGGTGTGATGTGGTTCTCATGTTTTAGTTGAGCTGAATTGTCTTATGGATTTAAAGCTAAGTGAGGTTCCGAATGATAGAACACATGGACTAGTAACCCCTGAACCAGACTGTGGGTTGTGGTAAAGCTAGATTTTGTGTTGACTCGGTAAGACTTGTTGTGCTATGTATGTTCTTGGTCACTTTATATCCACTGAAATTGAAAATAAGCCATCAAGGGCAGTTCAATTGTGGGCTGCTCGAATTGAATTTTTGAATACTCCCCACCCACTTGAAACCTTGAGCGATCTGGTGCATATGGTCTAAAAGCATCAATATGTCGAGATCATGATTCTCGAAATTACTTGAAAACTATTACTGCAGTGCTTCGTCATGAATTGAAGTGTCTCCGAAGGTTGGAGAGAGCACAAAGAAGACAGATATGGTGGCCTCTTGTCATCACATTACCCTGTCTGACGATACAGAGGTGGTCTAGAGCAAGCATTGGCATGCTAGTACACAGAATTTCGAGAGAAAGTATTAGCATGAGTAGCAAAAAATTTGTTGGTGCCGTGAGTAGTATCAGCAGTGTCTCATATGAGACACCTAGACGATTTGAGTTTCCTATACAAATTGGCGTTCTTCTTCGTAGGATTCACCTACAATTGGAAGATTCACCAGATTAGTTGCGTCTCAGCATATGCAGATGGGTTTGTTGTTTTTGTTATCTGGGTTGCGTCTCAGCTAAATTTATTTCTACAATCAAAAACTACTTAAACACAAATAACCGGTAAAAATGATTTTTAACCTCTGTTAACAACGTCAATGATTTGAGATAGATTCGGAAAATTAATTTAAAGCGAATTTGATTTCGATGAAGAGTTCAGTAAACGAGTCGATATCTCAAAGGAATTAGATGATAAAAGAGAATTAAACGTTAAAGTAGAGATATTAAAATAATTAAGTTATTTACCTCTGGGTGAAAGAGAGTTTGGATAAAAGGAGTAAATGGAAAATGAGGGTGCATACTTATTAGCCCATATCAATTTTTATTTTCCACATCTACTTTCTATTTTTATCAGTAGTGGGTAAGTGTGCAGAATGAAAGGATCTCAGTAGTGGGTAAGTGTGCAGAATGTCGACCCTATTTGGCAGTGGGGCAGTTAATCTTCGACTCTCTTTGCAGTGGGACAGTAAGTGTCCAACGCATATTTAGTTTTACTTTATTTTTTTACACTGTTTTTTCTATATTTCTTGATAGTGGGGCAGTAAGTTTGTAAAATGAGGTGAGGGTGGGTATTTATTTTGGAGATTTATATTTTATCATGAGTGTTTGAATGGTAAGTGTGGATAGCAAGAAATTAAATATATCTTTTTAAAATAAAAATGGAAAAGTAATTGTAGAAGTATCATTCATACACTTGTAATATAGAAAGATACAAACAATATGAAAGCAAGTCCTATCACCAATGTCAATCTAAAACTTTAATATTTAAAATTGATTTACAAGAGTCTTACAAGTGTTGTACATCTCTAATTATACACACTTATTTGAAAATATACATTTACTTTCAAACCTCCACTTTACAATATAAAAGTTAAAAATAAAAAATAAGTATATATTTTCAACTTACATTTTTTCCCATTCTCAAAGATACACACTTTTCCACTCCCACTCTCACTTTACAATAAAAAAGTTAAAAGAAATAAGTATACGTTTTGAAGTCTACATACTCTCCCATTCTCGAAAACACACACTTTTCCAACACCCATTTTAAAATTACATTGGGAATAGAGGTAGAAGAGTAGTGTACACATTTTTCAATCACCCATCCCTCATTTTAAAATAAGGAATACAGATTTTAAATAAAAAGAAAATAGTTTATAATATTTAAGAGAGATTTTTTTCGGCGTAAATCACATCCCATTCTCGAAAATACACACTTTTCCACACCCATTTTAAAATGACATTGGGAATAGAGGTAGAAAAGTAGTGTACACATTTTTCAATCACCCATCCCTCATTTTCCCTCATTTTAAAATAAGGAATACAGATTTTAAATAAAAAGAAAATAGTTTATAATATTTAAGAGAGATTTTTTTCGGCGTAAATCACATGATATTTTATTTGTGGAATGAATTGCAGGTATACATTAAAAGTATAACGATAAATATACATTTTATAAATAACTTAATATGATTAATTAGAAGATTTGCTAATATTTTTATTTCAAATAAGGTGGAAGTGTAAGTCTGCATTGAGGGCGGGGAATAAGTATGAATTTAAAAATATATATTGATTTTTTTTTTAAATATTTTTATTTCAAATATGGAAGCAGAGGTATGAGTGTAATTTTGTTTTTTATTTTTGAGAATTACATTTTTTTTGTTATCATTTTTTTATTATCATTTGAAAATTTCATAAAGAATATTTTTTTATGGGCATTTGTTTATTGTCACGGAAACTGTACCATTTGTCAAATAGGAGAGAAGATATCTAAAAAGAATATAGCTTTATTAAAATGGGCTTAATAACCTTAGAAACAAGCATAATTATTTGAGATAATTGGTTGAGATATATTACAAATAAAAACAAAAGAAATAGATAACATCATGGAATAGTTAAGAAGAGGTAAGAGACATTAACATCAATTGGTACTTGATATCTTGGGTTATTTGATAGATTCAAGTCTTTGGCTTTCGTAATAATAACATCAATTATGACCAGCTATTTGTCCATGGTTTTGGATTCTGGTTGTAACTTGTCTATCTTTGGCATCATTTTTTCCGAACAATTCCCTTCCCAAGAGTGTTTTCATTTACTAGTAGAGATTGATGGTTTGTATGCATTGATTTTCACAGCCTTTAGAGTGGACCATGTCTGGAACCTTATCAACAAAAGTGGTCCAGACCTTAGAATTAGAGGGAAATTCTATATTAGTGATAATTTCTTCCTCAACATCCCTAAGTTCTTGTAGGATTTAAGGGGGGTTTTCTTCCTGAAGAGATGGCTCAAGGTTTGGGTGTGTACACAAACTAGCAACTGACCTTCTACCACTAGTTCCATATTGAGAACGAGCCCTTTGTTTGGTCAAGATTGCCATCCATGAAGTAGGGGATCACTTCACCCAAGATTGGAAGAAAAACATATAAGCTATATAAAGGGCTTTCTGAGACTTGCTCTGCTCAAACCAAGCCAAATATAATATGACACACGTCACTACTTTCCAATTGAGGATGGAAGACTTCTAGTGTGAGTGCCTCTCACGACCCAAATTAGAATTTGTCAAACAAGGGCTCATATCCAACCTAAGAAGTAATTTATCACACAAACTTATTGTATGTCACCTCCCAGATTCTCATTAGAGAGGATCTCTGCTAACGAGAGTAAAAAATCATTAGAAAACACACACATTGTAGAATATGTTGTTTATTTTAAGAGCCTACGGTGTAAGGACATTAAAGCCCTTTGACCTACCTTGGTGCTAAAAAAACCATGAGAGAGTAGACAAATGATAGACCAATGAGATAGAAAGGAGATAAAGAAAGCGATGTTAGGGGTAGAGTACAAGCCAACGAAGAATTGAAGGAGTAAGGAAGACCAAGGTGGGAGTGAAACAAAACCCAGTGCTGCAAGAGGCCAAGTTTGAGTTTCCAAATGCTTAAATAAAGAACTTAGAGACAAAGTTGGCCTCCATGAAATGAGAGGGAAAGTGCCAAATGTAACCAAATTCATAATCATGAAAGGGTAAAAGCATGGAGCTGGGTTATACTTTTTGGCAATGGAAGACACGTTTAGATGAAAAAAGAGGGCTCAACTGAGCATTTTTAAGTGCTCGATAGAGCCCCTTGAGCACTAAAAAATTGCTCGATCGAACCCCCATTTTCTATTAAAATACGTGGTCGCGGTCTGCGCATGTCATTTCTACAGAGACCTCAGGACAAACATCAACTCAATCAAGGTATTAGAGCTCGACTGAGTGATTGAACCATGGAGCAACCCAACCAACCTTGCCAATGTCCAAGAGGCTCAAGCGAAGGTAGGTTTCCTATCCTTTTTATCTTTATTTATTTATTTATTTATTTTTCTTAAAAAATTAAATAAATTAATTTAAAAAAAAATACCATATAAAAACCATGAAAACAAAAAAACCACCAAAAAAAACCTAGAAAAATCACATAAAACAACCTAGAAAACCACAAAAAACAACTTAGAAAACTACAAAAGACCTATAAAAGACTTCATCAAAACCACCAAAAGAACTATAATTTAGGGTATTTTTTTTTATTGTTATATAACTTGCAATAGTAGCATGTTTATTATGCATATTTATGATTTTAAATGATAAAAAATATTTTCTAATTATTTTAGGTTTTAAAGTTTTTTTCGGGAATTTTGTGAAATAAATTTTATTTTATTTTTTTTAATTTTTTGTTATTTAAAAATTATTTTAAATTTCTAACAAATTTGATGGAAAATATACCCAAAAAAATTCCAAAACATGATGAATATGGTTTCTCATGGTGAACCTCTGTTTATCCAATAACTTATTTTATAATTCTAAATTTAAATTAATTTATACTTTAATTATTTTTTTAATAATAAATTGTTAGAAAAATTGAGAGAGTAGAGAGAGCAATTAAACACACAACACCAAACACACTGAGATATCTTTATTGATCAAAACAATTACACATATATAAGACATAAATTTTTGACTTCCACACTTCTAGATCATGACTACAACTCATACTTAGGAAACAACAACTTCTAGATTGATGCTTGGGAACTCTCAATGACAACTCGTGAAAACACATGGAATCATTACTTCCAATACCCTCGCTTAATACTTACATGGAAAACATTGAAAACACATATTACAACAACAAGGACAATTTATGTCTGACTGGTCTTCATCAACCCTCACATCCACTCTGGAATCTCGCAAACATCGCTCCTTCACCACCACATCTTCGAGGTGTCACTTGACTTCCATTTAAAACATAATCGCCTTTGACCATCGTTGAAGAACTTTGAAGATCAAGAATATTGACACCTCGGATCATCGGGGTTTCCACGGTAAGAGTCGTCAAGTAATGAACCATCCTATGGACCAACCACCATCTTTCAGATATTTCACTTTTGGCTATCCATTAGTTGCTAGGATGGTGGTTTGGATACTGAATGTGTTCAAAAGTTGATCAAATAACTTGACCTTACTAACACACAAGAATTGATGTTTCAGACACCAGGGCTTCTAGATTAAGAACTACGAACCCTTTTTATAACCAATAAAAACACACAAGAATTGATGTTTCAGAGACCGAAGCTTCTAGTTTAAGAACCAATAACCCTTTTTATAACCAATAAAAATGCACAAGAATGATGTTTCGGGCATTGGGGCTTATAGTTTAAGAACCACCATCCCTTATTATAACCAGTAAAAAAAACACCAAGATGATCTCTCTCTCTCTCTCTCTCTCTCTCTCTCACACACACACACACACACACACACATGTTAATAATTACACAACAAAATAAACAACCTTAATAACCTATATGACAATGGTTGATTTAAAACCATGGAAATAGAGTCCAACATGGTCCTTTCACTCCTTTCGAAGCATTGACTACATCATCGCTACTCTATGCAATGAATAATCTTCATGGGTGAAATATCTATCGATTATCAATTGCTCCTCATATTAATCAGATTATCCACTAGCGGAGACCTTCATGATGAGGTGAACCAATTATTTTTCGTCGTAGGCATCCTTGATCCAACTTATGAGATTCTCAGACTTTGTTTCTTCTTAGCATATTTGCCCCAAATATTTCCTTAATTCACTGAAATGGTTGATGTTTAAGTGGTAGCATGCAAGTCAAATAATCATTGCCAGTGTAGACCACAACGAATTTTCTCCAGCCGTAGTATTCAATCAGTGTTGCATTAATGTCAGGCTGGACAATGTAGCTATGACACAAATTGATGAAATATGGGTAGTAGTGGGCAGAAAACAAGGGATCCATTATAGAGAATGATATCAATTCACCTTTGAAGCAACACACGAATCTCAAATTTCCCTCCTTCATCTTAACCTTGGTGCCTCCTGATCTCATGCTGGAAATAAACTTTAATGACATTTATAATATTCACATATCAATGTGCTTCACATTGCAAGAGGCAAAGAGAATGAATCTATTCACAATCTGAAACCATTTTGAATTCCACCATGACCAACAATAATCCGGAGTGTGATTAAGATATTGCTCTAGACCAAAAATACAAAATTTCATCCACACCAAAAAAAAAAATTCTTCACAATTTTGATGCTAATCAAATAGATCACAATAACTCAACACCACGAAACTATTTAGATCTACACATAGGCTCGCAAAAATATCTCATACACTAAAAATAAACTCTCTCACATTTATACTAATATATATAGAAATATTAACACTTATGATCCCTCACATATTCCCGACCATCCCTTGAGGGAGTCAAGCCAGAACAAACTCTGATATCATGTTGGAAAAAATGAGAGAGGGAAGAGAGAGCGATTAAACACACAACACCAAACACATTGAGGTATCTTTATCGATCACAATAGTTACACAAATATAAGACATAAATCTTTGACTTCCACACTTTTAGATCATGACTACAACTCATACATAGGAAACAACAACTTCTATATGACACTTGGGAACTCTCAATGGCAAATCATGACAACACATGGAAGCATTAATTCCAATAAATAACCAAACAACCAAACTATAACCAATAAATAAATAAATTAGGAGCTTGAGATTGACATGATGAATATGATTGCTCATGGTGAACCTCCATTTATCCAATAACATTTTTTATTTTAAATTTAAATTAATTTGTATTTTAAATATTTTTTAATAATAAATATTACTAACATTAGTTTTAAAAAAATTACTTAAATAAAATATTATTTTTTAAAATTAAAAAAAATGTTATATATATATAACAAAACATAACTTAGTTATATACAATATTTAACTATATTTAACTATAACATCACATAACTATATATTATAGTTCTATATATAAAATATAACATAATATAGTTCTATAATATATATATATATATATATATATATATATATATATATATATATATATATATATATATATATATATAAAGCGTAACATGTACAACATAACTATAACATAATATAACTATAACATTTAACATAGCACAACTATTTAAAACATAACATACATGCATATATATCATTTAACATTTAACTATATAATTATATAACTATATATATAAGTTCAAGTTTCAATAATGCATCATTGATAGATACATTAAATCCATCATGAAAAGTGCATTTAAAGTGAATAAAAATATTTTGACTCTTTCTAATTTGTACCATATTGTTTCATTATGTAGTGTGTTGTACAAGAAACATTGTCTTCATGTGCTTGCACCTAGTACACATCATGTGTCAAAGTCAAACATTATAAGAACTTAAAGTCTATTGGAGTATTTGGTTGGTATGAAATTTTATTAGTTTTGCAAATAGGTTTATTTCAATTTTTTACACATATATATATTTACATAATTATGCCCTATGAGTGAAATGGATTATTTAGAAATGAGAAAAAGTATGAAAGTAGATTTGATCACTTCTTTTGATTATATTTACATGGAACTCAATACTTTGGTCTATAAATTATCAAAAAATTGACTCTAAAGTTTAAGGCTTCAGGCTATATTATTCTACTTAAGTTTAGAAATGGTTTTCTTGTCAACATTCTTTCTAAGTCAACATTTTTTTTGGATTAGTTTATATCTATTATATCTAATATTTTTGTCAACATTTTTTTCTTGGGTTAGTTTATATGTATTATATGTAATATGTAGAAGCATCTCCTATATGCCCCTCAACTGCAGGCAGTTAGAGTGCGAGAGGATTTTCTCTAAATGGTTAGACTCGTGATAGATCATGTAGACCACTCAGAGCACGTGTTCCACTCATAGATCCTTCCTCTGACGCTAGTTAGAGTGTCAGAGGCACAGTTTTCGTCTCTGTTGATTATCATGCTACTGATAGTAGATGTTCTTCACCATTTCAGGTACACCTCCTGCATATTGAAATCCTCTTAAAACTTAAAGTGTTTATGTCTTGAAATTGTCTTTAATTTTTAAATTGTCTTCAATTGATGTGTTTGAATTTAATGTATATCTTATTATGCTTCTAGTTTTTTTATTATATATGTTAAATAATGTTTATGATTTGCAAATCCTCAGTAGGGAAAAGCTAAGAATCACAGTGCAACATCGATCCCTTAGTGGGACAATGATATAGCTCATATCACATTAGAGGATGTTACAACCCAATATACGTGGATCACACACGAGCTACGTAACATCCCTTCTAGTTCACCTACTAGCCATAGTTTTTCTTTGATGTTGGAAAACATTAATAGGTTGATCGAGACATACCAAAGGTCAAGCCCACAGAGCCACATCCTACAATAATTATAGTGGATTAGGGGGCATGATGTTAGAGGCCCACATACTTGGGAGATCATGAAAGAGGCCACCAAGAAAATTGATGTTCGTGGGGAGTTATTCGACATCCCTCTGTATTTCCCAAATATACATAAAGGTCCGATTCCACTCAAATATTTTAATAATGTTAATGCAACCCATTTTATGTATGATCGATTTATTAGAGCTTGGGTCCATTTCCCCCACCATGACTAGGTTTCCCTTGATTTTTCCAATCATATATATGCAAAGTTCATTCTACATATGAGGTCTAATTACATTGATACTATATCTCGGTATATGGACCTAGCATGGGATGTACCTATGATTGTGATGGGGCTCATAGGGACCCTCGACATGTACCACCACCCTTGAGATTATTGCCACTATCATATGAGATTGTGGTACTGCCAATAGATTTAGAGGAGTTGTCATAGTTCGGTGCTAAGACCATGGATACCTTTGCAAATAACATGCAAACTTCATTGGTTAATGCACATGTTGCCTTACATGGAGAGATTCGCATACCACCACCATTTCCTTTTGACCTACCAGTACCTTTATATGTTGATTCATTTCTCATGATTTTACCCATTGACCAACTATTTTCATATGAATGTATGTATTGTGACGCCATCCGTGACACTTGGAGGGTTTACAACTTGCATTACACAGACCAAGTATACACACACACACACACATATATATATATACGAAACTTTTGATTCTTATCATCAATTATGCATAGTTATTTATATTAATTTTTAGTTTGTATTAGATTGCATTTATATTAATAAGTTCATAATAACATGTAGACGCAACCCAACTACATGGATGAGATTATGAGGTCATTCAAGGGGGAAATTCATCAACCATGCCATCCTCCACTAGTGTATGTTTCCATGGATTCTCCTCCACCTCCACCTCCAACTCATAACGCTCATGTGGAGGAGAGTCACTGTGTACAACCACATGTAACAACAATTGAGTTAAATTTGTTTATTCCTAAGATTTCAACATTTTCCTTTTTTAAGTTACACATATGATAATTAATTTATAGGCTAATTATAATTTATGCTTGCCATCGATGTCACATCAATGTGGACACATGAGTGGGATGCTAGGTATAGAGGCATTGATGATGCGGGTCCATCGATGCAGGCCCCAATCATTGCCATACGCAGGGGGGAACCAAACCTATATTTATCAGACCCCCATCCTATATGACTTGCATTTGGACTCAAGAGTGAGGTCAGTATATTCATATATGTAATTAAAAATGTGATTCAAATTCATTTGTTTCCATATGGTTTATTTTGTAAAAATATGATCTAATTAGTTTGAATTTGAATGTGTTATATTGCAGTACCAACTTATCGAAATTTTACGCGAAAAACTCACATACGAGTTTTGGTGGTACTTAGAGTGGACATTTGTATATTTTTAGGCCCATTTCATAGGGCACATTCACATGTGATACAGACTTTGTATTTTTTCATACATGGACAGTGGATGTACATAAATAAATTTTTTTTGTAAGCTTGGTAGGACTACATCTTCATCATGTCCAACTTCTCATCCCAATCGGGGGGATAACACAATATTTGAACCCAAGACTTCCAGTTTAGTGAGACTTCATTTCCACATCCATTGCCAATTGAGCTGCCCCAAGCGGACTGGATGTACATGAATATTATTTCAGTTTATGGATGCTTATTATTTCAATTTATGGATGTTCATGTGATATTTGTAATTTGTATATTTTCATATGGATAGTTTATTGATACATTAATTATTTCAGTATATGGATTTTTATTAATCTTGTTTATGGATTCTCTTAATTTTTTAAGTTTATGGATCTGTTAAAATTGTTTTTCTAGTTAATTTTTCTTTTTTATTATTATATATATATATATATATATATATATATACTATCACTTTTATTAAAAATTATAACAATTTTGATTTCTAGTTTCATAGACTAAGAGAATAACTACAATCTTAAGCTATGATGCAAATCAATTTTATACTTAAAATAAAATAAAATATATTATGGTTGAATTAAAAAATAGAAATAAGATTGAAATAAGTTTTGAAGTCAATTCTAAAAGATGTATGGTAAACAACAAATAAGTTTGATTCAATTTTATTTATTTTGAGGTCATATACACGAGCTTAGTCATAATATGATATAAGTACCATGTTAATATGTGCAAGTCACTTTCATACTTAACATGTACCAAAATATATCATGTATAAACTTAATATTGAACATGGAAAAAATTAAAATCATGTTTCATATTGGCTTGTAGAAAGTGTCTTTTAGTGCAATCAACATGTATGTTATTACAATTCAATATTAAAAATAAATTATTTGAATTCTAAAGTCATCCATATCATAATAAAAAATATTTATATGAAAATTTTTGTGACCCGCCTATATACAATTGCATGGTCAACTTTTTAAAGTATTTTAATCAATTTCTTAGCTTAAGGTTCAATTAAAAAACACAAATAGGATTTAAATAAGTTTTATTCAATTTTAAAAGATGTCATGTAAAAAACAAATAAGTTTTATTCAATATTATTTCTTTTGTGATTATCTACAAGAGCTTAGTCATAACATGATATAAGTCAATCATATTGGAATTTAATATAGGTAAAAAAACAATATATGATAATATTTCTATAATTTTATATAATGCTATAAACTTTGCTATATTTACTTAGATATCCTAGTATTTCAATTAATTCCTTATGATTGAAATAATTTTTATTCAATTAAAAAAAACTCAAATACAATTGAAATAAGTTCTATTCAATTTTACAACATGTGGAGATGTAAAAGTTACAAATAAGTTTTATTCAATTTTATTTAATTTGAGGTTATCTACAAGAGCTTAGTAATAATGAACACATCAATAATATTTTTGTGCTTACACTGAAATCAACACACAATGTTAATCTAATTACCATGAAATGAATGTACACCATGCATATAGTTACATCAAATCAGAAATCAACATCTTTACTGAAATAAATGCATCTAATGCAAGCAATCAAACAGGATGAGAAATCAACGTCTACATTGAAATCAATGCATTTAATGGAAGCAATTAACCAGGATTAGAAATCAACATCTACACTGAAATCAATGCATCTAGTGCAACCAATCAAATTGGATTAGAAATCAACATCTACACTGAAGTCAATGCATCTAGTGCTAGCAATCAAATAGGATTAGCTATCGACATCTACACTGAAATCAATGCATCTAATACAAGAAATCAAACAAGATTAGAAATTAACATCTTTAATGAAATCAATGCTTCTAAGAATACAATGAAATAGAATTAGAAATCAACATATACAAAAAAATCAATGCATGTAGTGTGTTGTAACATACATGCATTTTTTTTGTTACTTATTCATTTTTCATACAAGAACTTGAAAATACTTCAAAAAGAAGAGATAAAGCTAGATGAAGAAGTGATAATGGCATAACGGAATTGCTAAAGAACTGTAAAAGAATCGGCCTCGGAGTAGCCAAAGTTGCTATACAAACAAATCAAGTAATTATATAAACTGTTATATAGAACTAGACCCCATATCTCTCTCTCTCTCTCTCTCTCTCTCTCTCTCTCTCTCTCTCTATATATATATATATATATATATATATATATATATATATATATATATATATATATATATATATATATATATATATATATATATATATATATATATATATATATATATATATATATATATATATATATATAAGTGCATATTGAAATGAGAAGCAAATAAAGAAATATATCGGATTTACAAAGGAAACAAGTGTTAAAACATATATAGCCGGACCTGAAATATATACATTGTGTTTAAAAGTTCGGCGGGTCGCTGTATCAAAAAGCCCTTTATATACATGCATATGGGTTCCGCCGATCGCGATTTGCGATGACAGACCCAAAAGGATATATATTATTTATATAATATGGTGGGTCCATAATAACGATAGGTCAGACCTGATATTGATTACGCCATGATTTATAACTCCGTCAGGTCCGCGATTATTAGATAACACTTATGACTTATGCCGATTGCGATTTGCGATTGTGGGATGGACCCAAAAGTATATATATTATGTTTTATAATTGCGGCGGGTCTGTCATATTACATAACATATTATATATATAATATATATATATATATATATCTATATATATATATATATATATATATATATATATATATATATATGGAAGCGCTGATTGCAATGAGCGATGGGGATTTCAGACCCAATAGATTTGATGTTATATCTTATAACTCAACGCGTCTGTTATATCGCAAATTGTTAAGAAGTGGGTCAGTACAATGTTGAAAAGTGTCGATTACGATTGCGATAAAGATATGCCTTGATATTTGTGCAAAGCTCGCGTTAGAAGTGGAAAAAACATGCTTTATAGTATATTTTCTTTTTTTGTTCAAGTAAGAATGGATCTTTCTATTAACCGAACAAGTACATTACATATGTTATAGGGTAAACCAAAGTCCTTTCGTTTACCAAAAAATAGTCCACATAACCTAAAAGAAGCATTATTGGATTTAAACCTCTAAAACTTGGAACCATTGACTCTATTGGAAAATAAGGATTACAGAGGAAATACACAAAACTTGACTTGCAACCCATAAGGTTTGAATTAAAAAATAATACATCCGCGACCATAAAAAACTGCCATCCATCTCATTCAATGATCTAATGGCTAATGTTGAATCGCTAAATCGTATATCAACGAATCGCAATTCCAACTCCACCTCCTTCCTCCGATCGCCGAACAACCAATTGCACAACAAAACCTCCACCGTTGATCTACCCTTCATGGATCCAACGGTCCACACTGATTTCAGGTAGACAAGTAGCACGAGGATTAATTGCCCGAAAAGCGGTTTCCTCTCTCCTCCTCGCGTCTACGTGTCACTTGAAGAGTGTTTATGGTATATTTTCATTATTAAAGGCATATAATAAAAAAGCACATATATGAAGGAATTATGCGTAAGTCCAACATTACGTTAATGCACCACTGGAAAGGGGCCGATTGTGATTTGTGATGGGAAGTCAATGGAGTGCTGAAAGGGCAGATTCGATGGATTTATGAAGCAGAGTTAATACTTTTTTAGTTCCGCAGTTACCAAAGGTTTGCATTAATTTCGCTTAGTAAAGGGAAAAATCAATGTTAAAGCTGAGTCTGAAGAAAAGGCAGACGGGCATGTTTTCTTTATGTTTTGGCAAATATAAGCACACCCAATATATATGCAAGCCCCAGTCTTCACACAAGTCAAAGTTTAATACAGTTAATTAAGGTAAAAGCGGATTAATTATTATTAAAGCGTTTGCAAAGGAACTCGGCAACGGATTAATAGAGCAAGCCTGCGGTTATCATCCTCTTCCAAATTCAGTTATGTTCCTGTTATTTCATGTTCTTTGAGGTGTCTTTTACCCTCTATAAAATCCTGTAATAGTTTTTAATTCAGATAGTTAGAGAAACAGTTTTAGTAGTTTGACAGATTCAGAGATCAAAAACTGTTTCATAATGTATAAGAAGAGGAAAATTTACAGAGAAAAGGTCGGTGGTTCGAACTTGGGAGAACCCAGAGACTAGACCACTGTATTCTTGATATCATTGTTGATTAATAAGAGAATCAAAAGTTTCCATGAGTTGTTGGGTATAATTTTGTAACCTTCTCTGTCATGTGTCATATTATGTTTTCTTCTTTCAAGTATAGTAATGAAGCTACAGGTCTTTATTTGCTTATGTAGATAAAATTAAAATTCCTTAAAAGAGTGCTCCTATACTTGAAGTTTTCACCTTCCTTTCTAAGTTATAGATAATAGTTTCTGTGAAAGACCAGCATATTATCTTTAACTTCTCCAAGAGTCACAAATAGTAGTTTCTGTGTTAAACAACATATTGGCTATGATTTAGTTCTCAGTTTCATAATTCTTCTAAGTTACAGATAGTAGTTTCTGTGAAAGATCAACATTTTATCTTTAACTTCTCCTTCAAGCATTCTTCATTCAACATTTATATCTAGCAACAGATGGCATTCTGAGATGTTCTAGTCATACATGTATTAAGGGTTAAAGACCAAGTTCTCCAGGTCCTTCATTTGAGGACACAACAAACAAATAAGTGACAGTAAAATAATACTTATTAATGTCTTAAGCACAATTTCTCCACATCCAGGAAATTGGTTTCTTAAGGTACAACATTAATTGGTGCTGTTGGCGGGGAGAGAAGACAAGAACAATTTTCCCTCGGTTTTTAAGATTTTCCTTGGTTGTTTAGTGAGGAGGAAATACTTGGCTGTTTCGAATAAAAGCAATAAAAGGCGACTCCATTGTACCAAAGACCATAAACTACAAAGAAATAGAATAAGAACACTTTTTCTTGAATTCATTAAGTTTGAAGCTGATTCTTGAGAGTGACAAGTTTCAGCAGTTGGTTGTACATTCACACCTGTGATTTTCATTTACAATATTGATTGGAAACTCCATTGCACTTTGAATTTTTCTTTTCTAGGTTCTAATGGCTCTCCCTGCATTCTTAGTCCATAAATTTGATCCATTTGATTTTACCGGGATCACTGGCTATCCTCATGATATGCATGCATTTTATGCCTGGAATGAGTATCTTCCAAAATTCAGTAGAAAGGAATATGAGGATCCAGCTCAACATCTCCAAGAGTTTCATGAAGGTATGGAGCAACATGGCATCATTCATGAAGATGTGAAGATGAAGTTGTTCTTGTTTTCTTTGGACCAAGAAGCTAGGGTTTTGTTCAGGTCTCTACCTCATTCAAGCATTTCATCTTTGAAAGGTTTCCATTCAGTATTCAATTCTTCTTGTAGAACTTATTACAACTTATTATCCACACAAGTTTCTTTTTGAAGCTTGTTGTGAATATTATGATGCTAAAGAAACTTTAAAGGCTCAAGATAATATTGTTGATGAAACTAATGATTTTGTTGATAACATATCAAGCATTCAAGGTTATGAGCAAGTCTCTGAAAGTGAGGAACTATGATGTTTTCAAAATGATGCAGAGAGGGTTATAAAAAAATTTTCTTCAGTAATATCCCAAGTAGAGAATGGGTTGACTTTGTTCCAAGCAAATCAAGAGAGTATTCAGATAGAGGAAAGTTCAAGCATGCATCAATAGTTTCTTCTCAGTAGTCGAGAGGAGGAAGAAATAATTAAGTTGCAAATAAATCCCCAAAGTTCTTATTTTGTTAAATTTGATGATCCTCCTATCTATAATGAAAATGGTTTAAATGGGAAATAGGATGAAGCTCTTCAAGTGCATCAGTTGGGTGTTGAACATATAGGAAAAAATAGCAAGTGGGATATGTTGGACAACAATATATTGAGCCATCTATCATAGAAAAAGAGTTTATCTCATGTAAAAAGGAAGCTGATAAAGAGATTGTATATCAGTGCATTGAAGAACACAATGATGCCCATGGATCAAAGGTAATGAATCTATTTGAAGTTGATCATATGTCATATAGTAGTGTGAAAAAATTATTTTTTCCTCCCAAAGTTACAATTACAAGTTATTTTCAATCAAAGCTTAGAGATGAAAAGTGGAGACATGAAAGTGACATCATTTTCTTAAAGATGTTATTGATTGTTCTATTAAGCACATTATCCCAACAGAAGGTCTATTTGGGCAAGAACCTTCATACATAGAGAATTTATTTCTTGGAGCTGATCAAGATCATAATTTTTCTTATACTTTTGAAGATCCTATGGCAGACTACATGGAAAAATTTATCAATAGCCTACACATATCATTTTGTGGATATTCTTCTAATTTCCGTTGTGAGCTGCCTTTATGCATAGTTTATTTTTCATTTAGGATGAATTGTATTTTGAAAATTCACTGGCATAATGGTTCAAGATTATGCACTCAAATGCTAAGCTAGTACCATTGGAAGATTGACTTCACCTGATTGAGGTCAATCATGTACATATGTAAGAACTTGTACATAAATAAGCTCAAGTGTTGAGCATTTGGTTTCCAGTTGTAGTTCTTTAGTTTAATCATTAGTTGATGAATAAGGGTGACTTTCCCAATTGGAAACTGGTTTGCAGAGGCTTCAGACTTCAATATTGACAGGTTCCAGTTTGTCAAGTTTCAGGGTTTTCATAGTTTTGGACTCCATGCCCAACTAAGGCTATTGATCTACGATTCTCAACAAGCATCTTAGCATTGCAGTTATCGGTGTGGGATCACTGTACAAAATTTTCACATAGTTAAGTTTGGAGAAGCAATATATGACTCCATGCCCAATGGATAAGGCACTAGTCTATGGTTCTTAGAGCTTCTGTGGAAAAAGCACTATCCCTAGGTGGAGCCAGATGTTGAAACATGCATTTTTTTTGTTACCTTTAATATTCATTTTTCATACAAGAACTTGAAAATACTTCAAAAAGAAGAGATAAAGCTCGATGAAGAAGTGATAATGGCATAGTGGAATTGCTGCAGATATTTGTGTGGGATCACTGTAGAAAATTTTCACATAGATTAAGTTTGGAGAAGCAATATATGACTCCATGCCCAATGGATAAGGCACTAGTCTATGGTTCTTAGAGCTTCTGTGGAAAAAGCACTATCCCTAGGTGGAGCCAGATGTTGAAACATGCATTTTCTTGTTACCTTTAATATTCATTTTTCATACAAGAACTTGAAAATACTTCAAAAAGAAGAGATAAAGCTCGATGAAGAAGTGATAATGGCATAGTGGAATTGCTAAAATAACTGTAAAAGAATTGGCCCCGTAGTAGCCAAAGTTGCTATACAAACAAATCAAGTCATTATATAAACAGTTATATAGAACTAGACCCGATATATATATATATATATATATATATATATATATATATATATATGTATGTAAGTACATATTGAAATGATAAGCAAATAAGGAAATATATCGTATTTACAAAGGAAACAAGTGTTAAAACATATATAGCTGGACCTGAAATATATACATTGTGTTTAAAAGTTAGGCGGGTCCACTGTATCGAAAAGCCCTTTATATATATGCATATGGGTTCTGTTGATCACGATTTGCGATGACGAAACCGAAAGGATATATATTATATTTATAATACTAGTGGGTTTGCAATAATGATAGGTCGGACCCTCCATCGGGTCCACGATTATCATGTAACGTTTATGACTTATGCCGATTGCGATTTGCAATCGTGACTTGGACCTGAAAGTATATATATTATGTTTTATAATTGCAGCGGGTCCGTCATATCGCATAACATATATATATATATATATATATATATATATATATATATATATATATATATATATATATATATATATATATATATATATATATATATATATATATATATATATATATATATATATATATATATATATATATATATATTTGTGTGTGTGTGTGTGTGTGGAAGTGCCAATTGCGATGAGCGATGGGGATTCTGGACCCGATAGTTTATATGCTATATCTTATAACTCAACGCATCCGTCATATCGCAGATTGTTGAGAAGTGGGTCAATACAATGTTGAAAAGGGCCGATCATGATTCTGATAAAGCTATGCCTTGGTAGTTGTGCAAAGCCCGTGTTAGAAGCGGAAAAAGCATGCTTTATGGTATATTTTCATTATGAAAGGTATATAATAGAAAAGCTCAGATATGAAGGAATTATGCATAAGTCCAACATTACGTTAATGCACCACAGGAATGGGGCCGATTGCGATTTGCAATGGGAAGTCAACAGAGCGCTGAAAAGGCAGATCTAATGGATTTATGAATCAAAGTTAATACTTTTTCAGTTCTACAGTTACCAAAGGTTTACGTTAGTTTCGCTTGGTAAAGGGAAAAATAAATGTTAAAGCCGAGTCCAAAGAAAAGGAAAATGGGCATGTTTTCTTTATGTTTTGGCCAATATAAGCACACCCGATATATATGCAAGCCCCAGTCTTCGCACAAGTCAAAGTTTAATGCAGTTAATTATGGTAAAAGTGGATTAATTATTAAAGCATTTGCAGAGGAACTCGACAGTGGATTAACAAAGCAAGTCAACGGTTATCATCCTCTTCCAAATTCAGTTATGTTCTTGTTATTTCATGTTCTTTGAGGTGTCTTTTACCCTCTGTAAAACCCTGTAATAGTTTTTAATACAGATAGTTAGAGAAACAAGTTTAGTAGTTTGACAGTTTCAGAGATCAACAACTGTTTCATAATGTATAAGAAGAGGAAAATTTATAGAGAAAGGGTTGGTGGTTCGAACTTGGGAGAACCCAGAGACTAGGCCACTGTATTCCTGATATCATTGTTGATTAATGAGAGAATCAGAAGTTTCCATGAATTGTTGGGTATAATTTTGTAACCTTCTCTATCATGTGTCATTTGTCATGTTATGTTTTATTCTTTCAAGTATAATAACGAAGCTACGGGTCTTTATTTGCTTATGTAGATAAAGTTAAAATTCCTTAAAAGAGCACTCTTATACTTGAAGTTTTCACCTTCCTTTCTAAGTTATAGAGAATAGTTTCTGTGAAAGACCAACATATTATCTTTAACTTCACCAAGAGTCACATATAGTAGTTTCTGTGTTAAAAAATATATGGTCTATGATTCAGTTCTCATTTTCATAATTCTTCTAAGTTACAGATAGTAGTTTCTATGAAATATCATCATATTATCTTTAACTTCTCCTTCAAGCATTCTTCATTCATCATTTATATCTAGCAAAAAATGGCATTTTGAGATGTTCTGGTCATACATGTATTAAGGGTTAAAGACTAAGTTCTCCAGGTCCTTCATTTGAGGACACAACAAACAAATAAGTGATAGTAAAATAATATTTATTAATGTCTTAAGCACAATTTCTCCATAGCCAAGAAATTGGTTTCTTAAGGTACAACATAGTGCATGAAATAAAATAGGATTAGAAATTATAATCTACACCAAAATAAATGCATCTGTTGTAAGTAATTTTTTCCCTTTCTCTCCACCCTCCATATATATCTATATGCCCCTCCATCTGTCCTTCTTTGTCTCTCTATCTCACCCTCGCAAACACACACACACACACTCTCTCTCTTCATATCTATCTATCTCCCCCTCTGTTCCTCTCTATATCTTTCTCTTCTTCCCTCTGTCCCCCTTCCATCTATATCTCTATCTCCATCTATCTCTCCTTCTTCATCTCTCTATATAGCCCTGCAAACATACACACTACCTTCTCCCCTCCCCCTCCCTCTCCCCCCTCTCCGTCTTCCCCTTTGCTCCCTCGGTCTCCCCTTCTATCTCTTTCCCTCCTACTCTCCTCTCTCACTCTCTATCCATCTCCCTTGTCACTCCCTCTCTCTCTGTATGTCTTTCTTGTTACCTCCCTCTCTCTCCCCTCCAACTCGATATCTCCCTCTCATCCTCCATCCCTCTAGAAACCTCTCTCTCTTCCTTCATCTCTCTCCGTTTCTCTCCCAACTTCCTCTATCTCTCCCCCTCATTTATCTCTCTCTCTCTCTCTTCATCCTCCGATTCTATCACTATCTCCTTCCCTCTCTCATTCTCTTGCCCACTTCCCTCCATCTCTCCTTATTTTTCTTTTTATCTCACCCCCAAACATGCACACACTCTCTCCATCTCTCTCTTGTCACTCCTCTCTCTTCACATTTCTCTCTCTATATGTATTTATTCTTCCCTCCCCATCTTTTCCTCTAAATCAATCTCTCTGTCTTTCCCTCTCTTTCTGCTCCACTCTCTCCTTATTTCCTTCTCTCGACCTTTGTGTCCCTCCCTCTCTCTCTTAGCCTTCTCTCCATCTCTTTCTCCTCTCCTTCTCTTTTTCTTCACTCCTCTTCTCTCTTCCTCAATTTATCTCGATATCTCCCTTGTCACTCCCTCTATGTCTCCACCTCTATCACTCTAGGTATTTTTTCTTCCATCCCATATATAGTTGGAGCTAATATACATTCTAAATTTTATTGATTCTAAAATCTAAATTAGGGGATTCACATAAGCATTTGATTTTTTATTTCTTTTTTACATAGGCTTGATCGAGCCCCTATTTGACCATGTAAATGGTTTGATCAAGGGTTTATATAACCATCAATAAATCTATTTGAATTTAAACTTTAAGCACTAAAAGCCACAATTTGAACACCTCTTCTACGAAATATTTTGCAACACCATTTTGTAGCCTAACAAAGTTAGGGAAAAAATTGTCCTTAGGTGGTGGAGTTGATCATGTTGTATTCATGAAGGAATCCTCTACTCAATGGCATATGAGTTTGGAATTTTTGAATTCATATGATATTTTTCATCTAATTTCTTTTAAACATAATGCTTGATTTTTTTTGGACAATTTTAAAGAGGCTGAATAAAAAATCAATAACAGAAAATACATAAAATGTTTTTTTTTTTAAATATCACTATCTTAGTTTATGAGTCCTCTTCAAAAGGATACTCTTGGTTTTTAAATTTATTTAAATAGTTGAAAAAAATCTTACGTGAACACGTGTCTACAAAATACAATTGAAATATTACTTCGCCAACTTCAAAAATTAATAAAAAATATAATTTTACATAAAAAAATAAAATTAATATGAAAAACTTAGTTCTCTTTGTGTATATCATGCTCATATATATATGTGTGTGTGTGTGTGTTGAAAAACTTAGTTCTCTTCGTGTATATCATTCTTATATATATATATATATATATATATATATATATATATATATATATATATATATATATATATATATATATATATATATATTATTCTTTTTTCAAAATTACACATTTTAGACTAAGTTATGTTACACAAACACACGCATAACTCTTAATATGTGAGAAAATTTGCAAGGACAAATATTTCATTTAATGAAAAATTGACATGTTATATGAAACTAAAGTTTTTTGCTAAAAATATCATTAGGAAAACAACATAATTCTCCACAAATTGTATTGTTACTCAAATTAAAATTCATAATGCTTATATGAATTTTGAGGTCTTAATTCGATAAAAGAGTAAAATTTTGAAATTTCATTGCCACATGTGACCCAAAAGTCTAGCCCATATTCATGCATTCACTTGAAACCATATATCTCCCAATTGAGAAGCTTCCTAGAGCTAGTGCAGAATTACTCCACCTTAATGCACATGCATGATGAGTTAGAGGTCCATCATTCTGTTAATGATAGCCCACCCATAATAGTATAGGTATTTTTCATGGGAAGAAGTGGGGAGCCCATCATATTTAATGTAGAAGTATGGTGACAACCACCTCAACCTCTTGTCACTCTATCTCATCCCGAATTGCCTAATATAGGAGTAAGTGTGTAATGAGAAGGGGAATAAGTATAAATTTGAAAATGTATACTTGTTTTCTTTCAAATGGAGGTCCCACCCTCATTGAAATCCTATTTTTCTTATTAATTTTTTAGTTCAATTTTATTTGAAATATGAAATAAAGGAATTGATAAAATTTTCTTACTTTCAAATAGAGGTCCCACCCTCATTGACATCCTATTTTTCTTATTAAAGATGTCAGTTCAATTTTATTTGAAATTTTAAATAAAGCCATTAATATACCATTTTTTTTTTAAATGAAAGAGTTAAGTTC
Source organism: Pinus tabuliformis (assembly GCA_031772625.1). Lineage (NCBI taxonomy): Eukaryota > Viridiplantae > Streptophyta > Pinopsida > Pinales > Pinaceae > Pinus > Pinus tabuliformis. The sequence continues at coordinate 635,527,657 of CM062812.1, read as the reverse complement.
AAAGTAATAAATGATGTTTTTTAAAATTAGGATGGGTTGGCTTAAGTTTGTATTTTTTTGTTTTAGATTTAAATTTTTTTAACATCAAAATTAATTGGAGTATATTAATAAGAAATGAAAAATATATTAGCCTTACATGACTAAGATTATTATGCTATAAAGAATTATATTGATATTATTTTTCCATTTTTTATTTTGGATAAGGGAGAAAGTGTGTAGAGCTTACCAAAGGTGGGGTAGTAAGTGTGTAGGGTATACAAAATATTAAGGGTGAATTTTCAAGGTGCACACCTTCCAACTCGCACTCCTTACCTACACACATAGTGATTCCCATTGACATTTTTCATTTTCAAATGTGCACACTTACTCCCTTACCCCACAATCTCATTATCTGATTTTAGAATGAGTTTGGGGGGTGGGAGCTGTGGAAGAGTAAGTAAGAACCTTGAAAATGAATACTACCTCTCCATCATTTTAAGAGGAAGGTTTTTGAAATGAGAGAAGGGTTGATAGAATAAGTTTGCATTTTGAAATGTGTAAGATTACTCTCCCTTTCTTGAAAATACATACTTACTTTTACAAAAAAACATTAAAATGAGAGTCATGCTGGGAAACAAATGGATGCTTTTTTAAATGGAAGTGGAGGAATACTACATTGTGAAACATGCACATTTATTTTCTCATAAAAAAATGGATGCTTACACACTCACTCTAACATGAAGACAATGGTGGGAAAGAGTTACGAAAAAGGATAGTTGAAACTATTAATATTATTTTCCTTAACTTAGATATTTGTTTGTGAATATTATTTCTTCTTTATGTTATTTAGTTATATTTTTTCATCAAACAAGAGCAAGAACAATATGTTGGCATTATGACACTGGTTTGGCACTCTGACACAGGTGTTGTCCTTGATGGCAACTCTCAAATATGACAGATCACAGTTCAGGCTCTCAGAATAAAAGAAAAAGAGATATATGCAGTTTCCACTTAACCAGTCACGTATACATGCGGGATAGCTGATCAAAAGTCATGTATGCGTATGCACGCACTTTCATGCAAGTAAAAACGCGTACACATGTGAAACACATTTTAGTCCATGGTATTTAGTCCCTGGTATTTGGACCTACGGTTTTGGACCATGGTATCACGTCCAAAGTGTTGAACACAGGTATTGGGTCCCAAGTATTGGTTCTAAGTGGTTTTGAACCATGGTATTGAGTAAGGCCTAAGACTATAAAAGGGGAAGGAGATCATTAGGCAAATTCATTGACTCAAGCATTGAATATCTTATGAAGAGAAAGATCTAGAATACTGGTCATTGGGTTATGGTGTATAGCTGGATCTAAATCAAGGAGGAACCTGAGTGCTAGAAGAAGGATACGTTCTATTGATAGGTCAAGATATTAAGGCTTGAATAGTAGTATTTTTGTGTGATTTTGATCTGTTATATTTGGCGCATGACTTGATCTATAAATATGATAATCTGGGTATAACTGATGTCTAAATATTTGAAAAGGGAAAATTGTCTTTTATATATCTGTATGCAGGTTCAGCATAGCAAAGGCTCGTATACACACTGGTTCAGTAATTTAAAATAGTGTATATGCTAGTTTGTCTTAATACAACAGTGCATGCATGTAGGTTCTTCATCTTGAAGTAGCATACATCTCATAAAATATGTTTTAGCTACTTCTGTTTATTTCTACAGTATTTTGGGTTCAGAATTGGTGTCTAGTTACTGTTACTGTATTCTGGTTACAACACTCAGAGAAGTAATTGATTGATTCAGTTTTGGTTGGTGCAAAGGGGATTGGTTGATGCAGATATATTTGATGTTTGATTGAAGTTACTTATGGATCCAGTTTGAAAATTTATGAAACATGCTCCCTGGAAGAAAATAGAAGGTTGTAGCCTTTTGTAGATCAGCACCTGCGTACTAGTACAATAGTTAAAGGGGTTGTAGCTCCCTTCCAGGAGAATCTGGAGAACGAGAGAAGGTTGTAGCCTTCTACAAGTAGAAGCCTACGTACTGGTATAAGACTGCACCAGTACAGAAATATTGTAAAAAGAAGTTTCTTATTAACAAGAAGATAGAGAAGCATTGCAGCAGGTGGTTTTCACCCACATTGGGTTTCCACTTTATATATTATGTTCATATGTGTGATGATCTGTTCTATTTACTACACTTGTTTACTATCCTTATGGTTAATGAATTTCAGATGCACTGATTAAAGATCAAATAGAATAATTAATTCTTAAGTTAACTGAATATATGCTAGCTGTTGTAGACACAAGTACGTGTATAGGCTGGTTTCCATATCTTAAGTAGCGTATATCTAAGTTTGAAAATGAAAAATTATTTAACTTGATAATACTGATTCACCCCCCCTCTCAGTATATTTCCAACAATTGGAAACAGAGCAAGTCCTTCAGAAGAAGCTTGATCGCTTGAACGAAGATCTATCATCACAAGAAACTACGAAAAGGAGGCATCCATTAGGACACCAATCTTTGATGGGAGCAACTTCATCTATTAAAAGGTAAGAACCACAGCCTATATTGAATCTCTTGGTAAAGAAGTTTGGGATATCGTGGAAGGAGGATACACATTCCCATCAACAACTCCTATAGATACAGTTGGTAAAAAGCAGTATGAAACAAATGCAAAGGCTGTCAATACTCTACTGGGGAGTCTATCTGAATCAGAATTTGTCAAGGTAATGCAGCTTAAAACTACCATAGAAATATGGGACAAGATCATTCTAAGCTATGAAGGAGACGATCAGGTAAAACATGCAAAACTACAATCTCTCAGAATTCAATATGAAACTCTCAGAATGCACAATGATGAAAGTGTGGCTAATTATTTCTTACGTATAAATGAGATTGTTAATCACGTGAAAAACTTGGGTGAAGAAATAAAAGAAGTTACTTTAGTTGAAAAATTTCTAAGATCTTTGTCTTCTAAGTTTGAATCAAAAGTTTTTTCCATAGAAGAAAAGCAGAATCTTCAAAGTATTACTATGTCACAACTACACGGAATCCTAACTGTTTTTGAAATGAGAAAAGGGGGACCACCAAACATGAGAGAAGATGCATTCAAATCTTTGAGAAAAGAAGAATACAATGAGTTAGGGCATACATCAGAAGAAGAGGAAGAATCAAACTTTGTCAAGAACCTTCAACGGGGTTCTGGAAGATTCAGAGGTAAGCTACCTTTCAAATGTTTTGCTTCTGGAAGAGTCGGTCACTATGCAGCCAAATGTCCTCATAAAGATAAGCTTGATAAAGGTAAGGAACCAGTTAAATGGAACAGAAAACAGAATGTAAGTAGGAAGAGCTATTATACACATGAATATAGCGATGGACTTTCAAATAGTGATGAAGATGAACACGATAATGATTATAGACTTTTGATGGCTTTTGAAGATGATGATTTCTTGGATGCTATAGATGAAGATGATCTCTATGAATAAATTTCTAAACTTAAAATTTGTTTAGAAGAAAATAATATGATCATAGATTCTCTGACATTCCAACTTGCTGAAAGGGAAAAACAAAATGAAAAGTTAAAATGTGAAATTGTGGGACTTAGAAAAGATATTGAGAAAACAAAATCTCTTAATCTTAGATTTGCTAAAGGATCTAAAACTTTAGATGAGATTATCAAAGTGTAGTGTTCTCCTCTAATCAAGACAAGTCTTGGATACACTGAGGAAGCATCTCAAGCACATAATCCATCCACCTCCAAAAGTTATCTTGATGCAGCAAGGAGAAGTGAACAGTCTGACAATCGTTAGAAAATGCATAAAAAATATCACCAAGTAAATCGAGGTCAATCTACTTCAAGGATGAATATAAGTTACAACCAACCACAGGTAAATCATTCTCAATTTCCCTCAAGAATGAATGACAATGGAAACTACAATCACCTGGATGGTAGATTTGATAATCGCAGGAATTTCTTTAATGGCCAATGTTTTTCATGTCATAACTTTGGACACAAAGCTTCTCAATGTGTTTCCTACAAGACCATCATGACTCTAGAAGCACAAAATCAAAGGAGCGTGACTGGGATCATGAAGAGGACCTACAATAAATTTTCTACTCTTGAAAATGAAATAGAATTCTCTATTTGTAACAACTTTGGTCATGAAGATTTTGAATGCAGGAGTAAGTTTTGGCAAACATCTCAGAAGGAGCAACCTTCATTGGGTCCCAAAACATGGAGAAAGAAAGAAAAACAACCAGAAATATGTGGTATAGCCTTATATGCGGAAGGACAAGAAAATCAGTGGTACATCGACAGTGGATGTTCGAAGCATATGACAGGTGATAAAGAAAAACTTCAGTCATATAGTGCCTTAGAAAAGGAAAGGAAGGTCTCATTCGGAAATGACACACCTGCACTCATAAAAGGTAAAGGTTCAGTTCTTTTGAAAGAAAAAGTCAAATCTGGAAATGTTATGTATCTTGATGGCTTAAAGCATAATCTATTGAGTGTTAGCCAAATGTGTGATCAAGGAAACAAGGTAATATTTTGATCAAATGGATGTATTGTTCGTGAGCTTGATACAGGAGAAAAAATGATCGAAGGCATAAGAACTCCAAATAATTTATACATACTCAAGGGAGGACAACAACAGTGGTATCTAAGAAAGAATGATGAACACTGGTTTTGGCACAGAAGATTGGGGCATCTAAGTTTCTCTCAGATAAGGAAAGCATGCAAATATCAGGTGGTTCATGATCTCCCAGACATCAAAATTCCAGACAATACAATATGTAAATCATGTCAGTTTGGTAAGCAAACTAGAACTAATTTCCCTAAAAAGGAAGGATCAGCTAGTAAGCCACTTGAACTTGTCCATACTGATTTATGTGGTCCATCAAGGAAAAAATCACCTCAAGGAGAAGAATACTTTATATTTTTCATTGACGACTTTTCCAAGATGTGTTGGATAGGACTTCTAAAGCATAAAGATGAAGCTTTCGAAAAGTTCAAAGCTTTCAAAGCCTTGGTTGAAAATGAATCAGACCGCAGAATCAAATGCCTTAGGTCTGATCAAGGAGGGGAATTTACCTCAGATGAATTTTTCGACTTTTGTGAAGAACATGGAATAAGAAGGGAATTCTCTACTGCAAGGACTCCTTAGCAAAATGGAGTATTGGAAAGGATGAACAGAACGGTTCAACAAATGGCTCGCGCTATGCTTGATGAATCTGGAACTCCTGCAACCTTCTGGGGTGAAGCTGCATTTGTTGCCGTTACTATTCTCAACAAAACAAACGTTTGGGTAAACAACACTCAAACTCCTCATGAAATTTGGTATGGTAAGACTCCTATGGTAAAATACTTCAATATTTTTGGAAGCAAATGTTACATCAAAAGGATTGATGAAAATCTTGGCAAGTTTGAACCTAGAGCAGATGAAGGAATTCTCCTTAGTTACTCTTCTCGGAGTAAAGGATATAAGTGATACAATAAAAGACTTGGAAAATTTGTTGAAAGTATTGATGTGGTGGTTGATGAAGAAGGCAACAATTCAAAATAGATAAAAACCAAAGATTTTGAAGATGGAGAGAACTATCCTTCAACATCAGATTAGACTAATGCTGAAGCATAAACTTATGAGTCACCAGAAGAACAGGTAATAATAGAAGAAAAGTCTCCATTTAGATATATTCAAAAGAACCATCCAGAGACTCAAATTTTGGGGCAGAAAGAGGTAGGTGTTCAAACAAGAAGAACTATAATAGAAGCTTCAAGCTATCTAGCATTGCTCTCTTCCATTCAACCATGAAATGTAAGTGAAGCATGAAAATATGAATGCTGGGTCAAGGGCATGAATGAAGAACTTCAGTAGATTGAAAAGAATAACACCTGGGAATTGGTTCCTAGACCTAATGATAAGAATGTCATAGGGAGCAAATGGATATTCAAAAACAAGCTGAACGAAAATGGAGATGTTATTAGAAACAAGGCCAGACTTGTTTGTAAAGGGTATGCTCAACAAGAAGGTATAGACTTTGAAGAAACTTTTGCACCGGTTGCTAGACTTGAAGCCATAATAATGTTCCTTTCTCTTTATAGCTTTCAAAAGTTGAAAGTATATCAAATGGATGTGAGATCTGCCTTCTTAAATGGAGACTTAGAAGAAGAAGAGTATATTGAGCAACCAGATGGATTCATCCTTGGAAATGATCCAAAACTTGTATGCAGACTTAAGAAGGCACCCTATGGTCTTAAACAGGCTCCAGGGGCTTGGTATTATCGTTTGGACAAATACCTCCATCAACAAGGTTTTTCAAAAGGATCAGCAGATGGAAATCTATATATAAAAATTGATAATGATAAATTGCTAATACTTATTGTATATGTTGATGATATCATCTTTGGTAGCAATGAAGAAGCCATGAGTCAAAACTTTGCTTTGGTGATGCAGAAAGAATTTTGAAATGTCCCTACTTGGTGAGCTGACATATTTTCTTGGTTTACAAGTCCAACAAAATAAAGATGATATCTTTCTATCACAAACCAAGTACCTCAAGCGAATCTTGAAGAAATATGGCTTGGAAGATTCGAAACCAGTATGTACCCCTCTGGTAACAAGATGCAGCCTCAGCGCAAATGATGATTCAGAAGCAGTACATCAACCAACATATAGATCCATGATTGGTAGTCTTCTCTATCTGACAGGTACCCAACCAGACATCATGCATGTAATGGGAATAGTTGGAAGATTCTAGGCAAATCCAAAAGAAGCACACCTTCAGGCGGTTAAAAGGATTTTCAAATATCTTCAAGGAACACAAAACTATGGCTTATGGTATCCTAGAGATATAGATCTCACACTTCATGCATAGACATATGTAGATTGGGCAGGAAGCGTGGATGACATAAAAAGAACTAGTGGTGGTGCATTCTTTATGAGTTCCAAATTAGTATCTTGGTTCAGCAAGAAACAAAGTTCAATTGCATTATCGACAGCTGAAGTAGAATATGTGATTGTTGCATCTTGCTGCACACAACTCCTTTGGATGATGAAAATTTTGCAAGACTTTCAAATCATTTGTACTCCACCTATATCCATTTTATGTGATAATACAAGTGCAATCAGTATTTCAAATAATCCATTCATGCATTCAAAGACCAAGCACATACCTATCAAATATCATTTTCTCCGGGAACAAGTGCTTGAACAAAAGGTCAAATTGGAGGATGTTCCCTCCAAGGAACAAGTTGTTGATATATTCACAAAACTACTACCCAGCAAGACATTTGAATACCTCAGAAAGATGGGAGTAGTTGATGCATCATCTTGCTCCTGAAACTTATATGTTTCAGAGAAAAGTGGTTGTACGCAATTTTCATGAGGAGCATCCACATACATACGCCAGTTTCTGTGGACACAGTCGCGTATATGTTGAGTTAAAGAAAAAACAATGGGCCAAACTTAGGATGAAAAGAGTCTGATATGGGTCTGACAGAGACAATCTGGCACAGGTTCAGGGGGAGCATATACTTCTAAAAATGCATTGTTGGCATTATCTTAGAAGATCTTGGTTTAATTTCGTAGTTGTTTTTGGTTTCAGGTGGAACAGGTGTTGAGGGAGAACATGGTTGCTGGTCTAAATGATGATTGACAGATGCTGCTGATGATAGTTGTTGATGACTATCATAGTCTTGTTATAGATATTTTGTCTCTATGTCATGTATATCTTTTATCATCAAGGTCATGTAACGACCTATTTTGGTTTCCCCACTATGCCTGGGATGGATGATGTAATGTTCTTGTTTTATCATGTGTAAACTATTGGTATATCCCCACTTGGTTGGGAGATGGATGTATGTATGAGTCTTTGGTGATAGGAAGGTCATTTATAGAGTCATGTTCTTTCTTGTAGAAGATATTTTTGCAGACCTTGCCTATAGTCAGGGGGAGCATGGACAACACAGCAAAGCAGAAGATTTCAGCATGTACTCAGGGGGAGCATCACCCTTTTCCCTTGATGACAAAGGGGGATAGTGACTTGGAGTCACTCGGGGTTGCCATCAAATCCGAAGGGGGAGATTGTGGCATTATAACACTGATTTGGCACTATGACACAGGTGTTGTCCTTGATGGCAACCCTCATAGATGACAGATCACAGTTCAGGCTCTTAGAATAAAAGAAAAATAGATATACGTAGTTTCCACTTAACCAAGTCGCGTATACTCGTGGGATAGCCAATCAAAAGTTGTGTAGGGGTATGCACGCACTTTCATGCACAGAAAAGCGCATGCATATGGGAAAACTCATTTTAGTCCATGGTATTTAATCCCTAGTATTTGGACCTATGGTTTTGGACCATGGTATCACGTCCAAAGTGTTGAACCCAGGTATTGGGTCCCGAGTATTGGTTCTAAGTAGTTTTGAACCATGTTATTGAGTAAGGCATAATACTATAAAAGGGGAAGGAGATCATTAGGCAAATTCATTGACTCAAGCATTGAATATCTTATGAAGAGCAAGATCTAGAATACTGGTCATTGGGTTTTGGTATATAGCTGGATCTGTACCAAGGAGGAACCTGAGCGCTAGAAGAAGGATATGTTCTATTGATGGGTCAAGATCTTAAGGCTTGAATAGTAGTATCTTTGTGTGATTTTGATCTGTTATATTTGGCGCGGGACTTGATCTATAAATCTGATAATCTGGGTATAACTGATGTCTGAATATTTGAAAACGGAAAATTGTCTTTTATAGATTTGTTCGCAAGTTCAACATAGCAAAGGCGCGTATACTTGCTGGTTCAGTAATTCAAAATAGCGTATACGTTGGTTTGTCTTAATACAACAGTGTATGCATGCAGGTTCTTCATCTTGAAGTAGCGCACATCTCATAAAATATGTTTTAGCTACTTTTGTTTACGGCTGCAGTATTCTGGGTTTAGGATTGGTGTCTGGTTACTATTACTGTATTCTCGTTACAAAACTCAGAGAAGTGATTGATTGATTCAGTTTTGGTTGGTGCAAAGGGGATCAATTAATGCATATATATTTGATGTTTGATTGAAGTTACTTATGGATCCAGTATGAAAATTTATGAAACATGGTCCTTGGAAGAAAAGAGAAGGTTGTAGCCTTCCGTAGGTCAGCACCTCCATACTAGTACGTCAGCTAGTACAAGAGCTAAGGGGGTTGTAGCTCCCTTCCAGGAGAAGCTGGAGAATGAGAGAAGGTTGTAGCCTTCTGCAGGTAGAAGCCTACGTACTAGTATAAGACTGCACCAGTACAGAAATATTGTAAAAAGAAGTTTCTTATTAACAAGAAGATAGAGAAGCATTGCAACAAGTGGTTTTCACCCACATTGGGTTTCCACCTTATATCTTGTGTTCATATGTGTGATGATATGTTCTGTTTACTGCACCTGTTTACTCTCCTTATGGTTAATGAAGTTCAGATGCACTGATTAAAGATCAAATAGATTAATTAAATCTTAAGTTTACTGAATATACGCTAGTTGTGTAGACACAGTTGCATGTATATGTTGGTTTCCACATTTGAAGTAGCATATATCTAAGTTTGAAAATGAAAAATTATTTAACTTGATAATACTGATTCACCCCCCCTCTCAGTATTATTTCCAACACAATAATATAAAAAAAAGAGAACAAAGATATTAGTCCCTCAGCAGGGCAAAACCCCTCTAAGGGGAAATCCTAGAAACTCTTCTTTTCATAGAATCTACTTCAAATGAGATACAAAAACCCAAACCCTAGACCAATTCCTTATCATAGTACCAATTAATCCTTTCTTCAAGTCCTTCCTTGATTATGCATCAACCAACTTCAATACTGCAACTTTGACCAGCTAGCTTTAATACTAAAACTTGTCCTGCAACTTCAACCCTGTAAACTTCTCTTGAGACCCTAATCTAGCCCCCTCCTGAGACATTCTTAGTGATAGACAACTCCCCCAAGGTCAACGAGGTCAATATAGGATTTTCTCCCTTCCATCTATAAAATTCTGCACTTCGTCCCACTACAACACGGACCTGCAATTCCAGCCTCCTTCTGTAGCACCAAAAACTCTATAACTTCACATGTGTGAGAGAGATAGAGCCCAAAACCAAGATATTTCATCCTTCTTTCTTTTCTTAGTCCTTCTCTCTCCTTCTTCCAACATCCCATCTACAGATCGAACTCTTTCTTGTTATATCGAACTTGTGTAGAAAGTATATCCAAATGAGGTCGAACAACTTCTTTATATAGCCTTCTCAAGGGGTCAAATTCCCTCCTTTAGGCTAACTTGTAAGTATTAGGGCTGACTTGTACTTTTGGAGTTTCCTAGACTTTATATACTCATAATAATTATTTTTACCTTTACATTTTTCCCAGAAAGGTCTTATGAACATGATGTTGTCTTCTTTGACTCATGACAACAAATCCTAAGACCTAACAAACCCTAGAAGCACGAAGAACATGCTTTTACCTAGAGAACCATAAATAATGAAAATGAAACCCATGATTTAATAATAACTTTTTCTTTTCTTTTCTTGTTTTTTTACATAAGATACATATTGAAATGAGTACAACAATTATGAAGACCGAATCTAGTTACATTTCTCAACACTCCCTCTTAACTAGGGAGGTATTCATAATTATACAACTAGTACAACATCATATCTCAAATTGAATATTTCTCACAAGAAGAGTTGGATTGATAAGCCATACTGTAAGCATCATTATAATGACCAACACTATCTTTGAGGCTTAACTAGATAAAATCTTATTTAATCAAGGGCATTATGATGGGAGGCTTTATGTGTGATATTGGACTACCTCTACAAGGTACATATCCCATCCAAATGTCTACAAGGTATTTCCTTTTAGGACTATTCTTATCTTGGATCTCCAATCCCATGTCCTCAAATAATATTGGTCCTCTTCAACCACTCTTATCTTGGACACCTGTCTTATCCTAAAAAAGTGTTGGTCCCTTTCTTTTCTTGGATGCTATATTCTCAAGGAAACCACAAATTCTTATCCAATCCCTTGTCATTCTCTTTTCATCACCTGAAGAGGAGAATGGACATGTGATGTGCAACATCACTCCCTCTCAACCAAAGAGGACGTCCCTATTCTCCTTTAATCTTGAGAATATATCTTTGCTCCTATAAAAAGAGAATCCTTTACTCCCTCTCAAAATACGAGGAGATTTAGAATTCCTTTCTATTTGGGAAGTCACCATCACAAGCCTTACAACTTGTCTTCATAATAGTATCAACTACCATTTATTCATAGCTATCTAACTCCCTCTTTCCTCTACATCATCGAGCTTTCTTTCTCTCAGGGTATCATGGAGCCACCTTCTCTCTTCAATCTTGTGACAGAATCTAGGTAATCTTTCTTGTTCACCACTTTCATCTTTTCTATGAAGGCATTGCATTGAGCCTTCCTGATCATGGCTTCCTTATGAAAGTGATATTTTTTGACCTTTAGGTTATCTTCTCGTACGTCTAACTTTCTATCCCATGATGGACACATCTTAAATTCGTAGTTGCTAGGTACCAGTTGTAGCAACTACAACAACCCTCCAAAATTTTGCCTATGCTTCATTTTGGAGCCTACCTCATAAAATCACAGCAGCTCATCTTACACTAAACCACATACTTATGATTTGATTGAGCTTTATATTCTTCTTACAACTTGTGTTTTCTAACTTTCTTTACTGTCTATCCCACAAGATGATCTCTTGACTTGGTTCTAGGCTTGCCTTAGTGAACTGCACAATCCTTCAGGGAAAGCAACCTTGATCTCTGGAATTGCACAATCCAAGCCAATAGTGAGGCTTCAGCTCCAAAACTGCACAGAGCTAGCTGACAGCCAACCTTTAGCTAGGAAACTGTGTAGAGCATGAGAGGAAAACTGAGCCACTTAGGCCCTCGACAACTGCTCGATGCACGAGCCAGTGAGTTTCCTAGTTCTTCACAGAACTTCCAATCTCTCAGGGCATGCATGGCAACTTTTTCCCAAAAAAAAATAAAAAAGTGAAAAATAATTCCTAAAAAATAGGGATCTATTTTTAGCAGTCAGAGTTTCACTTGAGTTATTTTTGGAAATTTCCGCCAAGGGTCATTTTTTCCTATATTTTTGTCCTCCACATCATAAACCCTAAATCGACCAAATTTATTTAATGGACACCCCTAGATCTCATTTGCACATTTGATCTTGGAGATTTTTCATTCTCGAGGAGATCTAGGAAGATTCGACATGATCATCACAACTCTTTTGGGTAAGTCTTACTTTTCTAATCTTTTGCTGCTTTTTCTGTCTCTTTTATTTGCTTCGCTTGTGAGAGTGTTGTTTTTCCCATTTTATTGAATGATCACTGGCATTTTGATTTGTTTTAGCTTGTATAAGTGTTGTTTTAAGTTTCGCATTTCCTTTCCAAAGTGTCACATGCATAACCCAGTTTTTGCACTAACAGTCGCAGCTGTGGCAATTCTCTCCACATGCTTCATTCTTATTTAGTTTGATTGATTCTGAAACTCATTTTATTTACATGCATCATCATTCAGTTATATCTGCACCCACATTCACTTCCATTTCAGATCTGCTCACTTTCATGTTGTCATTGGGATGATATAGGATTCCTTGGCCCAGATCTTGCTCCTCCTAGGCATGCACTGCACATTTCTGGATCTCAAGGCTTTGCCTTAGCTCCAGGAATTATGCAGAGGATGCAAAGGCCTAGATCCAATTGTGCACTATGTAGTTTCAGGATCCAGTTCTGAACCTTGGCCACTGGGATTGTGTAGTGCATAGTCCCAACTGGACTAAGCTAGACTGAACAACACATTCTGCAGTTCCAGTCAGCAAGACCTCCCCACTGGCAGCTGGGATTGCATGATGCACAGAACTAGCTGGTAGTTAGTCACCTCTGAGAGCTATTATTGTTCAATTCTTCCCAACAGTTTTCCAATTTATTGTTTGATCTGTTCTTGAAGTCCTTTTGATTTCAAGCTAATATTTGCATGCCATGAGTGTCCTCTCCATCTCCAGGTACAACAATTGTTGAGAAACTCTCCAACAGTTACAAGTAACATGATTTCTAAGAGAGATGCATCAAAGGATACTATCAAAAGTATCATTGGAGAAGCAGTTGAGCAGGTGTCAGTGATTTTTCCAGTTTATGAAGGCACTAAGTTGTTCATTGAGAAGGGAATGAAGTTAACATGGAAGGAAATCAACGATATCTTTGCAAGGGACTTCAAGGAAGATATATAGGATTGGCCAATGTATATCAATATCCATCGGTCAGGCTTAAATAAGGTTGCATGTAGGTACCCCACCTTCCCTTGGGCATACATCATCCACTAGATTGTCTCACACAAAGATCTCGAGACTATGACATTGAGAAGTGCCAGTGGAAAATATCTTGCTACCTTCATGACAAAGAATTATCATCAGATGTATCACTTACCCCAATTGGTGAACCACATGGATACACTATTCTATGCCACCCAAAACTATGCAAACACCAAAGATATTAGAAAGCACTGGGTGCAGGAGCCATCAAAGTTAAGATCCGCACCTAATCATGTTTATAATAAAAAGTCACTTAGAAAGGCCTACTAGTTCTTGATCATCTTTGCATGCCAATTATATGATCAAGAGAGCATAGAGAACTTTGTGTAAAATTGGGTGGTTGTGTTGGACCAGTTGGTGAACGATGGAAAACCATTCAACTGGTCGGATTTGTTGGCTCATCAGCTGAAATCCCATGTGACTAACTCCCAGAATCCGCCCAAGGATGAGTAATTGATATTCTACATGTTCACGTATTTACTTGATGCAATCTGTGCCCAGCATCTGTTTCCTAGCATGGGTTGGATATGGACACCATAGGAGCATGCTTTCAATACTTATTACAAGTTACTTTCTGAGTGCAGCTACTGAGGAGTTATGGCAAGGCTAGCTGACCATTTCATCACCCCTGTGTATAGGTTGATCTTTGAAAAAGATCCACCTTGCATGTCCCAAGAAGCGATGGAGGGAATACTTAACATTGCATATTGGTATGTCTCACTTAGTGGCACCTCCATTAGGATCTTGGGCGGAGAGAAGCCTCCGCATGTTCTACCTAAGTATGCCATAGATGATTTGGTCATGCAAGAGGTCACATATCACATCTCCACAAGGTTATTAGTAGGCTACATAGGAGGAAGAAGGCACCATGGCCTGGTCTTCATTTACAGATTAGATTGTACGAGAATAAAAGATTGAAAGATGCAGATGCCAAAACTAAGGAGATAGCAAACTTTGAGTTCGGCACCAGAGATTACAATTTGTATGATCCCCACGAGATTTTCAAGAATCAATGTGCGAGGGTGTATTATCCATGGAACCATGGGGCATGTCATTGGGTGAAGGAGGAACCTTGGAGGTATTGTTACAACCACTCCAAGATCAATGAACTAGTCAGTATAGCCACAAAATGTAAAGCTTCTCTATAGGTAGGAGCATCATAGGAAGAAACAACAATAGCAACAATAAGAAGCAAATTGACATAAGACAAGGGTAATAGGAAGATTTCCAAGAACCCAGAGGCCGAGAAAGCTACAAGTTCAAAGAATATCCTCTCATTGAGAAAGCAGCTTTAACAATAGAGGCAAAGAGGCAACAACACATAAAGAGAGTAGAGTGAAAGAAGATAGAAAAGAAAAGGTTGGAGGAAGCAAAAAGGAAGTTGCAGAAAATAGAGAAGAACATGAGCTGAGAAGGAGAGAGAGGGAACAAAAGAAGAAACAAGAACATGAAGAAGGGCAAGGCGCAATGATAGAGAAAATTATGCCTATAGAGGTTGAGGAGTTAGAATAGTCAGTAGATGAAGAAGATGGTGAGCAAATGTAGGATTGGGAGCTTGCTCAACAAATTGAGAAAATGGTTGAAACAAAAGACATGGAGTTGGGACAAGAGCCACAAGACCAAGATATCGATCTCATTCCAAGAGCATCTAAGGTCACCTCGTAGTTTCCACCACCTCCACTATCAAAACTAGTCTCGAGCGAGCAAGGAGAGGCTTTTCTCCTTGATGATGATTCAATGATGGATGTGTACAATCTGTCTTTTGATGAGTTGCAATAGAATATTGTGTAGGTGTGGAGAAAGCATTTCTCAGATGATCACACATCACCCGCATTTATGAAGGGAAGGGTGATAATTCTAGATGTTAGGAAGCATCCAGTAACCATGGTCAATGCCACTATGGCTTATCAAGGAGCCATGAGCTCAAATGTCAAGTTCTTGTTAGCAGAGAATGAAAAGATGGAAAAGAACTTGCAAGTGACCAGGCATAAATCCAAAAAAACTGCAGGATCTGCAATGGCAGAGATGAGGAAAGAAATACTTGCTGAAGTATTAACTCTTGAGGCTACCATGTAGAATCTCTATGATGGATTTGTCACCATATATAAGGAAGTTTTCTATCTATTTGGTTTCCAGCGATGGAGTAAAAAGATTTTCAAATATCTCAGAGACATACATATTGTTATTGCCCATGTACAAGAATGGACAATGAGGTATAAGGGAGCCCCGCTTCACTTGCCCAAGATGATGAAGCCACATGAAGAGCTAGAAAAAGAAAAGATCTAGATGTAGATCTAGAACTATGAGAAGTGAGCCCCGTTCATCAGCAACATACAAGCCTCATATCCATGGTTGTTCAAGAGTTTGGATGTCATGGTGAGAATGCATAGGATACTGTCAATTGGTTCCCTCACCGTAACTAAGTATAAGAATCAAGTCTGACTAGAGATCCAAAGGTACATGGAGAAACTAAGGTGAGAGGCCACTAGAGATGACTTGGAGATGAGTGCAGAAAACATGCAGAGGTACATTGGTGGTCCTATTGTTGTCAAGACCATGCTGCGTATGCTTTAGGATGAATTGGACAAGGGTTATAAAACTATATACCTGCAAGTTATGGAGGCAAGAGTCTGCTATTAGAAAGACATTATAAAATAGTATGGGGACACCATAGCATAGTACCAAGCTTGGTATCAATACGTCACCAAGAGTTATCAAGTGGATGTTGCCAAGTTGGTCTTTCCCCAAACTTCCAAGTTATATTTTTTTGTCTTGTCAGACTGTCTCTAGCCTATTTTGTCTCACATGGGTGCATGTGGAAAATGTATATTATTTGTAAATGCGTTGTAAGTGAAATTCCAAGTGTCATTAGTGGAATGTGAAGAATCACTATGTAATGTAATGAGTTGTTTGTAAAGGAAGTTGAAGAGTCATGAGGGTAGTCAAAGAGTCAAAGGGGAATGTCAACGGCCACCCCACCCTTTGTTATAAATAGAACCTCATAACTTATATAATAGGAATTTGGGAGCCAAGATTTTTGCTAGGCTTAGGATTAGAGAAGGCTTGAGAGTATTGTGACGAGCTTTGGCTTCCCCACAACATAGAGTGAGTATACTTCTTTGGAGGAGTAGGTGTTCTTGACTGTAATGTTCCACTATTGGGGCTAGTGGTTGTCAATGGTGTATGTATCGATGGAACTTTCACTTATAATAATAATAGCTAAGCAACCACATTTTCATGAATATGTTGTTATTTTAGTTGGACTATTCTGGTTTCTTTGGAAATGTATGTTATTTAACTTACACATTTTCTTATGAACTATTTTGTTTGAAATTGTATGAATATGGTTGAATGCATGTTGTTGGATTAACTTGTCACTTTGTTTTGTGGACTATTCCGCATTGCATCTTGTGATGTCACTCCGCTCGCGTGTTCCTTTCAGGATTCATATTATTATAGGATTCTAAGGGGAACACTTCCTTTTCCACTCCATGTGTTAGAACCCCCATGCATCTCACTTGACTCCCTACAAGGTCACACACTTGCTTCTTACCAAAGTCATCATAATTATCTTTGTGCGCTACCGTAGTCAAGGCACTACATTACCACTGTTAGGTCCCTATACTACTAGTGTAACCCCTTATTGTTATTAGTACAATCCCCCTATTATATTGTTGTGCCCATGTAGTCCCCATATTGTTATTATTGTGCCCTTACATTATTATTGTTATGTCGGCTCTGATTATATTATGACCCCTTAGACTCCTATATATAGAAAGGAGGTCTTGTCATTTGTATCATCTAAGAATTGTTCATTTGTGTAATGTAAAGGAGGTTTTCCCCTCAAAGAGGCTTATTTCTAAGGCATTGATCTATCTTTTCTATCATTTTGTGAGTTGGTTTCATAGCATTTGGTATCAAAGCTTTGGATTCTAAGGTTTCGCTGCTGCAAACAGGTCATCGTGGCATTGTCACTATAACATTTTTTATGCAATGTTTCAAAAGCTAAAACAAAAAACCCATTTGTGATGAAATTGCACTGAACCTCGGGTCAAAATTTCAGATCTTGTCTCGCTATATTTTAGGATATATGATATAAGGAAGTTAGGGTTTTTGCAAGGTCTAGAATTTCATCTAAAACAGGTCATCGTGGAATGTTCGCTATAGTTGTTTCATTACGAAGTTTTAGAACCTAAACAATAAACCCATTTGAGAAGAAATCGGTCTGAATCTTGGGTATGAATTTCAGGTCTTGTCTCACTACATTTTTGGATATATGATCTAAGGAATTTAAGGGTTTTGCAGACTCCCGAATTACATACTAAACAAGTGATCTTGGGAAAATCGTCATAACGTTCTCTCTGACTATCAGATTGAAATTTTTTAAGAAGTGGCAGAAAGAGGATGAATTTTTTTTTGTTTGAGTATAATTTTAAGAACCTAAGGTTGAAACAGTGACACGTGGCACGTCTTACAAGTTGACTCTACTGAACTAGTCTATAATTAGGTCATCATGGGACATTGGGAATAAATCTTCCTTGAGGAATCCAATTACGATCAGACTTGCAGAGTTAGAAAGAGGACTCAGAGGGTTATTTTAGACCAAAATTTTAGAACTTAAAGATCCGAAAGTACAGAGTTACAATCGTTTCAAGATCGAGCTCCTAAAATAAAGAAAAAACGAGATGAGGAAGTTTGATGGCAAGGATCCAGTAAATTGGATACTACATATGGAGAGATAGTTTGATATATATGGTGTACCACTATTATAAAAGGTACTAGGAGTCGAATGGCTACAATCTTTGGGTACGATAACTTTTAATTTTCAAGAACTTTTCTTGAAATTTTTTTGGGAAGGAAAGGAAATTTAATTGAGGGGTATCGAAGGGAAACCAGGAAAGATAATCAAATCTAATAGCATGACAAAGCTTCTAAATAAATAATAATGGGGCGTAATTGCACAATTATGTTCACTAGAGGATCGCACATCAAAATCATGTATTTCTCTAGATCTCCAAAATTTTTGGACAATCATTCCAAGGTATTTGAGACTCCCAAAGGCCTCCCACCTATTCGTGATCATGATCATGCTATTCATTTGATTCTAGGAAGTGTCCCTCCAAACATCAGGCCTTACAGATATCCATATGCCCAAAGGAGTGGGAACTCATTCAAAAGTTGTAGAAGATACTAGTTCAAACAGTATTGCGCGAACTTGACAAGGAAGGAAAAATCATATTGGAACCTGAAGGAGTCACAGAACTGAGAAATCGACAGCTATGAAATAGATCAATTTCAAAGTATCTCATCAAGTGGAAGAACTTACCTACTGAAGATTCCACATGGGAGTACAAGAATTTATACAGAAGCATCAAGAACTACTCAAGCGTTGAGGACAACACTTTTGGAAGGAGAGGGGCATTTTAGGTCCCTATACTACTAGTGCAACCCCTTATTGTTATTAGTACAATCCCCTTATTATATTTTGGTGTCCATGTAGTTCCCATATTGTTATTATTGTGCCCCATAGAAGCCTACTATTCTTATTATTGTGCCCTTACATTATTATTGTTATGTCGCCTCTAATTATATTATAACCCCTTAGAATCCTATAGATAGAAAGGAGGTCTTGTCATTTTTATCATCTAATAATTGTTCATTTGTGTAATGTGAAGGAGGTTGCCCCCTCAAAGAGGCTTATTTCTAAGGCATTGATCTATCTTTTCTATCTTTTTGTGAGATGGTTTCATAACAACCACCAACTGCTGGGACTCCTACTCCAAGTGGTCTGAGGTTTAGTTGGGACTTCTTACTGGGGAGATCCCCTTGAAAGTTGGAGGGTCCAACACCGTCAACATTTATGGTGCTAGAAGGAGGGCTAGATGTTAAGATGAGCCCTCAAAGTTTGTTTTGAATCTCTGCACATCATTCATGACTTACATCACAACCTCAACCCCAACATTTTTTTCTCATGCTCATGATTTCAATGTGTCAGAGGATGTTATAGATGATTTTTCACAACTTAAATATGATGGGGAAGAGGAATATCCTTTTTAATTCACAGAGTTTCCTTTTTGGGTTTCTGTCACAGGAATGAAGTCCCCTTGGACGAAATTTCCTGTGGGTTGTTTGATTACATGTTCAAAGGGTACATTAAGCAATGGTGTCTCACATTTACCGCAACCTCTATACACTCTTTCAGTTACATGATCAAAATGTTAGGACATGCTTTATTTTATTATAACCTTAAAGCACTTAATCACAAAATTTTAAAATTGTGGAAAGCACCTAACAAATCTATTACACACTTTTATGATCGTTTCCATCATCTTTGTTTTGACTTTCTGGAAGATGAAGTTGACTAGAAATTTCGGACTGAAAGATTTCAATATCTTCTTCACAATTTGAAAAACACACAAGAGTTAGAATCTTTTGAACCCCTCCTGCATGCCTCGGTGTTAGAAATTATAAATATGAGATGGACAAGGTTACTGTGACAAGTGACCCTCCGTCCTCTTCTCATCAAATAACTCTAGCTCCACAGGACGAGGTGGGAGAAGTTGTGAATCCACCTGTTGAACTGTCACCTCCTCCCACCCCACCTACTATGGATTTCTACGCAAAATTGGACTGCAATATTGATGGTTGTGACGTGGTATTATCTACTCGACTTTGTCCACTGGTTCCTTTGACCCTCCAGATTTTGATGTGTTGTGTTAATCTGTTCCAGATTCCACATGCGATGTTCATGAGGATCAAGTTATGGATAAATTTTGTGTTGAGAAACCAACCCGCGCTATCATTTTTTATGAGTATGTGTGGGAATTTGAACAAGAACTTGTGGTGGAGGATGAACTCCTTCTGCCTGCACCTCTTCCACTCTACCTTAACATCTTCTGTGATGCTTCCATTTTTTATTTTTCTTGTGAAAATTTATCCCTAGATGTTTCTACTTCCAATCATTCAAGGAACATGCAGGATGTCAGTCTGTCATTTAATTATAGAGAGGACAAATATTTCTTTCTGAATCCACTTGAACTGTCATCTTTCATTTCTGGAAATTTGGAAGGTGAAAGTTTTTGTTTTTCATCAACCCCTCTATATGATTCGTCAAAT
Source organism: Pinus tabuliformis (assembly GCA_031772625.1). Classification (NCBI taxonomy): domain Eukaryota; kingdom Viridiplantae; phylum Streptophyta; class Pinopsida; order Pinales; family Pinaceae; genus Pinus; species Pinus tabuliformis. The sequence goes on along the minus strand of CM062812.1, from coordinate 635,507,181 downwards.
CACGAGGATGCTATCGTCCATCTTGAATTTTCTGATTGTGGTTGTCATGATATTTTCACTCATTCATTTAATCATGATTTTGATTCACCTATTGTTGATCTTTCTAGGCCACCGGTCTTTGATGATCCATCTTCTGATGAAGTGGAAACCCCTCAAGTTGTCAATGCAATTCAACTCGAGTTAATGGTTATGTCAGGTTCTCATAGGCTTGAGGTCATTTCCACTACCGATTAGAAATCTATTGAATCACCCTAGGCTCCTCATCATTCTCATGTTCACATTGAAAATTAGTCTAGTTCGTAGTTTTCATATCCTCCACCAGAATGACATGATCCTATTGCTCATGCATTGGAGGAGTCATACATAGAAATCACTATTGTAAAACAAAAAATTTCTTCCTTCTTCATGTTTTCTTGTTTGTTACGTTTGAAAGAGTGTACATATTTTTCATCCATGCGCAATGTGAAAAACACCATGATACTTCTGCAGGGTGCCTTTCATGTGATTTCAATATTTTATTTTATTTAGACGCATTCAAACTTCAAATTTTTTTGTTTGCATTTTTTTATATTTCTTGTTTATTGGTTTTCTTGAATATCTTTCTTGTGAGTCACGCCATCACTTATGGGTCAACCAATGTGCCGGTGGTTGAATTGGAAATATCACATCACATGAGTTGGCCCATTCTCTGCTTAGCTTAGGAGCAAGAGTAGTGTTTTCTTTTTGGTTTGTTTTTTCTTACTTGATTTTGTTTTTGTCTCACTTCTTTCCTTTTATTGTTTGTTTGTTTTACATACACGTAGGATTAGTTTCCCTTTGAAACCCTGTTTGGCTTCTTGAGATAGGCAGGGTGAAATACAAGAGGAATTGTACGACTATCAACATTTGGTTATCTGTCTATTCCCTCTCCTTATGAAGATCTTGTGTTTATTTAGTCGATGATACCTTGATCAAAAAATACATTCCTTTTAGAGTGAGTCTTGGTGAAATCATGACGCTTGCACTCTTAACTAGTACCACATACTCTAATCAATTTTCTATTTTTAGTTAACCCTTGTTAATTCAGTCATGTAGAGTAAGGTGAGGGGGGAAACCTTAAAAAGTATGTCAGAGGTTTATATACAAACATCCTTACTTGAAAGGGAAACCTCTTATTATCTCAATAAGTTGAGATCCCTCTTCCACCTCATGAAATAAATAAGTGCCTATGCACAATTCTTTGGAAAAAAAAGGCAAAAGAAGAGAAAGTGTTCCTATGTAGGGAGGTGAAGCAAGTAACTCTGTCAGAGTACTCTCTAGGCTCATTGACAACGGAGCAATGCTTGTGTTCCTGAAGAGACTCCGCCGAGGTATTGTTCAAGCTTGTTGGCAGTGGAGAAACACTAGAGATGAAACTAAAACTATAACAGTCTACATTACTTGTGCATATATATACCCCTCATCCCTTATTAAAGCAACCTAGTTTGGCTTGGTATGTGTGCTACCGATAAAGAGAATGGTAGGGACTATATATTTAACTCAAGCTAGTGAAGAAGCCATGACGATCAAGGAATCAAATAATACTTTTAGAAGAGTTAGACTTGCTTTTCATGAGACAAGGCCCATACAGAGAGTTGGAGTTCTACCAATGTGTCACCAATGTTATAACAGCTACAACTGCCCTCCAATATTTTTCCTATGGTTCATTTTGGAGCCTGCCTCCAAAAATCACAACAACTCATCTTACACTAGCCCAGATATTTGTGATTTAATTGAGCTTTATCGTCTGCTTACAACTTGTGTTTTCTAGCTTGTTTTATTGTTTAACTTACAAGCTGATCTCTTGACTTGCTCCAGGCTTACCTTAGTGAACTACACAATCCTTGAGGGAAACTAACCATGCTCTTGGGAATTGTGTAGTCTAAGCTAGCAATGAGACTTTACCTCCAAAACTACATAGATCCATTGAACAACCAACCTTCAACTGGGAAAATGTGCAGAGCATGAGAGGCAGCCCAAGCCACTCAACCCAAAAATTGTGCAAAAGGTTTCCCTCGGCAACTGCCTAATGCATGAGCCAATGAATTTCCCAATTCCTCCTAGAACTACGCAATCTCTCTGGGCATGCATGGAAGATTTTTCTCGAAAAAGAAGAAAGAAAAAAAGCAAAAAAGAGTCCCTAAAAAGTAGGGATCTATTTTTAGCAGTCAGAGTTACACTTGAGTTTATTTTTGAAACCGTTGCCAAGTGTCACTTTTTCCTAGATTTTTTCCTCCATGTCATAAATCCTAAATCAACCAAATCTATTTAATGGATGCCCCCAAAGATCATTTTCACATTCAATCTTGGAGTTATGCATTCGCGGGGAGATATAGGAACCTTCGGCACAATCATCGCAACTTTTCCAGGTAAGTCTTTCTTTTCTAATATTTTGCTGCTTTTTTTGTTTCTTTTGTTTGCTTGGCTTGTGAAAGTGTTTTTTTAACCATTTTTATTAAACAACCACTCACGTTTGAACTTGTTTTAGCTTATAGAAGTACTATTTTAAGTTTTTCATTTCGTTTCTCAAGTGTCGTATGTATAACCCAATTTTTTCACTAACGACCACTGTTGCGGCGACTCTCTCCACATGGTTCATTGTTCTTTAGTTTGATTGATTACAACACTCATTTATTTTTGCATGCATCATCATTCACTCAGATATGCACCCAACTTCACTTCCACTTCAGATCTGATCATTTTCATGGTTTCATTGCATAGATATGGGCTTCCTTGGCCCGAATCTCATTGCTCCCAGGCATGCAATGTGCATTTATGGATCTCAAGTCTCTTCCTTACCTCTAGGAATTGAAAAAAGGTTACTAAGGCCTAAATCCAACTGTGCACTGCGTAGTTCCAAGAGCTAATCCTAAACCTTGTCCACTGGGATTGTGTAATGTTCAGTTATAGCTGGCCTAAGCCAGACTATTGTGCATTGCACAGTTCCAGTCAGTAAGACCTCCCCATTGGCAACTAGGACTATGCAATGTACAAAGCCAATGAGTAGTCAAACACCTCTGAGAGCCATTATTGCGCAATTCTTCCTAGCAGTTTCCCAATTTGTTGTTTGATCTATTATTGAAGTGATTTTGTTTTCAAGTTAATATTGGCATGCCATGAGTGTCCTGTCTATCGCTAGGTACAATCATTGTTGAGTAGCCCTCTAACAATTACATGTAACAATTTTTCTAAGAGAGCTACATCAAAGGATATTGTTGAGAATAGCATCGGGGAAGCAAATGAGTAGGTGTAAGTGAATTTTCTAGTTTATGCAGACACTCAATTGTTCATTGAGAAGGGCATGAAGTTATCATGGAAGGAAATCAAGGATATCTTTGTAGGGGAATTCAAGGAAGATCTCGAGGATCAACAGGTGTATGTCAATATCCACCGGTCACACTTACATAAGGTTGCATGCAGGTACCCCACCTTCCATTGTGCAGACATCATCCACTGGATTATCTCACATGGATCTCGAGACAATGACATTGAGAAGTGTTAGTGGAACACAACTTTCTACCTTCAGGACAAAGAATTATCATCAGATGTAGAACTTATCTTAACCATCGAACTGCATGGATACACTATTTAATGCCACCCATAGCTATGTAAACACGAGAGATATTATAAAGTGTTGGGTGAAGGAGATGTAAAATTTCAGATCCACACCCAATCATGTTTATAAGACAAAGTCACTCAGAAAGGCCTACGAGTTCTTGATTAGCTTTGCATGCCGATTATATGGTCAAGATAGCACAAAGACCTTTTAATAGAATTGGGTAGTTGTGTTGGACTAGTTGGTGAATGATGGAAAACCATTCAACTATTCGGATCTATTGGCCCATTAATTGAAATTCCATGTGACTAACGCCCGAAATCCACCCAAGGATGAGCAAGCAAGATTCTACATTTCCATGTATTTACTTGATGCAATTTGTGCCCATCATCAGTCTCATGGCATGGGTTGGATACAGACACCACAGGAGCATGCAGTCAATATTTATTCCAAGTGTAGCTACCGAGGTGTTATGGTGAGGCTAGCTAACCATTTCATCACCCCAGTGTATAAGTTGATCTTTGAGCATGATCCACCTTGCATGTCCCAAGAAGCAATGGAGGCAATACTTAACATTACAAATTGGTATGCCTCACTTGGTGGCACCTTCATCAAGATGTTAGGTGGAGATAAGCCTCTACATGTTCTACCTAGGTATGCTATGGATAAGTTGGTCATGCAAAAGGTTGCATATCACATATCCATAGGGTTATCCATAGGGCTACATAGGAGGAAGAAGACACCATGGACTACTCTTCCTTTGTGGATTGGATTGTATGAGATTAAGGGCTTGAAAGATGCGGATGTTGAATCTAAGGAGATAGTGAAGTTTGAGTTCAACACCATAGGTTACAATTCGTATGATTCCCACGCGATTTTCAAGAATCATTGTGTGAGGGTGTATTATCCATGGATCCATGGGGCATGTCATTGGGTAGAGGAGGACCCTTGCAGGTATTGTTACAACCACTCCAAGCTCAATGAACCAGTCAGTATAGCCACAGAATGGAAAGATTTTCTACAGGAAACAACACCATAGGAAGCAACAACAACAACAACAATAAGAAACAAAACAACATAGGACAAGGGTAAGAGGAAGATTGCGGAGAACCCAAAGGTTGAGAAAAGATATAAGTTCAAATAATATCCTCTAATTGATAAAGAATATTTGGTAACGAAGGCAAAGATACAACAACGCATAAAGAGAGCAGAGTGAAGGAAGAGAGAAAAGAAAAGGTTGGGGGAAGCAAAACGGAAGTTGCAGGAAATGGAGAAGAAGTTGAAAGAAGAACAACAGCTAAGAAGGAGAGAGAAGGAAGAGAAGAATAAACAAGAAAAAGAAGGAGGGAAAGGTGCAATGATAGAGAAAACTGCACATATACAAGTTGATAAGTCATAACAACCAATAGATGAAGAAGAGGGTAAGCAGATGCAGGATCGAGAGCTTACTCATTAGATTGAGCAAATGGTTGAAGCAATAGACATGGATTTGGAACAAGAGCCACATGACCAAGATACCAAATTCATGCCGAGAGAATCTGAGTTTGCCCCATAGTCTCCACCACCTCTAGTATCAGAACCAGTCTCGAGCAAGCAAGGAGAGGCTGTTCTCCTTGATGATGATCCGGTGATGGATGTGTACAATCTGTAATTTGATGAGTCGTAGTAGAAAATTTTACAGGCATGGAGAAAGCATTTCCTGAATGATCATGCGTCACCTGCATTTATGAAGGAAAGGGTGATAGTACCAGATGTTAGGAAGCATGCAGTCTGTTAGTGTCAGTCTTTCCAGCCTTCCTACAGTGATCAAATGTGCTCTTACAAAGTGATTTTGAAGTGTCAAGGTCAAATTTTGTCATTTCAGTGAGTCTTCAAGCAAAATTTGGTAACTAGGCATTAGGTCTAGGGTTTGCCCAAATGTCAGTCCATGTCACCATTCAGCTGAGTTTATCATCATTCGTAGGGTTGTCATTATCATGTCAGTGTCTAATGAGTCATTTTACACCTTGTTCATGCTTCATGTTGCGCCCAGGCAAGGTCATTTCCCTCTCCTAGGGTTTTGAAGGAAATTTCTCTTGGATGGTCAAATCACCGGAAAAACTTGTTTCCTGATGTTCATACACCTTCCCCATCCTTAAAGTACCTTATCAAACACTTCCCATCCCTTAGATCCGCCAAATTCCTCATTTTTGCACAAACCCTAGTTTCTAGCTACAACCTGGCAATTTTCTAGGTTTGGCCTGTGTTTTGTCCTTTTCGACCCCTTCCCCTCACTCAATCTCTGAGATTCCACTTTCCCCTGCTTCCTAACATCCCTCCCCACTCCCAAAAATTTCCCCAAGAATTTAGAAGCCCCCTATCCCCTTCATTTCGCTCCATTTCGACAAAATCCCTTGTTTCACACATCGGGACAAGTTGCACTCAAATGATGTTCCAGGGAAATCAAAGATGAATTTTGGAAAAATGAGAGAGGTTTTTGTCCATAACATGCCAAAGAAGAAAAACCTCCTTCACTTTTTACACAGGTGTCATGGTTTGATAGAAATGTCAAAAATACCGGCGAGAACGAAGGTGCTCCAAGGACGGTTGGCCAAAGCACAAAAACGAAGGAAAACGCCCGATCCACTCCAAACTTTGGCCAAAGCCTCTTTGACTGAGCATGGTACTTGATTGGGGACTCCCAGCCCAAATTTCAAGAAATTTGGAGAAAATTTTGTCATTTGTGAATTTTTTGTGCAATTTACAGGTTTTGGCCGTTGGAGTGGTCTCACCCCGCGCGCGACCACTCGTGGGGACAGCTCAGAATGAGAAAAACTTTGCATTTTTGGAACTGTCATGCAAAAATACACTTTACTATGCATGGGGTCAAATTTTTATGGAGATTTGGACTTCCAAAAGCTCAAAATACATGCAAATTTTGACTTTCTGCCCCTTTTTTAAGTTGCAGAAAGCTTCCTTGGGAGAAATGACTTTTGAGGGGTCAAATCAACTCCAAATTCAGAAATTCCAGTTGTGTTGGAAAGTAGACTCACATACCTTTCCAATGAGCTATCTTGCACCTGATTTGGACACCAGGAAGGCCCTCAAACACAGCTTCCAATGCGCGCGACCACTCTAAGGCAGGGGCGCGACCACTCAGGGAAATTTTGCCAGTTTGACCATTTCGGCCTGCAAAACTCAGTTTTTACTATGGTTGACTCTTAATGCTTGTAAATGATGGATTCTTGGATAATTTTCATGGCACATGGATACATTTACTCTCCTTTAACCCTTCTAGAAGTTTCCTTGATGTAAATAGTGAATATTAAATGCATGGATGGGTTACCTAAGTTTTAGAGGCAAGTTGTTTTGATTGCCTATTATCTAGTGCTTAGTTTAGAATTAGTTCAAACTGCTCCTAGGAAGCTGAGCTCGACCCCTAGAGGTGGGGAAAGAGGTTGGCTTGCCTATATTATGTATTTTCTCAATCATTTTCATGGTTGGAGAGGTTGGACTCTTGAGGGAGAAGCTCTATTGTATATTTTACTTGTATCTCTGCAATTTGAGGAAAAGGAAGGCTAGGGATTTGCAGACATCATTGTGGATTCTTGTGGATTATTGTGTTGATGGTGTGTTTCCTACTTGTCATTGTAAGTGTGTTTATGTGTTCCATCTCTTATTCTATTGCTGCCAATTAAACAAAAGAAGTGATAAAGTTTGAATTCATGCATGCCATGCTCAGCTTTCAATTTTGTTTAATATTTATGTTTTCCACTGTCTAAAGAGGATTCAAAGTCATTGTTTGCCCTCTTTAGCTCCCTCTCTTTCTTCCTTGATCATCCATCTCAGCTTAAGGCATCAGCACAAACTCCTTCCTTGCCCCAAAGACCCACCTGCAAAAACTGAGCTCAATCCCCACACCCTGAATTGCACTCCCTCCAATTGCCACCAAAAACCCCAAAAACTTTAAATCAACCCTCCTTATCAGTTTACTAGCCTAATATCAGTGTTCCTAATTGGGTCAGCTCATCCTATTGAAAGATCTACCGAGTTTGACCGGAGAGAGCCTTCTCATACCCCGTAGGGCTAGCTACGAGGTGAAATGGTTTGATGTTGCCTTGAAGGTTTACCTTCCTTAGCCTTTAGGTGAAATTTCAAGTGCTAACACAGTCATCATGGTCAATGCCACTATGGCTTATGCAGGAGCCACAAGCTTAAGTGTCAATTTCTTGTTAGCAGAGAATGAATAGATGGAAAAGAACTTGCTAGTGGCCAGGCAGAAAGCATAACAATCTGTAGGATCTGCAATGGTAGAGATGAGAAAAGTGATACTTACGGAAGTATCAAATCTTGAGGTCACCATGCAGAAACTCTATAACATATTTTTCATCATGCATAAGGTAGTTTTCCATCTATTTGGTTTCCAGTGGTGGAGTAGAAAGATTTTACAAACTCTCAGAGACATACATACTGTTATCGCCCATGTAGAAGAATGGATAATGAGGTAGAAGGGAGCCCCGCTTCGCTTTCCCATGATGATGAAGTCGTAGGCATAGCTAGACCAAGCAAAGATCAGGATGTAGATCCAAAATTGTGAGCAACACACTCCATTCGTCAATAACATAAAGGCTTCATATGCACAGTTGTTCAAGAGTTTGGATGTCATTGTGAGAATGCATAGGATCCCATCATTTAGTTCCCTCACCATATCTAAGGAGAAGAATCAAGTCCAACAAGAGATCAATAGGTGCATGGAGAAACTAAGGCAAGAGGCCACCAACGGTGACTTGGAGATGAGCACAAAAAACATGTAGAAGTACATTGGTGGTCCGGTCTGTAGAAAATCATGTAGATTCACAAGCTTATATAATCTACTAAAACAAAAGACAAGAATCTACTTCTACTCTTTACAGGGGAAGCATATAAAGATCGAGCAAAACAATAATCAACAAGAGGAAGAACATCAATGACACATAACGCAATAAGTATATGGGGAAAGCCACAACTCAAAACCCCACTATCTATATTACATTAATCAGAAATCGAAGATGATAATACAATTCTTGTTCTCACAAGAACAATCCCAACACATAGTAAAATCAATCTCCAGCTCACAAGCAAGAACAAGCCAAATCCAAGCCTCTTCTCTACTCTCCAAGCATCCTATTTCCTTGTGCCCTTGGTCAAAGAATTCAGATGAATACAATATGCTCTACTCAACCTTGAGTTTAACCTGCACAAGTATTTCCTATCCTCTGCTTGATGACTTCTTTTGGCCAATACCTAGAAAAATTTCCAAGCCTCCAAGCTCTTAATCCTTTGCACAATTCCTGAGAGAATTAGCAGGTATTTAAAGGGAAATTCCTCATCCATAACTGTGCAATCCAAAATTAGGTCCAGTTCCTGATTTCATGCACCACCTATACAACTTAGAAAATTATATAACAAATAGTACACTATCCTTGCACTCTAGTCTCAACTGGGTCTTTCTTAGAATCGACATGCATGAGTTTTTAATGAGGGAATCTTCAGTTAACATGAGTAGCACTAGTTAATGCATTAGTGCACCAACTGACTGTTAACTCACTATCAGTTCCTCAAACAATTTGGAACTAATTTAACTAGACTCTTAACTCAGTAAACTGAGTTAACTAATTACAACTCGCAATTAACTCAACTAATTACATGACTTTAGAAATACTTCCAACTCAAAATTCCTAAGTTAACTAAGTCAACTCACTCTAGTTGACTATTACAAGTTGCTATGAGAATAGAATTCAATTTTAATTTTCAATTTAATTCAAGGATAAATTAAATTGGAATTTCTAGATTCTATTTTTATTATTTCTTGTTGTTATTTTCAAAACTCCCTCTCAACAAGAAACGAATTCAACTCAATCCCGATCCTGAACCTTTGAAATGTTCTGCATGCAACACTTGTATCTAGTGTTGTTTCTTTAGCAACTCTAGAAAAAAAAAACCATCCAACCTGAATCAAAATGATGCCTCTGTCATCAAAGTCTTTGACTGCTATTGCCTCTATCGACTGAAAATTCTACGCTTCTATTGACTCTTCCTTTCTGCACTATTGTCAACCCTTTTCTAAGCTTCTTCAATATCTGATTACTCTAGCCTTTGTCACTTTGATCTTTGATTGCATCAATCCAACTGATTCCTCCTGTTACTATGTAATTTGGGCTCCCATAGCAAGGTACGATCCATGAGATAAAACCACTCAATGGACCCTACCCAATTTTAGCCCTCTTGGGACTATTACTTTGCATCACCCCACCTCACACTTGGAGGTATGGCTGCATGTGCTCCCTCTACCCACTTGGCTCAAAATCCCCCCCTACTGGAGGTCTTTGCATAACTAGATGCCTCCACTCGGTTTCCTCTCGGCTTCTCCAATTGTGTCTACTCCACAATTGTCTGAGACTTCTTTTGAGACTACTTCTTCTATGCTTGAGTGGATCTCTCCACTTAGTCTCTTCTCACCTTCTCTAGTTGTGGTTGCTCCACAACTTCCTGAAGTTGCTTCTAAGACTTCTTCTGGGGCTGCATGTTTAGAGGTAATTTACTCTCCCTCTCAACCACCAAGTCTCTAACCTTTGCCTTGCTCCTCAAGGATTTGCATGCATCTTGTACCTCAAGTTCATACAGGTTCTTGACTAGCACACCAATATGTTTCATATGTCCCGCCGTCACAATTTTTTCTAGAAAAAGAGCTGATTTTAAATCAGCGATATCTCACTCATTTGAACTCCGATTCAACCGATTTGCTTTTTAATTTGGGTATTTTTTCGCAAAGAATCCAAATATGCTATTTGTTTCTGAAAAATTTGAACAAAAATTTTCATATCTGCTCTACAAGCTCACGGCCCAAAACTCAAAACTTTGAAATATCCTCTAGTATATTGTTCTCAACTCTGATACCATGTAGAAAATCATGTAGATTCACAAGCTCATGTAATCTACTAAAACAAGAGACAAGAATATACTTCAACTCTTTATAGCATAAGCACATAAGTATCGAGCAAAACAATAATCGATAAGAGGAAGAACATCAATGGCACATAACACAATAAATATCCGGGGAAAGACACAACTCAAAACCCCACTATCTGTATTGCATTAATCATAAATCCAATATGATAATAAAATTCTTGTTCTCACATGAACAGTCCCATCACTCAATAAAATAAATCTCCAACTCACAAGCAAGCTCAAGCCAAATCCAGTCCTCTTGTCTGCTCTCCAAGCTTTTTATTTCCTTACGTCCTTGTTCAAAGAATTCATATGAATACAACATGATCCTCTCAACCTTGATCTTAACCTACATAAGTATTTCCTATCCTCTGCTTGATGACTTCCTTTGGCCAATACTTAGCCAAATTTCCAAGCTCTCAAGCTTCTAATTCTTTGCACAATTCATGAGAGAATTAGCCCGTATTTAAAGGGAAATTCCTCATCCATAACTGCACAATCCAAAATTAGGTCCAGTTCCTTATTACATGCACCATTTGTACAACTCAGAAAATTATACAACAAATAGTAGAATGCCCCTGGACTCTAGTCTGAACTGGGTCTTTCTCAGAATCGACATGCATGAGTTTCTGATGAGGGAATATTCATGTAATTGGAGTAGCACTATTTAATGCATTAGTGCACCAACTGACTGTTAACTCACTATTAGTTCCTCAAACATTTTGGAACTAATTTAACTGGACTTAACTCAGTAAATTGAGTTAACCAATTACAACTCACAATTAGCTCATCCCAGACCCCTATAATATAGGGAGAACATATACATGACTTCATAAATACTTCCAACTTGAAATTCCTAAGTTAACTAAGTCAACTCACTCTAGTTATATTACAAATTGCTATGCAAATAGAATTAAATTTTAATTCTCAGTTTAATTCAAGGACAAATTAAACTGGAATTTCTGGATTCTATTTTTATCATTTCTTATTTCTATTTTCAACACTGTCATAGTCAAAACCATGTTGCACATGTTCTAGGATGAATTGGACAAGGGTTCCAAAACCATATACCCACAATCTATGGAGGTAAGAGTCTTCTATCAGAAAGACACTGTCAAGCAATATGGGGACACCATAGCACAGTACCAAGCTTGGTATCAGTATGTCATCGAGAGTCATCAAGTGAATGTTGCCAAATTGGTATTTTCCCAAACTTTTGAGTCATAGTGTATTGTCTTGTTAGGTTGTCTCTAGCCTTCTTTGTCTCACATGGGTACATGTGGAAAATGTATATTATTTGTAAATATGCTGTAAGTGAAATTCCAAGTGTCATTAGTGGAATGTGAATAATCACTATGTAATGTAACAAGTTAATTGTAAAGGAGGTTGAAGAGTCACGAGTGTATTCAAAGAGTCAAGTGGGAATGTCAAGGGTTACCACACCCTTTGTTATAAATAGAACCCCATAACTCATAGAATAAGATTTTGGGAGCCAAGCTTTTGGCTAGGCTTAGGATTAGAGAAGGCTTGGGAGTATTGTGACGAGCCTTAGCTTATCCACAATGTAGAGTGAGTATACTTCTTTCAAGGAGCATGTGTTCTTGATTGTAATGTTCCACTTTTGGGGCTAGTGGCTATCAATGGTGTATTTATGGATGGAACTTTCACTTATAGTAATAATAACTTAGCCAACACGTTTTCATGCATATGTTGTTATTGTACTTGGACTATTCTAGTTTCTTTAGCAACATGTGTTATTTAACTTACGCATTTGCTTATGCACTATTTTTTTTGCATTTATATGAATATGGTTGAAGGCGTGTTGTTGGATTAACCCGTTACTTTGTTTTGTGGACTATCCCGCATTGCAGCTTGTGATGTCATTCTTCTCATGTGTTCCTTTCATGCTGCGTACTATTATAGGTTTCTAAAGGGAACATTTCCTTCCCCCTCCGTGTGTTAGACTCCCCATGCATCTCAGTTGACTCGTTGCAAGGTCACACACTTGCTTCTGACCAAAGTCATCATAATTATCTCTGCACGCTTCATTATCACCCACTGATGAGACTCCTACTCCAAATGGCTTGAGTTCTATTTGGGACTTCTTACCAGGGAGATCCCCTTGAATTTTGGTGAGTTTAGCACCATCAACAATACCAAATTTTGAGCTTTCCTCATCATTCTTCATCCATTTCCATCCATACAATTGGAATTTCATCAACTGTCATCATGAATTCCTGCAACATCCTTCTAGGTAGCAAAACCATATATCAAATAGATAACCAATAATAATTAAAGTATACTTATCTCATCATGATTACCTTCTCATACCATTAACATCTTCATTGACCATCTCCATTTCAAACTTCCTTCATGCATAAGAGTGCCCAAGGATCAAACTTGATGACTAAGTTACAACTTTTCTTTCAGAGATTAGATTGGATGTTGATCATTATTTACATATTCTATAAAAGTATTAAATTCTTTAATCATCCTTAAGTAAGTCAAATGTTATTCTTTTTAAGAATCATATCTCCATATACCTAAGCATATTTTATGACATCCAACTTTCTTTCCACAAGATTCTATACATATGAATCATATCCAAAGTTTTATATTTTATATCCAACATGCATTCCTATGCTTTCATCCAATCATCTAGATATCCGTATATCTCACAAAGATCCTGGATCTTGAACCATTGCATTCCTTCATCCCTTTACCACTATTGACTCCACATTACATGGAATGCATACTAAATTTATCATAGTGTTTTTCCTAATAATCTTCCATAATTATGGTTCTTCCAGGATCATGATGATCCACTTAAGCAAGATGATTACCTCCAACATAGTGTTAGATAATACTTGGATGAAAATTATGCCAAAAATGGTCTATCTATCTATCTAGATGATCTCCATAAAGCAACTTAATCATGTATATTCTAAACATACCACTATCATATGTTGAATCTCTATATGATTCTCTACATAATACATTTTATCGTAAAGGAAATAACAACCTTCATAGAGAACATGATAGGCAATGAACCTTCTTTAGTACTAAAGGTCCTTCACTTATTCCTTCTTTGCCTTCTTCTCAGGTTCTTCCACTCCTTCGACTTCATGAGCTTCACTCCTTTCCTTTCTCTTATTATTTTTTTGGTTTGGACAATCCTTTGTAAAGTGTCCAAACTCATTGCACTTGCAACATTGAATCTTGGGTATGTCCTTCTTCTTGGAATTACCAAAATTTCCACTCTTCAACTTATTGGCTTGGGCTATAAAGGCTTGAGATTGCTCATCTGATCCAATATCATATTTTACTTTGATCATTGATTCTTCAAGGATGCATTAAGCCCACAATTCATCACAAGGAGTTGAATACTTCTTGGAGTAGATGCTTGTTGCAAAGCTACTCCATTCTAGTGGCAATGCATTTAATACACAAATGGTTACTCCAAAATTAGTAATAGGTTCTCCAAGTCCTTGCAGATGGTCTCTAAGTTGAGATACTTTCATGGAAAATGATGCGACATCCTCATCCTTTGATTTCTTCATCCTAGATAACTTGTTCCACAAAGACATATTATGTCCCGTAGTACTTACAAAATAAAAGATCACTAGATTTTCATACATGGCCTTGGAAGTCTTCATGTTTGCAAAAAATGGAAGAAGATAATGCTTAATTAATTCAACTATAATCCTTTGAGCTCTTACTACCCCTTTCTTTTACTTTTCTAGTTCTTGTGTCTTGTCCTTGCTTGGTTTAGCGATTTCCCCAATAACGTGTTTCATTACTTCTTGTTATGTGAGTATCAAGTCAATTCTTTTCTTCCATGATAGATAGTTTGATGCCCCAACAAGATTATTAATTTCGTTTCATAAAGAACCCATATGACTTGAATATTCAGACATGATGTAGTAATATGATACTTACTTGAGACCAAGATTCTTGATAATGATGTCTTCAACCTTCAATGCATTCAATATCTTTGAAGTGTCCTTGATAATAGATTTCTAAGTCCCTTAATTCTTTATTCAAAGATTCCTTTCAAATACATCTTGTTCCAGAGAAAGATCAACAATCTTCTTGAAGTCTTTCTCTGAGATCTTCCTTTGATGTGAGCTTGATGTAGACCCGATCTCCTTTAGTGTAGAAACCCTCTTTGCTTGAGCCCTTTCTCAAATGATTTATTTTGACAATCAATTTCTTCTTGAAGGGATTCATTTTTCCTTCCCCTTGACAAGTAAATAGTGTCATTTCAATTGCCTTCCTTATTCACCTTAGCTCTAAAACCATGTTAGAAAAATGTATAGGGGCGTCTATTAATCTTATTTTCCTTAAACTTGATATCTTCTTGTGAATCTTAATTATGTTATTTTATGTTCTTTAGTTATATATTTTCATCAAACAATATCAAGAAAAATAATTAAAACAATAGAGGACAAAAATAGTAGGCTCTCAGACAGATAAAAACCCCTCCAAGGGGAAAACCTAGAAACTCTTCTCTTCTTAGAATCTGCTTCAAATGAGATACAAATATCCAAACCCTGGATCAAGTCCCATTGGTACCAAGTTAGCACTTCTTCAAGTCCTTCCTTGATTCTGCATCAACCAACTTCAATACTGCAACTTCGACCTTCTTGAGACCCTAATCTAGCCTCTTCTTGAGACCTTCTTAGAGAGAGAAAACTCTACTAAAGTCAATAAGGTAAATATAGTGTTCCATCCTTTCCAATAATAATACTCTGCACTTCATCCTACTCCAACTTAGACTTGCAGTTTCAGCTTCCTTCTCCAACACCAAAAACCCTAGAACTTTGCACGTGTGAGAGAGATAGAGCCCAAAACCAAGATATTTTTTCCTTCTTTCTTCTCTTACACCTTCGCTCTCCTTCTTCTAGCTTCCCAACCACAGATCAAACTCTTTCTTGATAGATCAAACTTTTGTAGTGAGTGTATCTAACCGAGGTCGAAATGCTTCTTTATATAGCCTTCTCAAGGGGTCAAATCCCCTCCTTTAGGTCAACTTGTAATCGTTAGGGCCAACTTGTACATTTGAAGTTTCCTGGACTTTCTAGACTAAAAATAATTCTTTTTACAATTACTTTTTTCCAAGGGTCTTATGAATATGATGTTGACTTCTTTGACTCATGAAAATAAATCTTAAGACCTAACAAATCCTAGAAGCACAAAGAACATGCTTTTACCTAGAAGACCATCAATAATGAGCATGAAACCCATGCTTTAATAATAACTTTTTCTTTTTCTTTTTCTTTTCTTGTTTGTTACACAGGATAAATATTGAAATGAGTACAATAATTATGAAGACCTAAACTAGTTAAATTTCTCAACATAAATAAATGTACATTTTGAATGTGTACTTCACTCTTTTTGACCATGTACATTTTTTTTATCACATATTCACTCTAAAATGAGAGAGAAGGGAAATGGAGTAAAAGTTTGAAAATCAATATTTACTTCTCCACACCCTTTTTTTTTTCTTTCTAAGTCAGAACTAGAGAAATTTAAATCTTGAATCCCTCAGTTTTAAGATTTCACATTACTTTGATCACCAATTGAACTAAGCCCTTCAGACCACACTCACCCTTATTTAAAACCACCACATCATGTCATGTACTCAATGAGATTTGAACTATGATCTCTTTAGCTTAGCCCAAACAGACTTACCTTTAAACCACACATCACTATACTACAAAGCTCTTTTGTAAATACATTTAGCCTAAACTTTAATGAGGAGCTTTTTTAACTGCTTACCATACATGAGTTGAGGCCTACCAAGTTTTTGAATACTACGGAATCTCCACATCTTATCTTCGAATAGTTAAACATTCTTGAGTATTTATTGGTTATATTTGTCGAGAATTGTGTATTAAATTATTAAAATTGATTGAATAAATGTGTAGTTTTCCAAATATTTTGGAAATTCAATGGATATAAGCAAAGTTAAATAGAGGGCAACTTCTTACCTATCATGAATGTGGGTAGTCCATATTTAATAGGAGTCTGATAATAAAATAGATAAAAGGAGTGCCGTTTGCACGTTGCCTACTACGTATCACAGCGAATACCGAGGGAGCATTTCTTAAAATTATTGTGAGCCGGCTGAATTTCGATTAGCCAAGAATCCTATCTGTGGTCTATAGTTGGAATTTTATGGTCAAATTATTCGCTAATGGGTTTGAGTATAAACTAGGGTAAAAGTATTGTGGTTTTGCCCATTCCATACCTCAAGAAAACCCTAACGTAGCGAAAACTGTGGGAGTTGGCTGTTAATGTACAAGTATAAACCTTTCTTAAAAATATGGTGAGACAGCTGAAATTTTTATTTGCTTGGAATGGTAGAAAGCGATGGATGACAAAAGTGTTGACAGGACGAAACTTCTTACCTGTATCCGATGAATCCACACACGGAATCCATGAGGGGCCGGAAAAGGCCAAGACACCACAGTCCATTGAAATCTTTACCATCTGTAAGTCAGGTGGGTATTTCTGAGGGTTGCTACAGCAATGATTTCCTCGGTTGAAAATAAAAAAAAAGTGAGTGTGTTTGAGAGTTGTTACTGCAGCGAATTTTTCAATTGAAAAAAAAATAAAAAAATTCTAATGAGCTTTCTAATGAGCTGTATCTTATGTTGTGTTATTTGTTAATGGCTGTGTCGATCCAAGGCTCCTATGTGTTTCATGGATCTGTTAATTCTAACAATTTGTCTGTTTACTAACACTTGCGGGTTTTGGTGTAACAGCTAACAGCAATCGGTTCCAACAAGTAGTATTAAAGTTAGAGGTCTAGAGTTAGAAACACACTTGGTTCGCATTGAGGGAGGAGATTGTTGATGTTGATTCAACGCTCCGGTGTGTTTTGTGACTCTGTTAACTCTAGCAATGTATTTGTTTACTAACACCTGCGGGTTTTGATATAACAGCTATAGTGTCTCCAACATCTTAGAGTGTACAGGCCTTGAAAAATAAATATTCTTCAAAAAAAATAATAAACTATATAATAAAATAATAAAAAATTAATATTTTTTTTATAAATTTCACAGAAATATATCATAATTCAACCTGCGATTTCACATCAAAATACTTTAACAAAACACCCCCAAACACCTTCTATTTAAAACTCTATAATGAATAGAAATAATAATTTAAAATATGTTTCAAATTTGAAATTCCTACCTAATCAATGCAAACCGTCCTGTACAAATTTAACCGTCTTGTACAAATTTACGTCGACTTGAGTTAGCAGTCGCTATCGCTGGAGGTTGTCCTGCATATCTTGTTACGATTGAGATTTGATGGATACGGTGGTAAACTATTTGTGATTGGAAATGTATGGCCTCCGTACAGATCCCCATCAGTGCATTGATGACTGATAAATGGGTACTTTTTGTTGGTCGATATTTGGGAAAAATAAATAAATGTAATTTTTTTTTTTAAATTTTATAAGTAGTAATTTATCAGATTTGTATAACAACCTTATAGGGATAACAATCACAAGGGAGAGTCTAGCTTATAGCAAAGGGCTAGTTATGGCATCCAGGTAAATAGTGATCTTTAACCCACTTTACAACTAATATTAGTTGTATGTATTGAAATATAGTATTAACCATTTAATTTTATTTAATTTTTTATTTTTTTTTCCAAGTAAAATATAAGGATTAAATAAAAAAAGATAGAAATAGACTCCAATAATTATTTTTACAAAGATATTTAAGTATTATCTCCTATAAGTAGAGAAAATGAAAATTATTTATAGGAGAATTTTTTTTTTTCAAAATAGAGAAAATCAAAAAAGATTTCAAATAACTTTTTTCACACCTAATATAGATCATAATTGAAGAAAATGAGGTGATGTTAAAGGTTTAGTGAAGATGTGGGAAAATACTTCAAGTTGAGAGCACCATTTTAGATGAGTTATTGAATGGAGTGCATGTGGATATCAATTTGTTTTGTCCTTTTATGCTCCACCACTTGGTGAGAAATACCTAAGACATTTTGATTATTACACCAAAGAGTGGTAAGATTGTCCTACCTAATGACACATTTTGTGATTAGTTAATAAATTCTTTACTACGAAGAATTGCAACATTGTACTCAACTTCTCGAGAAGAAAATGCAATCACAAATTGCTTCTTGCAAGATGAAGCGACTAGAGTAGATCTATGGCAAGAGAAACATCCTAGTGTGGAATTTTGATCATCAACTAAACCACCCCAATTATAATTAGTAAAGTCCACAAGCTCAAAAGTACCTTGAATGTACCTCAAAATTCACTTTGCATCCTTTTAGTGACTCTCATGATGATATTGAGAGAATCAAGAGAAAAGGCCTATTGCAAAAGAGATGTTAGGACATGTATGAGTTAAATACAATAGAATCCCATATTGAGAGAATAAGAGAAAAGGCCTACTGCAAAGAGATGTGAGGACATGTATGAGTTAAATACAATAGAATCCCATATTGAGAAAATCAAGAGAAAAGGCCTATTGCAAAAGAGATGTTAGGACATGTATGAGTTAAATACAATAAAATCCCGACTAGTTGTCGATATAATAAAGGATTAACATGTGATGTTAAACAATTGGCAGAAAGGTTAATACTTATTTAAAATGGATTAGGCATAGGCTTACAATGTTGGCATTCATGTTTAGTTATCCAAACAAGTGTTTTAGATGGCTAAAGTCATTTTTTATCTCAAGTTTCCTTCCCAAAAGATAACACCTCCACATTTTAAAGCATGAATTGTAGCTGCTAATTCGAAATCACGAGTGGAATAGTTCCTCTCACGTTCATTTATCCTCCAACTCCTCCTTTACATGTATCGATGCACAAAACAAAATTTCCATTTGGATTAGCTATCTTTAATTGGTGGTGCACTTGTCAAGAAATTCAAATTTTACATCCTTCTTTTCTAAATAAGGGTTTGGTTGTGCTAGAGAACGCTTTAATAAAACTCCATAGTAGCCAACTAATTCATTGAAGATTCTAACCTTTGTAATATTCCTTTGGTTGAAGAGTCTAACCTTTGTAATATTCCTTTGGTGCAAACCATTCATTGATTGTTTCTTTTTTCTTAGGGTTTGCTATTATGGCTTATTTTCGATATGATGTGGTCCAAATAGTGAATCTACATTTGGTAGAATGCACACTTGCTCATTCTGGAATATAGTTGATTTTTCCTCAACACTTGTAAAACCATCCTAAATTAATGCTCATGCTTTTTTTTAGACCTTGAATAAATAAGTATGTCATTTAACAAAACAATGACAAACTTTTCCAAATAATCCTTGAAAATGCCATTCATTAAACACATGAAGACAATTGGAACATTTGACAACCCAAATGACACCATTATAAACTCATAATGACCATATTTAGTCCTAAAGGATGCCTTGCTAATGTATTGTTCTTTAATCTTTACTTGATGATATTCTGACCTCAAGTCAAATTTGGAGAAGGCCTTGGTGTAACACCCCAACCATTAGTCCCCATTGATATTGTAATTGTAGTTAATTATCTTATTGATATTTGTACTTAATCCTTTCCAACTACAAGATTCTGCACTTCGTCCTACTGTAACTTAGACTTGCAATTTCAGCCTCCTTATACAAAACCATAAACCCTATAACTTCACACGTGTGAAAGAGATAGATCCCAAAACCAGGATATTTCTTCCTTCTTTTTTCTCTTATACCTTCAGTCTCCTTCTTCTAGCTTCCCAACTACAAATCAAACTTGTGTAGTGAGTGTATCCAATTGAGGTTGAACTGCTTCTTTTTATAGCCTTCTCAAGGGGCTGAATTCCCTCCTTTAGGTCGACTTGTAACTGCTAGGTCTAACTTGTACTTTTGGAGTTTCCTGGATTTAATCCTCTATACAATTAATTTTTTTTCTGGGAAGGGTCTTATGAACATGATGTTGACCTCTTTAACTCATTACAATAAAACTAAAGACCTCACAAATCCCACTTACATAGGCTAGATATTGAAATGAGTACAATAATTGTGAAGAGTGAAACTAGTAAAAAATGTAGGAGTAAACGTTTGAAAATCCATATTTACTTTTCCACACCGTTATTCTTTTTCCTAGTGGATTACTAGGGGATTTGAACCTTGGATCTCTCAATTTTCACAGATTCCACATTAATTCAAGAACTAAGGCCCCAGGCTCACCCTCATTAAATCAACCAAAGTGAAATTTTGATCAAAGGAAAAGTAGATTTGGAATTACACAAAATAAGGTAAAATATAAATAAATATTTTAGGAAGAGTTTAAGTTAAGTTGATTCAGATTCTACAAAATAAAAAATAAAAACATATGTATAGAAAAATAGATTAAAAAGAATTTATTAAGAGAAATAATTTAATTGGTGATTAAAGTAATATAAATCTTAAGTAAACTAAAGATCCAAAATACATTAAGTAAACTTAAATTAATTTTAATATATAATAATAAAAATTTACACTTAAGTTAATTTTGATATATAATAACCTGTATTTACATGGAATTTTTTTTTTGTGAAGAGAAAAGTTCCAGGAAAGCTCTTTTAACTAGGTTGGTACTCCATAGTACCGCATATAGAGTAACTACTTGAGTATTACAGAGCTCTTTTAACTACTTACAATACATTTGGACTAAACTTTGATGGGGAACTCTTTTCACCGCTTACAATACATGAGTTGAGGCCTACAAAGTTTTTGAATACTACGGAATCACTCACGTCTTATCTCTGAAGAGTTAAACATTCTAGAGTATTTATTGGTTACATTTGTTGAGAATTGTGTATTAGATTATTAAAATTGATCGAATAAATGTGTAGTTTACCAAATATTTTGGAAATTCAATGGATATAAGCAAAGTTAAATAGAGGCCAACTTCTTACCTATCAGAATGCGGGTAGTCTATCGTCCAAATTTAATAGAAGTCTGACAATAAAATAGATAAAAAGATTTGCGGTTTGCACGTTGCCTACTTTATAAAACAACTCTAACGTATTGCAGTGAATACCGAGGGAGAATTTCCTAAAAAATATTGTGAGCCGGCTGAATTTTTATTAGCCAAGAATGCTATCTGAAAAGCTTTCTGAAACTTAATTTAAGAATGTCGGTGGTCTAGAGTTGGAATTTAATTGTCAAATTATTCGCTAATAAAATAGGGTAAAAGTATTGCGGTATGCCCATTCCATAATTTAAGAAAAAACCTAACGTCTCGCAGTGAAAACTGTGTGAGTCTTCTCACCTGTCTCCGCTGAATCCATGCACGACATCCATTAGGGCCTGGAAAAAGTGGGGCAGAGTGTTGCCAAGACACCACAGTCCATTGTTAAGCCTTTGATATATTGAATTCTTTACCTTCCGTAAGTCAAGTGGGTAGGTCTGAGCGTTGTTACACCAATGATTTTTTCAGTTGAAAAAAAAAAGGTTTGGTGGGCAATGGGAGTGTACAGCTTGTGAGAAACTGTTATTTTAGGAAGAGTTTGCATTTTTTAATGAATGAATATAAATTGTTAAACAATAAATAAGAAAATCATCCAAGGCACACTAGCAAACCTTGACTGAAAAGTGAATGTAATTAATAGAGGAGATTGAGAGCTATTGAAACTTCTAGGAATTGGATGAAAAAAGCACTGTTGCTATGATGAGTTATTGAATGGAGTGCATGTGGATATCAATGTGTTTTGTCCTTTTATGCTCCACCTTGTTGTGAGAAATATGTATGAAATTTTTATTATTACACCAAAGATTGATAAGATGGCCCTAGTGAATGACTCATTTTGTCATTGGCTATTGAAGCCAAATAAATTCTTTATTGGGAAGAACTACAACATGGTACTCAACTTCTGGAGAGGACAATGTAATCACAAATTGCTTGTTGCAAGATGAAGCTACTTGTGTAGATCTACATCAAGAGAAACATCCTAGTGTGGAATTTTGTTCATCAACTAAACCACCCCAACTAAAATTAGTAAATTCCGCAAGCTCAAAAGTACCTTGAATGTACCTCAAAATGCACTTTGCATCCTTTTAGTGTCTCTCATGATGATCTTGAGAGAATCAATAGAAAAGGCCTGTTGCAAAAGAGATTTTCGAACATGTATGAGTTAAATACAATAGAATCCCAACTAGTTGTCTATACAATGAAGGATTAACATGTGATATTAATCAATTCGTAGAAAGGTTAACCCATATTTAAAATGGAATAGGCATAGGTTTACAAGGTTGGAATTCAAGGTTAGTTATCCAAACAAGTGTTTTGGAATTAAAGTATACTTATCTCATCATGATTATTTTCTCATACCATTAAAATCTTCATTGACCATCTCCATTTGAAACTTCCTTCATGCATCAGAGTGCCCAAGGATCAAACTTGATTACTAAGTTACAACTTTTCCTTTTGGAGATTAGATTGGATGTTCATCATTATTTACATATTCTAGAAAAGTATTAAATTCTTTATACATCCTTAAGTAAGTCAAATGTTATTCTTTTTAACAATCATATCTCCATATAGCTAAGCATATTTTATGACATCCATCTTTCTTTCCACAAGATTCTATACATATGAATCATATCTGAAGTTTTATATCCAACATGCATTCCTATGCTTTCATCCAATCATCTAGATATCCATATATCTCACAAAGATCCTGCATCTTGAACCATTGCATTCCTTCATTCCTTTACCAGTATTGACTCCACATTACATGGAATGCATACTAAATTTATCATAGTGATTTTCCCAAGAACCTTCCATAATTATGGTTCTTCTAGGATCATGATGATCCACTTAAGCAAGATGATTACCTCCAACATAGTGTTAGATAATACTTGGATGAAAATTATGCCAAAAATGGTCCATCTATCTATCTAGATGATCTCCATAAAGCAACTTAATCATGTATATTCTAAACATACCACTATCATATGTTGAATCTCTATATGATTCTCTACATAATGCATATTATCGTAAAGGAAATAAAAACCTTCATACAGAACGTGATAGTCAATGAACCTTCTTTAGTAGTAAAGGTCCTTCACTTATTCCTTCTTTGCCTTCTTCTCAGGTTCTTCCACTACTTCGACTTCATGAGCTTGACTCTTTTCCTTTCTCTTATTATTTTTTTGGTTTGGACAATCCCTTGTAAAGTGTCCAAACTCATTGCACTTGAAACATTCAACCTTGGGTATGTCTTTCTTCTTGGAATTACCAAACTTCCCTTCTTCAATTTATTGGCTTGGGCTATAAAGGCTGGAGATTGCTCATTTGATCCAATATCATATTTTTGATCATTGATTCTTCAAGGATGCATTAAGCCCACAATTCATCAAAGGGAGTTGAATACTTCTTGGAGTAGATGGTTGTTGCAAAGCTACTCCATTCTAGTGGCCATGCATTTAATACAAAAATGGTTACTCCAAAATTAGTAATAGGTTCTCCAAGTCCTTGCAGATGGTCTCTAAGTTGAGATACTCTCATGGAAAATAATGCCACATCCTCATCCTTTGATTTCTTCATCCTAGATAACTTGTTCCACAAAGACATATTTTATCCAGTTGTACTTACAAAATAAAAAATCACTAGATTTTCATACATGGCCTTGGAAGTCTTCATGTTTACAAAAAATGGAAGAAGATAATGTTTAATTAATTCAACTATAATCCTTTGAGCCCTTACTACCCCTTTCTTTTACTTTGCTAGTTCTTGTGTCTTGTCCTTGCTTGGTTTAGCGATTTCCCCAATAACATGTTTCATTACTTTTTGTTCTGTGAGTATCAAGTCAATTCTTTTCATCCATGATAGACAGTTTGATGCCCCAACAAGATTATTAATTTCCTTGCATAAAGAACCCATATGACTTGAATATTCAAACATGATGTAGTAATATGATACTCACTTGAGACCAAGATTCTTGTTAATGATGCCTTCAACCTTCTTGATGCATTCAATATCTTTGAAGTGTCCTTGATAATAGATTTTGAAGTCCCTTAATTCTTTCTTCAAAGATTTCTTTCAAATACATCTTGTTTGAGAGAGAGATTAACACTCTTCTTGAAGTCTTTCTCTGAGATCTTCCTTTGATGTGAGCTTGATGTAGACCCGATCTCCTTTAATGTAGAAACCCTCTTTGCTTGAGTTCTTTCTCAAATGATTTCTTTTGACATTCAATTTCTTCTTGAAAGGATTCCTTTTTCCTTCCCCTTGACAAGTAAATAGTGTCATTTCAACTGCCTTCCTTGTTCACCTTAGCTCTGAAACCATGTTAGAAAAATGGATAGGGGTGTCTATTAATCTTATTTTCGTTAACTTTGATATTTTATTGTGAACCTTAATTATATTATTTTATTTTCTTTAGTTATATATTTTCATCAAACAATATCAAGAACAATAATTAAAACAATAGAGGACAAAAATAGTAGGCTCTTAGACAGAGAAAAACCCCTCCAAGGGGAAAATCTAGAAACTCTTCTCTTCTTAGAATCTTCTTCAAATGAGATACAAAGATCCAAACCCTAGATCAAGTCCTACTGGTACCAAGTTAGCACTTCCTCAAGTCCTTCCTTGATTCTGCATCAACCAACTTCAATACTGCAACTTCGACCTTCCAACTCTAATACTCAGCTTCGACATTGTAATTTCAGCCTTGTAGCTTCTCTTGAGACCCTAATATAGCCTCTTCATGAGACCTTCTTAGAGCAAGAAAACTCTACTAAAGTCAACGAGGTCAATATAGGGTTCCATCCTTTCCAATTACAATACTCTACACTTCATCCTACTGCAACTCAGACTTGTAGTTTCAGCCTCCTCCTCCAACACCAAAAACCCTAGAACTTCGCACGTGTGAGAGAGATAGAGCCCAAAACCAAAATATTTTTTCCTTCTTTCTTCTCTTATACCTTCGCTCTCCTTCTTCCAGCTTCCTAACCATAGATCAAACTCTTTCTTGATAGATCAAATTTTTGTAGTGAGTGTATCTAACTGAGGTTGAATTGCTTCTTTATATAGCCTTCTCAAGGGGTCGAATCCCCTCCTTTAGGTCAACTTGTAATCGTTAGGGCCAACTTGTACTTTTGGAGTTTCCTGGACTTTTTAGACTCAAAATAATTCTTTTTACAATTACTTTTTTCCAAGGGTGTTATGAACATGATGTTGACTTCTTTGACTCATGAAAATAAATCTTAAGACCTAACAAATTCTAGAAGCACAAAGAACATGCTTTTACCTAGAAGACCATCAATAATGAGCATGAAACCCATGCTTTAATAATAACTTTTTCTTTTCTTGTTTGTTACATAGAATAAATGTTGAAATGAGTACAATAATTATGAAGACCAAAACTAGTTACATTTCTCAACATAAATAAATGTACATTTTGAATGTGTACTTCACCCTTTTTGACCATGTACATTTTTTTATCACATATCCACTCTAAAATGAGAGAGAAGGGAAATGGAGTAAAAGTTTGAAAATCAATATTTACGTCTCCACACCCATTCTTTTTTTTTCTTTCTAAGTCACAACTGGGGAAATTTAAACCTTGGATCCCTCAGTTTAAAGATTTCACATTACTTTGATCACCAATTGAACTAAGCCCTTGAGACCACACTCACCCTTATTTAAAACCACCCTAATTTGTTATTTTGAATTTAAATCTTATTAATACATTATTATAGTTGATAAAGAGAATCTATTAATATCTTTACTTTGGAGGTGCAAACCATTAAAGGTAGAAAATCTATTTATTATGAAGGCTTCATTTATAATAAAAATATTGATTTTTTAAAATTAATTTTATTTATTTATTATAAAAAGATTTTTATAAAATAACACACATAAATTTTGAAATTGAAAATGAAATGGATTAAGAATGAAATTATTATTATAAATTTAAATAATTTTATTAATTCAAACCATTTATTAAAAAATATTACCTTTCTATAATTAAAAAAATATAAATTAAAATATTAAAAATGTGATAATTAATAAGAATAATTAAATTATTAAATTTAATGATTAAAAATAATAAAATATTAAATTTATATGATTAAAAATAATATAAATTAAAAATATTAAAAGTGTGATAATGAATGAGGAGAATTAAAAATGATTTTACAAGAAAAGGAAAAGTTTGATCAAAGGAAAAGTAGATTTGAGCTGGGGAGGCTTCTCTCCAAGCTTTTTGACAATAGGAATAAAATCTTAAATCAAAATAAATAATTTGTTTCTCTCCAAGCTTTTTGACCATAGGAATAAAATCTTAAATCAAAATAAATAATTTGTTTCTTTAAGTCCAATAGACCAATGTTTGGTCTCAGTGGACGTTAAACACCACCACCATCATCATCAATAAAGAAAAAATATAAATAAATATTATATGCAGGAAAAGTAGATTTGAAATTATATAAAATAAAGAAAAATATAAATAAATATTTTTGGAAGAATTTAAGTTAACTTGATTTGGATTTTATAAAATAAAAAAAAATATGTATAAAAGAAAAAGATTAAAGGAAAAGTTTATTGTGGGGGTAACTGTATGGGTGATTGAAGTAATGTGATTTTCGAGTAAATTAGAAATCCAAGGTTTAAATTTGTTTGTAAATGATAGACTCTTGACTCCAAATTTACACTAAAAAAAATTTAAGTTAATTTTTTTGTTTTAATAGAAACATTTCTACAACTTTGATGGAGAGCTCTTTTAACTACTTGGTACTACAAAGTACCAAGTATTGGGGTTGTACAACATACCACATATTGAGTAACTTCTTGAGTACTACAACTCTTTTTCTTTTTTTTACACCAAGAGTACATCTAACTACCTGTAAGTCGATATACTAAGATCTTTCCTATGATTTGAGCAAAGCGAGACTCTCGTGCCGGAATCTGCTCTGGAGCAGCCACCACAACAGGTCATGTACTCAATAAGATTTGAACCATAGTCTCTTCAGCTTAACCCAATAAACTTACCTTTAAAGCACACATCACTATACTACAAAGCTCTTTTAAATACATTTAGACTAAACTTTAATGAGGAGCTCTTTTAACTGTTTACAATACATGAGTTGAGGCCTACCAAGTTTTTGAATACTACGGAATATCTCCACATCTTATCTCCGAATAGTTAAACATTCTTCAGTATTTATTGGTTATATTTATTGAGAATTGTGTATTAAATTATTAAAATTGATTGAATAAATGTGTAGTTTTCCAAATATTTTAGAAATTCAATGGATATAAGCAAAGCTAAATAGAGGGCAACTTCTTACCTATCATGAATGTGGGTAGTCCAAATTTAATAGGAGTCTGATAATAAAATAGATAAAAAGAATTGCCGTTTGAACGTTGCCTACTGCGTATCACAGTGAATACCGAGGGAGCATTTCTTAAAATTATCGTGAGGCGGCTGAATTTTGATTAGCCAAAATGCTATCAGTGGGGATAACTCATACCGAAAAGCTTTCTGAAACTTCCTTAATATAAGAATGTCGGTGGTCTATAGTTGGAATTTTATGGTCAAATTATTCGCTAGTGGGTTAGAGTATAAAATGCCGCGACTTTTTGAAAGTCTTTCCGGCGATTTTTTCCGGTGAAAATCCGGCAGTAATTTATTGAAATCCAAGTTTGATAGCTAGTTTCTGCACAATGAAAGCGTCCCAGGGGTTTTTCAGGGTGCTGAATCCGAATATGCAGTTAAAAAACCATTTTAACTGCAACAAATCATGATTTCATCTCAATTTCTTCCGCCGGATTCCTTCACCGGAATCTCAAAAAGTCGCATTATAGACAATAAAATAGGGTAAAAGTATTGCGGGTTTGCCCATTCCATACGTCAAGAAAACCCTAACGTACCGACAACGGTGGGAGTTGGCTGTTAATGTACGAGTATAAACCTTTCTTGGTGAGGCAGCTGAATTTTTTATTTGCTTGGAATGGTAGAAAGCGATGGATGACAAAAGTGTTGCTAGGACGAAACTTCTTACCTGTATCCGATGAATCCACACACGGAATCCATGAGGGGCCGGAAAAGGCCAAGACACCACAGTCCATTGAAATCTTTACCCTCTGTAAGTCAGGTGGGTATTTCGGAGAGTTGCTACAGCATTTCTTCAGTTGAAAATAAAAAAAAGGTGAGTATGTTTGAGAGTTGTTACCGCAGTGAATTTTTCAATTGGAAAAAAAAAAATTCTAATGAGCTGTGTCTTGTGTTGCGTTCTCGTTAATGGCGATCCGGTATTTTTATTGAATCTGTTAATTCTAGTAATATGTCTCTTTACTAACATTTGCGGGTTTTGGTGTAACCGCAATCGTGGCTCCAACAAGTGGTATGAGAGTCAGAGGTCTTGAGTTCGAAAACACCTGCTCGCGTTGAGGGGGAGATTGTTGCGCTCTGGCAGTGTTGATCCAACGCTCCCATGACCGCATGTGCATGCGGTGTTGATCCAACACTCCCATGCCCTCATGTGCATGTTTCATGGATCCGTTAACTCTAGCAATGTGTCTGTTTACGAACACCTGCGTTTGTGTCTGTTTACTAACACCTGCATGTTTTGGTTTAACGGCAATAGTGTCTCCAACATCTTGGAGTGTACACCCCTTGAAAAATAGCTGTTCTTCAAAAAAAATTAATACACTGTATAATAAAATAATAAAAAATTAATATCTTTTTATAAGTTTCACAGAATTATATCATAATAAAGATTTCAAAATGTGATTTCACATCAAAAATACCTTAACAAAACACCCAAAACAACTTTTATTTAAAACTCTATAATCAATAGCAATATTAAAATTATAAAAATAATAATTTAAAATTTGTTTAAAATTTGAAATTCCTACTTAATCAAAGCAAACCGCCTTGTACAAATTTAACCGTGTTGTACAAATTTACGTCGACCTGAGTTAGCAGTCGCTATCGCTGGAGGTTGTCCCGCATATCTTGTTACGATTGAGATTTGATGGATACGGTGGTAAACTATTTGTGATTGGGAATGTACCGTTGGAAACGTATGGCATCTGTACGGATTCCCATCAGTGCATTGATGACTGATAAATGGGCACCTTTTGTTGGTCGATATTTGGGAAAAATAAATAAATGTAATTTTTTTTTTAAAAGAATTTTATAGGAAGTAATTTATCAGATTTGTATAACAACCTTACAGGGATAACAATCACAAGAGAGAGTCCGCTTATAGCAAAGGGCTAGTTATGGCATCTAGGCAAATAGTTATCTTTAAGCCACTTTACAACTAATATTACCTGTATGTATTGAAGATATCAATGCATTGAAATATAGTATTAACAATTTATTTATTTATTTAAGTTATATATAGGGATTAAATAAAAAAGATAAAAATAGACTCCAATAATTATTTTTATAAAGATATTTAAGTACAATTTTTTATTACTAAAGAAAATGAAAATTATTTATAGGAGAAAACTCTTTCTCAAAATAGAGAAAGTCAAGAAAGATTTCAAATAACATCCTTCACACCTAGCATAGATCATGATTGAAGAAAATGAGGTGATGCTAAAGGTTTAGTGAAGGTGTCAGCTCTTCAGTGGGAAAATACTTCAAGTTGAGAGCACCGTCTTACATGAGTTATTGAATGGAGTGCATGTGGATATCAATGTGTTTTGTCCTTTTATGCTCCACCAGGTGGTGAGAAATATCTATGAAATTTTGATTATTACACCAAAGAGTGGTAAGATTGTCCTACCGAATGACACATTTTGTCATTCGCTAATAAATTCTTTACTACGAAGAATTGCAACATGGTACTCAACTTCTGGAGAGGAAAATGCAATCACAAATTGCTTCTTGCAAGATGAAGCTACTAGAGTAGATCTATGGCAAGAGAAACATCCTAGTGTGGAATTTTGATCATCAACTAAACCACCCCAACTATAATTAGTAAAGTCCACAAGCTCAAAAGAACCTTGAATGTAACTCAAAATTCACTTTGCATCCTTTTAGTGACTCTCATGAGAAAAGGGCTATTGCAAAAGAGATGTTAGGACATGTATGAGTTAAATACAATAGAATCCCATATTGAGAGAATCAAGAGAACTAGGTAAAACTATATCACTTTCATTTCTTGGATCATCTCATAGGACAATTGAGAATGAATGCATTCTATTTTTTATTAGAAGGTACGAAACATATGGCTACTCAGGTTCAGGCTAGAAAAAACCCATCTCCACACTTCATTTATCATAAGGCTTTAATTAAATTATTAATTGAAAATCAGTTGGAAAAGGTTGGAAGAACATGGAGTCATTTTCTATTATGGGGAGGATTACAACCCCAACCCCCTAAGCCTAAACAAGGAAGGAAAAAGGGTACCAAACAAATCAAGAACCCTTAGGAAGAGACCTCCTCCGTTGAAAGAAGGAAGAGAAAACCTCATCTTCTATTCCTAAAATACCCAAATTTTATTCTAGAAGAAGTGTGAGGCTTAGAAAAGCACAACCCACTGTAAACGCTCCTCCTACTGCAAATATTTCTCCTATTGTGAATTATCCTACCAAGAACCCTCATGCTAAAGGTCCACCAGCAAAAAGTCAATGACTAAAGAAAACCAATAGAAAGAAGGATGAAGCTCATGATGAAGAAGTTTCAACTTAAAAAGAACCCACCTTGTTTGAGATGTCCAAGGGAGGTAAAATAACCTCACACCAAGCCCTTAAACAAATTGAGACTAAATATAAATTGAAGAAAAACCCTGAACTTGTCAAAGAAGTCATAGATGTGGATAGTATTCCACTAAAAGACCTAATCATAAACAGGGATAAAGCTACAGGTTCAAAAATGTCGAAGAAAACAAAGACAACCAAGAAGAAAATCCCCATGGAGACTAGACAAAGAAAAAAATAGAGGATGGCTCAGGTGGACGTTATGTTGGAAGCAAGCAATACCCTTAGCTGAGAGCTGGTTGCCATATTTTTGGGTTTTGTTTTTGGTCTTTTCACTATCAAAGTGAAATTTTGATCTGGCACCGGTAAATCACTTGCTAACGTCTTAAAATAAAAAGGCACAAACGAGCAATGGCAATTTTATTATTAGTGCATTTTGGAGAACAGACTAAAAAAAGCACTAACTGTCAGCTTGTCAGTGAAATCATCAATTCTGGCAGCTAAAGGATAGACATCATCATTATTAGTAAAATACAAGATGGATAGCTGAAAAGGTAGGAGCTACACAACAAGAGGACCGATTTTGGAGGGATGACAAGAATCAATGAGGCATAACAATGATACATTTTCTTAGCCTTGTTTTTAGGATAGATTCAACAAGTTTTTTTGATTAAAAATTAGATATGTTTAGAAGATATTTTTACATGCATGTATCTAAGAGATATGTACTATTATATTTGGATTACTGTAATTAATTTTAGAGACAAAACTATTTAGTTATTATTATCTATATAAGCAGTGACTGTAGAAGAAAAATTGGTTGGAAACTTCTAGAAAAATAAGCATCTTTTGTGTATTATTGATTAGATTTTAATGAAAGCAGTCTTCATGATAATTTTTCATAAATTATTGCGTTCCGATTCCCTGTCCATCTTCTTAGTTTAATATATTCCTCATGCCTGATATACTAAGTGTTTGAAATTGGGACTCATATGTTTATGCTCCCGTTTCTTTATTTTTAGACATTTAACAATTGCTTTTTTTTCCTTAACCACTGTAGTAATTTCCTTCATTTTTCTTCTGAATTCCTTAAAGTGTCAAAGCAATTATCACTACCTTGAGTTGTGTTTTTCTCATTGAAAACTGTTGTTATATAAGCCTGATTTGGTCAGACTCTATGCCCAATGGTTGGATTTTCTCATAGTCCAACCAAACTCAGTCATTCTTAAATAAATCTAACCATAGGACTTAATTGTAAACCTTCTACTACTGTGACCTTGAGTAGTTGAGTTTAGGGAGATATCCCTCTCTAGGTTGAAGGGCCATCTTCCAATCTCAAATATGTTTGAGGTTACCTTACATTTTTTCCTGTGGCTAGGGTTTTGTCTAAGTGATAACATTTTGGCGCCATTGTCGGGGAATGAAAGGTACATTCTATACAACTGATTTCATTGTTTAGAACAGATCTCTCAGGGAAAATAGAGATTTGTACATCAATTTTTGGCTGCAAAGTGTTTTCTCTGGCAACTCCATTGTCAGAAGGATTCATAGCTCAAATGATTCAATGGTTATTTCACTAGGTCAATGAAGAACTCAGATGCTGCTATTATTGTTTCAAGATATGAAAGTTAGATTTTACAATTATTCTTTGTTTTCCTAAACATCTACCCAAAGATGAGTATTTTCTAAGAAATGGACCAAAATTTAGTGGTGATGATTTGAGCCTAACTTTGAAACATATCGCAAATTTCATGACTTTACTAATCTTCTTAATGTCTAGTGTGAAGAGGTATACATGAGATTTTTTTGTGATTCATTCCAAGGGAAGTGAAAAAATTGGATTGAATGTTTGTCTATGAAGTCCATAACAACATTTTGGGTTATCTTCTTGGAAACATGGATGTGTTATATTATTTCGATGACTAGCCCCAGTAGTTAAATCGGGGGGTTAGAGAGGGGTGGTAGCCCCCCTTTATGGGGTCCGGGGCAACACCTCGGGGAATTTTTTTTGGACCCTATATTAGGTGGGCATACCTACCTATGGTTCGGTGCATGGATTTCACACACGGTTTTGGGCGCAATGGTTTTTGGTCCATGGTATTTTGTAGACCTCGTTAAGAGGCCTACGGTTATGTTCTATTCTAGGGTTAAGGCATTGGGGTTTATGGATGCTTTGACATGTATATATATGTATTGTAACATTGAATGGAATAGAATGAAAAATCAATCTGGTAGTCCCAGTTTTGGCATCCAGGGGAAAAACTCTATATATAATTGTTTTATGTGTTATGCTCTCACCATTGTTTTTTTTTCTGGTTTTAGAATTCATATGAAAGTAATTTTTGTATGAGGTTAAAACCTATAGGATGGAGAAAAATGAATCTGTAGTAGATCATGTTTCCATTCAAGGATTTAGAGAATGGAATGATGGGTATACTAATGGTGAAGTGGATAATTATTTTTTATGCGTTTTTTTCCTCTTATCTAAAGTCATGCAAATGTAGC
Organism: Pinus tabuliformis; assembly: GCA_031772625.1. Taxonomy (NCBI): domain Eukaryota; kingdom Viridiplantae; phylum Streptophyta; class Pinopsida; order Pinales; family Pinaceae; genus Pinus; species Pinus tabuliformis. The sequence continues at coordinate 635,473,481 of CM062812.1, read as the reverse complement.
TCAAAAGAAGAGATTCATTTCTTAGAAGAGTTTTCCAAGGAAATTCAAATAGAGCTTGTAACCTTAGAGGATCAACAATTTTTTTCCATATCAATGTCATTCTTTTGGAATTTATTCTCAACAACAACGAAAATACATATTACTTCCCTCTGTTATTGAGAGGGGAATTTTTTGTGTTGGATTATGAATTTGAAATAGAAAACATGCATGAAAATTTAAACCATCATAACCAAATTACAAAATACATTGAAGATCAAGCAATATATGACATATATGATTTTGATGATCCTATATCCATTTATATTGAAGGGTTTTTTTTAGTTCAAATTTTCAACCATGGTTTCACTGTGAAGATAAAGTTTATTTTGAGCTATCGTTATATTGTCAAGTTTTTATTTTAACCAAGTATAATCCAAGAGTCTGGTTTTCAAATCAGATGTTAGATTGGTTGCATTGGGAGTTTGAAATAACCTGAAGAAAGATAAAGTAAACTACTTAGAATTGGAACAATGTACATAAATAAGTTCACAAGACAGAGCATCCTTTCATTTTTTCATTTCAGTTTTTAGTTTTTAGCAGTTGGCCAATGACATTGAAATCAAGATTTAAGCTTTAGAAGATAAGAATTTACCCCATATTTTTCCATTTCAGGAACTTTCTTTTGAAGTTTCATTTCAGGAGAAGCAAAAATTTATATTGCTGCCCCTTGGTTTTGAGAATGGAAAATATTATGACTTTAATCATGAGCTTGACAGTTCACAACTGAAGCAAAATGAACAACCCATTTCCTTTTTAGCAGGGCATTGAGAAATACTGAATTGAAATACATCATAATGGACAAATAAGCATATGCGTTGATTAAATCACTCAAAGATTTTAGGGTCTTTATACTACATTCTCATGTAATTTCCTATGTATCAGATGTTGCAATAAAAATTATTTTGATCCAGCCTGATAGTGATGGAAGGAGGGGGAAGTGGACTCATAAGATGCTAGAATTTGATTTGGAAATCAAGCCTACCAAACTAATCAAAGGATAGGGCTTAGCTAAATTAATGAATGAAACAAATTTTGACACTTTTGGTGTAAATTCAATTATGGTTATCAGATTTTCCCGGGGAAGAGTCAATGGTTAAAGTGGATGACCATTTCAGAGATTCTTCATGGTATACTGATATCATTTACATATTGCAGAATCTACAAGTGCCACCGGGGACAAATAAAACTCGGGCCTGATTCTTGAGGCTTAGATATATTAAATACATCTTCTGGATGGTTATTTATTTTGGAAAGACCCACAAGGAATATTATTGAATTTCGTATTAGAAAATGAAGCCAAAGAAATTATCAAATAATTTCATGAAGGAGCCTCTGGAGGACATCATTACTGGAAGGCTACTACTAATAAGATATTAAGAGCAGAGTTTTATTGGCCTATAATTTTTTCTAATGTCCGAGAGGAAGTTGCAACATGCCATAAATGCCAGTTGTTTGAAGACAAAGCCAACTTAATGTCTCTACCTTTAAAACCCATTTCTATAGAATCACCATGTCAATAATGGGGCCTTGAATTCATAGCAAACATTCATTCGACATCTTCAACATAACACAAATGGATCTTAGTAGGGACAAATTACTTTACCAAATGGATTGAAGCACTCCCAAGTAGACAAGCTATTGATCTCGTTGTTATTCAATTTTTAGAAAACATACTTTCCAGGTTTGGTAGTTCGAAAAGAATTATTACTAATAATGTCTAGTGTTTCAAATCCAAAAGACTAATAAAATTTTGTGATGAATACCATATTAAACTTAGTCATTCCACAACCTATTACCCTCAAGGTAATGGACTGGTTAAGTCCTCAAACAAAATCCTTATCAGGATTATCAAGAAGCTGTTAGAAGCCAACAAGAAATATTGGAATACAAAGCTTAAGTTTTCCTTATGGGCAGACTGGATCAGTACAAAAAGGTCAATAGGCACTACCCCTTTTAATTTAGTATATGACATTAATTCAACATTTCTAGTTTCAATTAGAGTCCATGTTATGAGATATTTACATGAATTACGAGAAGAAACAAATTATATGCAAAGGAGAATAAATTAGTTAATTGAGGTACAAGAGAACAAATAAATGGTGTATGAAAAGTCTCAAGAAGTTTAAAATCAGATCAAGAAGGTTTTTGACAAAAAGACAAAGGAAGATGATTTTAAGTGCCTAGACATAGTCTTGAAATGGAATGCCCGCATTGAGGACAAAGGTAAGAATGGAAATTTTGACAACATCTAGAAGGGTACATACAAAATTGTAGCGTTCCATGGTAAGAATAGTTTTATTCTAGAAGATCTGGAAGAAGTGTTGCTGCCCGCAGGTCCAGTCAATGGATGTTTCCTAAAACAATATATTTCCTTAACAAAGAATGTTTATATTTTCATTGTAAATATCGATATTTTCTGAAGTACTTGCAAGTGTGGATAAGAATTATGAAGAGATTGAAGCCTGAGGAGAAGGCCTTAAGATTATGCTAATGTTTACCAGATAATAAAATTGTTTACAGAAGTTATGATTTTTCAAAATCCCAACAAACTCTGTAAAAATAAAATGTTTTTTGAAAGATGTTTTTCTTTATTCAGAGTCAGTCGAAGTATTTCTTTAAGCAAGATTTTTGTAATAAATAGGCCTATGATTTTTGGGGTTCTTGCTTCCATCAGTGACCAACAACATCCCTGTGGAGCTAGATGTTATCACATTTATTTAAGTTTAATTTTTTTTAATACTGACAATTATAGTGTCAGTGAAGTATTGTAATAAACAAGAAACAATGCTAATAGTGGGACTATGAGTGCTATTGTGAGTTTGGTAAAAAAAAATTATGAGAAAAATACACTGATAACGGGAGTGTCAACGTTATCGAGGATTTGCTAGTAACTAGAGTATCAACGCAATACATTGAAATTTGAAATTTCAATTTTGAAATACACTGACATGTTCCACGTCAACAAAAATGTTCTTATTAGCCGATCATGTTATGCTAAATTTGAAAGGTTAAATGTACATGCTAAAAGAGCGTTTGCCACAACTGAAGAGGCATGTAGTTATTTTGTAATCATTAAAGGGTTAAATATTTGTTTTACTCGTCAATTGGTTATCTAACACATGCTTGAACACCATTGTTTTCCCATATGGTAATTTACCCATTTCAATTGTGATTTTTGTTAACTTTAATTGCTGGATAGTCATTCGGTTGAAGTTACTTCGTGGAGAACCAAGATCGAATGTTGATCCTTTCTTCTCCATGATCGTCAGACATAAAGGCAATGGGGAAAAGTGGGAGGCTAAATAGAACTGAACCAAAGTTGCCCGATCTTCTTGAGATTTATCCGGACGTTCAACTGTAGTTTCAAGAGGTTGGATGGGATGATTTTTTCAAATGATGCAACAAATTCCATGATGAGGTTCATGAACATTTTCCCAGGGTTTCGATCGTCAGCATGTGGAGGTTAGAGAGATTTATCATTTAGTTCCAAGTGATAGAGGACTTGATTTCATAAGTCATATATTTTCCTACAGATGGTGAAAGAACCTTTAGGAGCCACGTCTTAGCCAGGATGGGTGTGCCTTTCTTCCTAAAGGCCAAATTCAGGGAAAGGAATTGGAAGGCAGGGGTGTAGAGGTCTTGGTTGGAAGAAAACTGCTGCAAATTACCCAGTCATATTTCACATGTTAAGGTCACTATAACCGGGTAAAGCTATGTCACTTTTGTTTCTTAGCCCATATGGAAGGATGATTGAGAATGAATGCATGCTATTTTGTATTACAAAGTCTGAAACATATGGATGCTTGGGTTCAGGCTAGAACATATTCATATCCACACTTCATTTATCATAAGGCTTTAATTAAATTATTAATTGAAAATCATTTTGAAAAGGATCGAAGAACATGGAGTCATTTTCTGTCCTAGGGAGGATTTCAATTCCATCCCCCTAAGTCTAAACGAGGAAGGAAAAAGGATACAAAACAGATCATGAACCCTCAGGCATAAACATCCTCTCAGGGCACTTCCACTATAAGAACTAGAAGTCGTAATAAGGAAGAGAAACCCTCACCTTCTGTTCCTAAAATAACCAAAGTTTATTCTAGAAGAAGTGACAAGATTAGAAAAGCACAACCTACTATAAACCATTCTCCCACTGAAAATATTTCTCCTACTATGAATTATCCTATGAAGAATAGTCATGATGAAGGTCCACTACAGAAAAAAAAAACCAAAAGAAATAGGGATGAACCTCATGATGAAGAAGTTCCAACCGAAAAAGAACCCACCCTGTTTGAGAAGTTCAAAGGAGGTAAAAAACCTCACAGTAGGCTCTTAAACATATTGAGACTATTTATATGATTGAAGCAAAACCCTAACCTTGACAAAGAAGTCATAGACATGGATAATATTCCACTAAAAGACCTAATCATAAATAAGGATAAATCTAAAAGTTCAAAAGGGTCGAAGAAATCAAAGACAACCAAGAAGAAAATCTCCATGGAGACTAGATAGAGAAAATGACAGAGGATGTCTCAAGTGGACATTCTGTTGGAAGCAGGTAGTGCCCTTAGCTAAGAGCTGGTTTCCATATTTTTGGGTTTTGTTTTTGGTCTTTTCACTATCAAAGTGAAATTTTGATCTAACATTGATAAAGCACTTGTTAGCGTTTTAAGATATAAAGGCAGAGAGGAGTGCTGACAGTTTCATTATCAGTACATTTTGAAGAACAGTCTGAATGAAAGTGTTGAGAGTCAGCATGTTAGTGAAATCATTAGTTCCGACAAGGATTGATAGAAGAATTATCAACAAATTACAAGATGGATACTTGCGAAGGTAGGAGCTACACAACAAGAATACCGATTTTGGAGGGATGATAAGGCCTGTTTTACAATGAAGGAGGAATAAAAATGTGTTGTGGCCACAACCAACACCCTATTAAAAGCTGCCTTGGTAGCAATTTTGAATGGGTCCCCTAGAAGTTTGATCTTTCACCTCTTCGAATGATCTGTTTTATCCCAGGGATTTTAACTCTTTGCCAAGTCAAATCTTCAATTCCTAATGGTTAAGGCCCCTTTAATAAATCTCTACAGCATGATTCATCTATAACCCTTTCTAGCCCTTCATTCATATCCATCATCGGGACCTTTTCAACCCTCGAAACCTCCCATCACACCTTTATCTCTATATCAATGCTTTGATAATAGAAAATACTCTACAAACATGCATAACTTACCCTCTCCGCTTATTGCAATCAACACTAATACATAACGCACATCACTATACACCAGACCCGACGGCATTGTTAACCATAACACATATATATTTCGGGTCTGGAGCCCCATTGCATATTACAATCGGCGGGGTCCAAGGCTTGTATATAAAGTGCACCACGATCTACTGAACCTGTTAGGATCATTAACCACAATTATATATTTCGGATCTGGAGCCCATCACATATTGCAATCGCGCTCCAATGAAACCCAAGGTCCATTCACTCGCCATTGAAACATTGCGATACGGTACGATGGACACGCCAGCTGTATTAACCACAACACATATATATTTCGAGTCCGGAGCCCTATCAATAATCGCAATCGGTAGTCGGTGAAAGTGAAACCCATGCGATATGCGAAGGGGCGAAGAGCAGACCTGACGATAATTATATGCGCGGGTGCATAATATTTGAAGTCCGGCCTTATGGTTGGCCGTGGGTTTTCCTGTGTATTCCTATGTCTTTTGATAAAGTATTGAGGTCTAGGTTTTCAAAGGGAAGTCTTATATTGCGGACCCACCAACATTATTAACCGTGACACATATATATTTCGGGTCCGGCACATCGCAAAGAGCAATCAGCAGAGCCCAAAGCTTAAACATAAGGTGCGATGTGATATGGCGGACCCAAAAATAATCATACGTCTATGTTTATGGTATTTGAAGTCTGGCCTTGTGGTCGGATGTGGTTTTCACGTGTATTCCCATGGTTTCAATAAAATGTTGTGATTTGAGTTTTCAAAGGAAAATCCCATATGGCGGACCTACCGGAGTTATCAACTACAACACATATATATTTTGGGTCCGGCCAATGGCATAACACAATTGATGGAGCCCAAGACATAAACATAAGGCGCAATGCGATTAGCGGACTCGATGATGGTTATAGAACTGGGTGCATAATGTTTGGAGTCCAGGCTTATGGTTAGTTGCGGGTTTTCCTCGTGTATTCCCATGTATTTATCTAAAATGGTGTGGTCCGGGTTTTCAAAGGAAAATCCCATAAAGTGAATGGTTTGCCGTTGAAGCATTGTTAAGACAATCCTTGAGTAAAAATGAATATTAGGGGCAACAAGAATATGTGTCACAACAAGCTCAGTGGTTTGATAATTATAGTTGCTCTGCATTTGCAAGATTAAATAGAAACCTTGGCTGAATGCAAGGTTTGTTTGTGATCATGTTGTCATGTTTCATAATCATAAAACTAATGTTAATTATCTCTGCAGGCGAGGAGTAAAAGACGCATGTGTAGATTCGGAGAGTTCATATATGCAGACACGTTCCATTTAAAGATCCGGCCTTAGGCATTCTCGATTGTGTTTCCACGCGTTGCTTGTGTATTCCAATAGTGAAATTATCCCAGGGTTCATCATGAGAGATGACACAAAATCATCGTCTTCTAATCAACATCTATTCATTTCCCCAGGAAATGAAGCACTCTAGCAGATATGCCTTCTACATGTCAGCAGTTACACTGACTATTCTATGTCTGTATATTTTGATTTGTATATTGAAAAGAATGGGGAGGTGAAAAGTTAAGGGAAGACTGAGGATCATTTCCTTTGGCATAAATATTACCTCCAGAGATGAGGGGAGGACTTTTTTGGGCATAACAGTTTTTGATTTATTGTAAAAAAAGAAGACTGTTTTTTTTTTTTTTTAGATCTATCTTCTTTCTTTCATGTGTTTAGAATTAGACTGTTGTTGTTGGCATAAATATAAATGTGTTGTGTTTTTGTGCATATTGATAACAGATAGTTCATGACTAGTCTTGGTTATTCAAATGTGATTTGTTACCATGGTTAATTCATGAGCAGTTGCTGATTCGAAACCTTGTTAAACATCAGTTGCAAGTGTTATTTGTATGGAAAGGAATGTGTATTCCTGTATAAGTAATTAGATTACAATAAATATTTAATACAACCTTGTTCATCTATGAACCAGTAATTGATTCATTTGGACTTGGAATCTATATATGATGTTTAATCTCTTTTGTTATGATCCTGCAGGATATATTAGAATAGTTAGGATTAGCATAAGTAGTTAAAACTAGTGTAGATAGGAATTGATACATATAGGTTATTATGGAACTGGGTGCATAATGTTTGAAGTCCAGCCTTATGGTTGGCCACGGGTTTTCCTCATGTATTCCCATGTATTTATCTAAAATGGTGTGGTCCGGGTTTTCAAAGGAAAATCCCATAAAGTGAATGGTTTTCCCTTGAAGCATTGTTAAGACAATCCTTGAGTAAAAATGAATATTAGGGGAAACAAGAATACGTGTCACAACAAGCTCAGTGGTTTGATAATTATAGTTGGTATGCATTGCAATATTAAATAGAAACCGTGGCTGAATGCAAGGTTTGTTTGTGATCATGTTGTCATGTTTCATAATCATAAAATTAATGTTAATTATCTCTGCAGGCGAGGAGTAAAAGATGCATGCGCAGATTCAGAGAGTTCATATATGCGGACGTGTTCCGTTTAAAGATCCAGCCTTAGGCGTTCTCGGTTGGGTTTCCACGTGTTGCTTGTGTATTCCAATAGTGAAATTGTCCCAGGTTTCATCATGAGAGATGACACACAATCATCCTCTTCTAATCAACATCTATTCATTTCCCCATGAAATGAAGCACTCCAGCAGATATGCCTTCTACATGTCAATGGTTACACTAACTATTCTATGTCTGTATATTTTGATTTGTATATTGAAAAGAATGGGGAGGTGAAAATTTAAGGGAAGACCGAGTGTCATTTCCTTCGGCATAAATATTACCTCTAGAGATGAGGGGAGGAATTTTTTTGAGCATAACAGTTTTTGATTTATTGTAAATAAAGAAGACTGTTTGGTTGAGAAAGAGCTTTTTTTTTTTTTAGATCTATCTTCTTTCTTTCATGTGTTTAGAATTAGACTGTTGTTGTTGGCATAAATATAAATGTGTTTTGTTTTTGTGCATATTGATAACAGATAGTTCATGACTAGTCTTGGTTATTCAAATGTGATTTATTACCATGGTTAATTCATGAGCAATTGCTGATTCGAAACCTTGTTAAACATCAGTTGCAAGTGTTATTTGTATGGAAAGGAATGTGTATTCCTGTATAAGTAATTAGATTGCAATAAATATTTAATACAACCTTGTTCATCTATGAACCAGTAATTGATTCATTTGGACTTGGAATCTATATATGATGTTTAATCCCTTTTGTTATGCTCCTGCAGGATAGATTAGAATAGTTAGGATTAGCATAAGTAGTTAAAACTAGTGTAGATAGGAATTGATACATATAGGTTAGCTGTTTCTTTCGTTGATTTAATGGAAGTCTTCCTTCGAGAAGCAATCTTTCAACACCTATAACAGTTTACAGGATTCTTTAAAACCCGTTGGAACTAGCCATTCTAAACGAAAGAAGATCTAATTGGGGTCTACAATCGGGTTAGTTCCCCTTGTTGGTATAGCGAACATTCACCCTGTCAACAAATTGGTGCTAGAAGGAGGGCCTGAACCGTCGTCCATAACTTTTTATGATTCAAACTCTAAATGTCACGCATGGACTCAAAAATATTAATGCATGGATCGTAAAGGTAGAAAGGATCCTTCCTCCCATTTGGAAAAGCCTCATTTTGAAGAAACGGAGATCCCTCTAAGTCCCGTGCTTGGGTCACTCAAAGAAGAGACACTGTGGGAGTATCCTGTCACTCAGGAAAAATCAGTCAGAGTTCTTACTCGGGCTTACACTCATTCACTCTCTCATCTTCCCATCTTTCACTCTTTACCTCCGATAACTAAAAGAAAGCCAAGGATCCGTTCCATAACGAAGAGACATCTGCAGCCACTTCTCTTGAAGATATTGTGCTAGAATCCTTGCAAAGTATTGACACTCCTTGGGAAGAAATTCCTGAGTATCCACTCTTTGAAGGTAATCCCTGGCCCGATTTGGGAAATCCTAATAAAGAATGCCTCGAAGACACCTTTGACCAGAACCTCCCTATCCATGGTATGGCTAACATTCCTCTTTCAGGTGGGAATCAACTTCAACCGGGTGGGAAGCAACTCCCACCTCCCCTGGGAGCACTCCCTCCCTGGCTCACTCAAGATTCCGTAGTGGTACTTGGGCAGCAACATCCCTTACCTAAGAATGCAGAAAGAGTATTGTCTAAATTCGACCCTGAGCAGGGAGACACTGCTAATAACCATATTCACTCTTTCTTCTTGGTCGTGCGCATGCCGGGGGTAGCCGATGAAGATGTGGTATGTCGCTTGTTCCCTTTTACCCTGATTGGAGTGGCCTCCACATGGTACTTTAGCATGAGAATAGGATCAATCACCTCATGGGTCACCTTTCATGAGGCCTTTTTAGACAAGTTTGGTGATGAAAAAAAACTTGTGGCCTTAGTTTTAGAACTATCCCGTTTTAAAATGGAAGCCAAAGAAAAGGTCAAGGATTTTAACATTCGGTTCAACATTTTGTTCAACAGAATCCCGGCTAATGCTAGACCTATTGACGAGGTGCTCATGGAATTCTACATCACTGCTCTCCCTGTCCCTACTGCGATGTGGGTCAAGAGGAGTAACGCACAAACCTTACAAGGTGCTACCGATGAAGCGGTAAAATTCGAGAATGAAATGATCAATCTCACAACATGTCATCATATAACCAAAGGAAAGAAAGCCTCTCAGTCATCCAAGAAGAATAATGGGAGTGATAACAAAGTGGTTGAGGGCAAAGAAAGGAACACCACAGATGTGGAAGGTTTTCATCAGATCATTAAGAAATTGACAAACACAGTCATCAATATAAAAAGGAATTCCGGAGAGAGTACAAGTGGGAATGGAGTAGATTATAACAACAGAAAACCTTTCAAACCTTTCTATCATAAGAAGACAGAAGGTGGTCATGGTCAACTTGTGTTTCCTACTCCACCCAATGAAGGGAATTTAAATACAGAAGAGCTGGCTCTTATCAGATTGCTCCTTAACAGAGAAGAACCTATAGTGGAGATGGAGCCGAAACAAGAAAATGAGGAAGAATACCAAGTAGAAGAGACCTTGGACGAAGAATCTCAAATCAATGTACTATGGGATTTCTATACAAATGAGAACAATGACGATGAAGGAGATAGTATGGCAGAAATCCACACTAATGAAATCCATATACGAAGTAAAGGACCACTTACGGGCATGATGAAGCCTGTAGACCAGACAAAAAAAGATTTTCCCCCTTTGAAGGCATCCACTCCCAAAGTTCTTGTTGAGAAGGGTAAACCTAGTGGAGATTCCAAGAGTATTCTAGTTGCAAACTATCTAGAGAAAGATAATACACCTCCAACCACAACAAAGGTGACTCAAAATGGTACACTCCCATATAAGAATGGAAAAAAAGGTATGCTTACTCTGCCCTACCCTGTTTATAACATTGATTACAATATTGTGGATAATATTAAGAAATCCCAAGCTAATATAAAATACTTCGATTTGTTAAAGTTAATGAAGCAAAGAGACTTGATTTTGAAAGCTATGAATGAATGGAATTTCAAAACTCCCATCATCCTGAGCAGCCAAACCAAGAAGTCGGCATCCAGACCTGTTAGTATCCCCAGTACAACGTAAACCCCATCAGCTATGGAAGCCACTTTGTCCAAAATGAATCGAACCCCCCAAGATGTCAGTGCAGCCATGATAGGAAGGAAATAAAAATCCATGACTCCCCCTTTCCTTATCACATTTGAAATCTTCAACATGAACATCCACAATTACCTGGTAGACTTAGGTGCCTCGTCCACTGTGATGCCTTATGTTGTAGCTAAAAGACTTCATGCAATACCCGAGAAAACTGGAACTCGAATTATGCAATTGGATAAGACAAATGTGAAAGTAATTGGGGAATTGAAAGATGTGTTGATTCAGATGGCTACTAAACCACAATACACACAAGTCATTGATATAGTTGTATTCGACATATTCGAGGCTTATGGAATGCTACTTAGTAGGGACTGGTTAGCAAAACTGAATGGATATTTCTCAACTGATTGGTCCCATCTTGTTTCCTCAGAAGGGAAAAGGTGATATGTTGAGGGTTGATCGAGAAAGATACATGAAGTATGTGGTGATGGAACTAAATGGCCCCAATGAACCTGTAATGTTTACCAACTCTATCCTTGGGAATTATAGTTTAGACGTTTGTGCCATCGAAACCTGTTTCGGAGAATTCCATGTAGAGATAGTTGAAGAAACCGTGACAAACACACAGTTGGAAGCTCTCCCCTGCAATCCAATTGATGAATTATCCTACATTATAGTAGATTATAGGAATAATTTCGTAGAAAGCAGTTCAATTGATGTAACATTAAATTCTATAGTTTGGACACTCTATTTTGATGGCTCTAACTACCTTGAAGGTGCAGGTGCTGGGAGAATTCTCATTGACCTGCAAGGGAACCAACATATGATGGCCAGCCGGTTAGAGTTCGTATGCACCAACAAAACAGTAGAATATGAAGGCTTGCTGCAGGGCCTGAAGAAAGCCATTGATATGAAGGTGAAAAATCTTAAAGTTTTTGGTGACTCATAGATAATTGTCGACCAGGTAAGGAAAAGGATACATTGCATTTTTCCACACTTGGTAAGATACCAACATGAGGTATGGAGCTTAATTGTCAATTTTGATTCTTTTAATATCACATACACACCTTGAGGGAAAAACCAACATGCCGATTTGATGGCTATTATGGCTGTAAAACTTTTGCCTAATTTTAGATTAAAGAAGAATAAAAGTTATGTTGAATTGATTTTCAGACCATTCATGCCTGATAACATCTCAAATTGGCAGGTGTTCGAATATGACGAGAAAATCCTTGAGTTCTTGCACTATGAGAAGACATTCAAGAATGCAGTCATTAATGAAAAGGAGCATGACAAGCTTGTGAACGAGAGGGAATATGAGGAAAAGGATCAGCCCGATATAATTCCCAAGTCAGTTGTCAAGATCGAGCACGTGTATGACCTACATGATAAATTCAGGAAGCTGACTAACTGAAAAACACATAGCTCATCCATGAGGTATGAATCGGTCAACCTTGGAACCAAAGAAGACCCAAAAACTGTTAATTTGGGCTTGGGGTGCTCTCTACAAGAAAAGGCTACATTTGTCAAGCTATTTAAAGAGTATAAGGATGTCTTTGCATGGACATATGGCTACTTAGAAACATTTGATACCAGTGTTATGCAACATGTAATTCATTTGGAAAAGGAGGCTAAGCCCTACTAAGAAAAGCTCCATAAGATGCATCCAAGCCTAGAACCGTTGGTGAAGAAAGAATTAAACAAAATGCTGGATGCCAAAAGCATTTTTCTTATCAGAAACACCCATTGGGTAGCCAATCTCGTGCCAGTAAGAAAGAAAAATGGAGACATCAAGTTGTGTATCGATTTCATAAACCTGAACAAAGCATCACAAAAGGATAACTATCATATCCCTTCTATGGAACACATTGTTCAGTGCATTTCTAGGTCTTAAATGTTGTCCCTATTAGATGGGTTTTTAGGATATAATCAAGTGTTGGTGTCTAATGAAGATCAACTTAAAGCAACCTTCAACAGTAAATGGGGCACTTATGCATATCGCAAAATTCCGTTTGGACTTATTAATGTGGGTGCCACATTTCAGAGAGCTATGGAAATAGCTTTCTGAGGGTTGATTAATAGATCAGTAGTGGTTTACATGGATGACATCACTGTGTATTCATATCATAAAAGGGATCATATTTATTACCTGAAATAGACTTTCGAAAGATGATGAAGATATAGAATATCGTTGAATCCAAAGAAGAGCGTCTTCACAGTTATAGAAGGGAAACTACTAGGTAATATCCTCTCTAAATAAGGGATTGTTATTGATCCTTAAAGAATAGAGACCATCATGAGAATAAAACTACCTGCAAATAAAAGGGCAATGAAATCTTTCTTCGGGAAGATCAATTTTGTTAGGAAATTTGTCTCAGTTTTCGTAGAAATAGTGCGTCCCATGCAGATAAAAATGAAGAAATATGTTGTGTATAAGTGGAGCAATGAAACTAAGAAATCGTTTCAGCGAATTAAGGAGGCCATCGCGGAAGCTCCTGCGTTGGTCAGCCCCAATTTCAACAAGAAATTCTTCTTGTACAAGTTTGCTTCTGATGTTTCATATGCCTCAATCCTCACTCAAAAAAATGATGACGGCAACAAAGTCCCTATTTCTTATATGAGCTCTAATCTTCAGGGAGCAGAACTGAACTACCCAGACATGGAGAAACAAGGCTTTGTGATTTTTAAAGCCATAAAACATTTCTGCCCTTATTTATTACAGGCCAGGGCTAAAGTGATCGTTCCCCATCCAACTGTAAGAGCCCTCTTCATGCAGAAAGAAATGGGTAAACGGAGAGGAAATTGGATATCTGCACTCCAAGAATTCAACCTCGAGATTAAGCTAGCAAAGATAGCTAGAGGGCAGGGATTGTGTAGGCTAGCTGTAGAAGCCTTGGTGGATAAAGAAGGGGCGTCTGAAGAACCAGAATCGTAGAGCATGCAAAATGCATAAGTAGAATTCAGGGAGGAGCCCTTATGGAATAATGAGGCGCTGATGTATGAGCGCGAAACTTCGGAAGCCCTTTTGGATCTGTTGTGGTCACCAACAACCCCCCTCTTTGTTTGATATTAGTAATAACATCAAGCAAAGGGGGACCCTTAACCAAAAAATCCAAAAAATATTTTTGTTTGAAAAATCTTTTGTATCAACTCCCTAAGAGCTATATCGCGTCGCAAAGGAAAAAGGAGCGCTTTCCCAAAGCGCATAAACACACCAAGGAAGAGCGACGCGAGAACTCATCACATTGCGTGCATTAAAGGCGCTCAAAAGGGGAAAACCTAAAGAAAGGCCGACGGCCGATATGCGACGTCGCACATCGCAATGTCGCATAAGCAGCACAAAGTAACAAAGCGAAAAACCTTGCGACCTTGCGATATTGCGATATGCGATCTGCGACCATGCAAAGCTGCGACCTGCGACCTGTGGTGTGCGACAAATGAGACCATCAATTGTTGCGATACCACTTATTTACATCGCAATCTTCGATGCTGCGATACAAATCACAGAAGCCAATCTTCGCAGGCATTCCTCGGCATGATTTGGGAACCTAAAGTTAGGTGCGCACCTTACGAGAAATTAATGATTGTACACCTGTGTATCCAAAGATGATTATGTCGCGTTTTTCGAAGAGCCAAGTCATAATGGGTGACATGATTATGCATTCATTAGAACTTAATTGCTTTCATGTCAATCTTTTCTTCTGTCTCTTTTCATTTATGTGAACTATAAGTCAGCAACTGATATAAATTTATATGCAGGAAACATCTAAGGAAAAGCGCCAGAACTAGAAGAACAGAGAGGAGATGACGTCGCAGATGGATACCGCATACAGCAGGACCGCGGATCCCAGAGTATCACTCAACAAATGCTGATGGAAATAGGCTATCTAGGACTCAGAGTCAAAGGCGCACAAAAGCAAAGCGTCTATGAAAGATCCTAAGTCCCAAATTGGGTAAAGCAAAAAGAAAAACGCTTAAGGGGAAAGACGTCTCAGAAAAGCCTGGAACAAAGAATGGAAAAAAGTTTCATTTGATAAAATCGTTCAGGCAACAAAATCCCCAGCTCATTGAGTCATTCGCTTGCCGGAAACCGAAATAGC
Source organism: Pinus tabuliformis (assembly GCA_031772625.1). Taxonomy (NCBI): domain Eukaryota; kingdom Viridiplantae; phylum Streptophyta; class Pinopsida; order Pinales; family Pinaceae; genus Pinus; species Pinus tabuliformis. The sequence continues at coordinate 635,458,447 of CM062812.1, read as the reverse complement.
AACAACACAATCAGTTTGAAAGAAATCTGAGTTGTACTAAGTATACACGCTGCGAAGACACTCCTCCAGAAGAACACTTTCAAAAATATCTTCTAGTTTGCCAGAAAGAGGTGCCAGCTCTTGTTGTTTCTAATTTTCAAGCTTGAACAAACGGAAAGGACAAGCAGCCGAATCTTTCACGGCGAACAGCGCATTGCTTACAACACTAAGGAGCAGATACAGAAATGGTTAGAAATTAGATTCAGTTTTTAGAAATAAATTTGTTTTAGTAAAAGGGCGGTCATTTTAAGCCGTTCCCTAAATTTGTGTAATTAAAATTAGCCGGTTAGTAGTATTTAACCCTTCTCGTTGCATTGGAGAAGGGTCCAGAAATTTGTCAAAAAACTTGTCCTCAGAACATGCACTTTTGCACCCTCGGAGGGGATTTTTGATGAATGGACGGATCAAGATTTATTTATGTTTGCATTTTAATACCTGCTACTGATGTTGCACTTCTGTACTCTTAGTAGGCATTAGAAGTAAGTAGAAATAGATCATTATTGCTTCAGGTCTGTGAGTATAAAGTCAGTCATAAATGGTACTTTTATCTCTTGACGAGTTTCTGCTTGCATTCTTAGAGTAATATACAGCTGATGTTGTTTATATGTTAACGTATGAATAAGTGGACTACCATTTGGCACTTTTGTACGGTGGAGTCATTGATTTATGCTTAATACATGAATAACTGATTATGGGATATGCTGTTCACAACCGTTTTGCTTAACTTTTTATGCAGAATGGTTCATCTTAATTGATTTATATTCTCATAATAGCTGAATAATCTTCATTACCAGTTATTGTGTGAAATCTTTCTAGATCGCATAATGGAAAAAGTTCTATCCCGGGTTAGCATAGATTAGATGTGTTGTTCTTGATAGATTAAAGTAGTATAAAATTCATTCTCAGAGCTTAGAACTAGATTAGCTTAGAAATAATTCCATATTCTCATTATCTAATCTTACACACACACACACATCACCGAACTCTACACACACACCCCCTTAGAACGGGAAGCTGGTCCCGTTATCCCCAGTCGGACCCGCTACACCGAACGGACACGGAGCCGCCAACCAGGTTCCCGACTGGGTGGGTATCCCCCTTGTTGTTGACCCTATTTCAGGGCCCTCAACATATTTGGCGCTAGAAGGAGGGCACGAACTATGAATGGCACATAAAGAAATATCAAAATACCATTCTGAGAGTAATACACCCTCATCAACTCCCTCGACTTCTCCAACACGGTTAAACCCGGAATTTGAAGTCGCTCGAGTACCTACCACTGCTACATATTCGAACATATCAGACCAATCCATCATTGATCCCCCTGAAATTCGAACTTTGATTCGTAAACTCCAGGGATTCTCTATTTTTAACCAGAAGTATGATAAATCTAAAAGCAGTGTGACTTCGCAGTACAACCCTGCTCATCCCCTTACCAGATCGAAGAGTGAAAAATTTGGCATACAACCAAGTGAACTCCCTCTCCCTACCAGGAAAAGAGCAAGGAAAACACCACCAGAGTCTGACAGTTAGACTCCTTCATCCACTTCGTCCAATCAACTCCCTCACCGCGAAGTCAACCACCCACTCTTTCATTCCAACTCACTCACCCATCTTCTACAAACCTTCCTCTTCAAACATCAAAGATCTTAATATCTTCATCTTCTCAGCATCAGAGATCATCTTCTCTGCTTCCATTAACTAGCAGCTCAACGATGGCTCAGTCTCCATGGAACAATCCTGGGGCGGTTTTAATGCCTCCACCCCTGAGCCCTATACCAGCCCATCCTGAGAAATGGCTGCCTAAATTCAATCCGAAAGAAGGAATGCTAGCCGAGGAACATATCAATAATTTCATGCTTTCTGTTAATCTCAACGGAGTCACTAACGAAGACGCTGTTGTCCGGCTTTTCCCTTATACAATGCAGGGAACAGCCGGGTCATGGTACTTTTCGCTACCTTCCGGATCCATCACAAGATGGGACATTTTTCAAAGCCAGTTCCTCACCAAGTTTGGTGATGACAGATCCACGGTGACATTGATCAATGATCTATCTAATCTTAAGGCTGAGGCTAGAGAACCCATTAAAGATTTTAACTTACGGTTCAATAAGATCCTCAACAAAATCCCCAGTGCCTCACAACCCAGCGAGGAAGTAAGATGTGAATGGTACATCACGGCTTTACCTCCAAACTTGGCTATCTTCGTAGATAGGGCAAACAAGACCACCTTAGTCGAAAACTTGACAGAAGCGTTAGCAGTGGAAAAACGCGTGGTAGCCCTAGAAAAGAGATCCACTGTAGAAGAACGCAAATCTAAGAAGATTTCTTTCAAAGAAGACACCAAGAAGAAGCAAACGAAAGATCCTTTCGATTTGGAAGGATTACAAAAAGTGTTGAAAGCCATGTCAAATGAGATGATTGATATTAAGAAACAAGTAGCAGAGACTTCTTCGAAAAATCCCTTTAGGACTTTTAAAAGAAATCCTCCCATGGAGGTAAGACCACCTAGTGTTGTCTCAAACGTTGAATCTGAAGAAGACGAAGAAGAAGAGAATACCACTGAAGGGCAGACCGATGAGGAAGAGGTCGTAGAACTACAAGGAATGTGGGATTTCATCCTCCCACAAGAAGAGGATCAAGAAGCATTTCCTGTTAGCACGAGAAGCAGAAATCAACTTGATCCTCCCCTAACTACCCCAAAACAAAAGGGCGCAAGCCCTGCAACAAAAGAAAAGGTCGCAACAAAAAATACAACTGCTAAAGCAACCCAGATTAGCCCAGTCCAATATGATCAAACGCCTCCATCAAGAACACTAATAGTGTCGGATGAAATGGAATATAACATCATTGATGATATGAAAAAGACTAAGGCTAATATCACTCTGTACGAATTGAGTAAATTGAAACACCAGCAGAAAATAATGATGAAAGAATTATGCCCACGGGGCTTTGGATTGACGGTGAATGGGTGCGCTGTTAAGGCACTCCTTGCGATAGGTCACCGGTTCAAATCCCCCGTGGGTACTTAGGTTAGTCTTAACTAGAAAAAAAAAATGATGAAAGAATTACATGCTGTGCCTACTACATCTTTACCTACAGTTGTAGCTTCCCACAATCTGGGAAGGCCTCCAACCAACACGATCAATAAAATTGATCCAAATGACATCGCCTTGATTGGAGGAAGATCAAGATCTCATACTCCTCCTTTTCTTCTCACATATGAAATCTTCAACAAAAACGTGCACAATTGCTTGGTCGATTCTGGTGCTTCAACGAACATTTTATCCAGGTCAATATGTGCCAAATTGAATGTGCAACCTCAAAAATCCGCAGTACGTATAGTTCCACTTGATCGATCCCAAGTCGAAGTGATTGGTGAACTCAATCAGGTGACCATAAGATTGTCGTCTAACCCAAAAGTGTGTCAGGTTATCGACATTCTAGTAGCTGATATCCATGAGTTCTATGGTTTGATTCTTAGCAGGGATTGGTCAGAAAAACTCCACGGATATTTTTCAGCCGATTGGTCGCACATGTGGTTACCATATAATGGTAAACCAAATCAGATAAAGGTTGAACGAGAATTGCACCAAAAATACATAGTGACAGAACTGGAAGGAGAAAATGAGGCCATAACGTACAATAGCAGCATTGTAGGCAATTACGCAATAGATTCTTTCCTAGGTAATTTCAATGCTCATATTTCACCATACTTAGAGAATTCAGTTTTATCCCAAGTTGAAAATTTCTCCCAAACTGATGACTCAAAATGTTTTAGTTTTTTAGATAATTCTGTAAATACATCTTTATTTTGGAAATTATATTTTGATGGGTCAAAATCCAATGAGGGGGCAGGAGCAGGATGCGTTCTGATTAACCCAGATGGGAATAAGAATATGCTCACATGCAGACTTGAGTTCGATTGCACGAACAACACAGCGGAGTACGAAGCCTTGGTTCAAGGCCTATACAAAGCAATCGGATTGAACGTTAAGTTTCTTCGAGTCTTTGGAGATTCAGAGATCGTTGTAAAACAGTTACGTAACACCATACATTGCCTGTCAAGTCATTTAAAGCATTATCAATCATTAGTTCAAGATCTCACTGCACATTTCGTAGCATTCAACATCTCGTCAATTCCAAGAATTCAAAACGCGAGCGCAGACCTGTTAGCTAACGTAGCCTCTAGACTCATCCCTTCTGAAGATTTTAGTCCTGATAGGTTTTCAATAGAATTAATCTTTAGGCCATCCATCCCTGACAATATCACCAATTGGAGAGAGTTCAACGACGATCCTGACATCATAAATTTCCTTACTTCTGAAGGATCCTACTCAAATCAGATAATTGACGAAGACCATCATGATCATCAAATACAACAAAATGGCTCCGACAATGCTATACCGAAATCGGTGGTCAAATTAGAAGATTTATATGATTTGAAAAGTCGGTTTAAAAGGTCCGCCAATGCTAAACTTTGCAGTTCTACCCTGAACTATGAATTAGTAAACCTAGGGACTGATCAGAAGCCACAAAACGTTAACCTAGGTCATGGCCTAGCCCCTGAAGAGAAATCAGTATATATCCGTCTTCTGAGACAATACAAAAACGTTTTTGCCTGGAATTACGATGAGCTAAAAACATACAACACTTCTATCATTCAACATGTTATCCCTATGATTGACAATGAAAAACCTGTCCAGCAGAAGCTCAGAAAAATACACCCTAACCTAGAAAATCAGATAAAAACTGAGCTTAATAAGTTGTTGAGAGCCAGAATAATCTTCCCCGCTAGGCATTATAAATGGGTATCCAATATGGTGCTCGTTAGGAAGAAAAACGGAGACATTAGAATCTGTATCGATTTCCGAAATCTCAACAAAGCCTGTCAGAAAGATAACTTTCCCCTCCCACCTATGGAGCAAATATTACAGGCAGTAGCAGGCTCAGAATTAATGTCATTCCTGGATGGATTTTCAGGATACAATCAAGTACTGGTGCATCCCGATGATCAGTTAAAGACTACGTTCCGAACCAAATGGGGCACTTATGCATATCGAAAGATGCCATTTGGGCTGATCAATGCCGGAGCTACCTTTCAGAGAGCCATGGACATCACGTTTAAAGGGTTAGTCAATAAATCAGTGGTGATTTACTTGGATGATATAACAGTGTACTCCAAAAAACGAAACAACCACCTCAAAGATTTGAAGAAAATCTTTCAAAGATGCTTGAGGTATGGGATTTCGCTCAACCCAAAGAAATCTTTCTTTGCGTTAAGCGAAGGGAAATTGCTCGGATTCGTAGTGTCAAAATCTGGTATTCATATAGAACCTGACAGAATCAAGGAAATTTCCGAAATATCCATACCTCATAACAAGAAAGCCATGCAATCCTTCCTTGGACAGATCAATTTTGTTAAAAGATTTGTCCCGGATTTTTCACGTATTATTTCTCCCTTACAAAATATGATAAAAAAGAATTCAAATTTCAAATGGGGTCTAGATGAGCACGAAGCGTTCAACTTAATCAAACAAGCTATCATCAATGCTCCATCTTTGGCCACCCCAAATTTTTCGGAATCTTTTACCTTATACACTTTTGCCTCAGAGAAATCCTATGCCGTGATTTTGACCCAAACAAATCAAGAGAAAGTGGAAGCTCCAATCGCGTTCTTTAGCTCGAACTTACAAGGTGCTGAAATTAATTACTCAGACGTCGAGAAACAAGAATACGCTATTTTCAAAGTGATCAAATATTTCAGACCTTTCTTGCTTAAAGCCCACACTAAAGTCGTAGTACCGTTTCCGGCGGTAAGAAAACTTTTAGTGCAGAAAGACGTGGGCGAAAAGAGAGCTAATTGGATTACCGCTTTAAAAGAATATGATCTTGAGATCAAACCAGCAAGCATCGTAAGAGGTCAAGGCTTCTGCAAGATGTTAGCCGGAGCATCGCAAATCTTGGAGAACTCATCTGAAGAGGTACAAGTGTACGAGGTAAGCCTAAATGATGCAGAATCATCATACGCTGACACCATTTATTTTCTTAAGAACGGGTATGCTCCATCACGTCTGGATCATACCAAGAAAAGAGCTCTGAGATTAAAAGCTAAACAATACGAGCTCGTAAATGATGTCTTGTTTAAAAAGAATTACGATTCTGTACTTCTTAGGTGTCTTGAGAAAACTGAAGCCGAAAAGTTTTTGCAGGAACTCCACGATGGACCAGCGGGCGGACACTATGCCGGAGATGCGACTGCACATAAAATCTTACGTGCAGGATATTATTGGCCCACGCTGTTCAAAGACTCATACAATCACGTGAGGAGATGCCAAGTCTGCCAGACTGCTGCAGGAAAACAAAGGAAACCTGCCATGCCGCTACAACCAGTCATCATCGACCAACCATTCAGTCAATGGGGCTTGGACATAATAGGTGAGATTGTTCCTCACTCTTCTAAGCAGCATAAGTATATCCTTACGGCAACTGATTATTTTACCAAATGGGTGGAAGCAGTTCCTCTCAAGACAGTTCATTCTGAAAATATTATTGAATTCATAGATCAATTTATCATCACTAGGTTTGGATTGCCAACAGCAATAATGTTTGATAACGCTTCATATTTTTCTGGAAATACTATGACTGAGTTTGCGCTTAAAAGAGGTTTCAAACTGAAATATTCTGCCAACTACTATCCGCAAGGTAATGGATTGGCTGAATCAACAAACAAGAACCTAATCAGAATTATCAAAAGAACAGTCGACCAAAACCAAAGGAATTGGCACAAAGTGCTGGTAAATGCTTTATGGGCTGATAGAATCACAAAGAAAGCTTCAATCGGCACTTCTCCCTTTAATTTAGTTTATGGGAGAGAAGTGGTTCTTTCGACTCACCTAGTCATTCCCTCTTTGTCTTTAGTGCAATATATCGATGAAGTGTCTACTTCCTCTTTACAATTAAGACAAATGGAAATAATCAAACTAGAAGAACAAAGAGAACAAGCTAGGAAAACCCATGCTCATCACCAAGCGCTAATAAAATCTTCTTTTGACTCAGCCATCATAACCAGAAAAAACTTTCAGATGGGTGATTTAGTTTTAAAATGGGATAAGGCTCATGAAGAAAAGGGCAAACATACGAAATTTCAGAAGCTGTGGCTTGGCCCTTTTCAGATTGTGGAAGTCGTAGGCCCATCTACATTCGTGTTGCAAGATCTGGCAGGAAGGAGAGATTCTTTACCTGTCAATGGACTGATTCTTAAATTATATTTTCCATAGAAGAGAAATCTTCTAATTTTTGTAGGATAGATTTAGTTTTTAGTTTTTATTTTGTTTTGTTTTTCTCTTTTTATGAATAAAACCCGTTGTAGATGATCATTTAAAAAGGATTCATGAAAGAGCACGCCAATTCTCTATCAGATTTTGATTTCGCTTGTACAAATAGCAAAAAAAAAGTTTTGAAAAGCTGAATTTTATTATTGACAAATAGAGTTAACTTCACTTTGATTACGATATTCGTTTCGACCTCTAAAAAACTTTGACAAAAGCAACCTCTGGTAAAAGAATTGTTTTGTATCACCACCATGAAGGGTATCATCAATAATAAAATAAGCATTCTCTGCAAAGCTGTGGTTTTCAAAAACTCTATTATTGTCGTCCAGAGCTTTCTTAAGGAAAAACAATGACTTCCTCCCTGCTAGAAGGAACCTACAGCATCCAGAGAAACAATCCAAGAAAAACACTATATCTCAAAGAATAAGAGGTCTCATCACGAGCCGGCTTATCATGATCACATATATTATAACTTGCTGACTTTGCCAATACTGTCTATCAAAACAGGGCAACGACTTAAGATTGTTGCAATCAAAAGACAAGAGGTCTCATCACGAGCTGGCTTGTTCAGCAAAAGTGTAAATCAGGTGAATGACTGTGTCATAATTTGGCCACCAAAGCAAGACATTGTTCTTTAGAGAATTAAAAAAGGAAAAGTGTGTTAAAAAAGATTTTTCTCTGGAATGTTGCGAGTAACCTCAAGCAGGAAAAAGGATCATTGCTGGATAACATGGTAACCCTATCGAGGCTATGGACGCTTGCGGGCAGCAGAGGCTCTACCTACGACAAATGAGCATAATTTTAAGCCAGTACGCAGAGAAGACCTTATTTTATCTTTTATCAAGACCAAGTAATGTCTGATGCAAATGCAAGAAGAAACCTGAGGAAGCAAGAAATTGAGATATAAAAAGGGTTGAGACAAAATATCGTTGACAAGGTGAGGGGCAATCTACTCTATCTGTCCATAACAAAATTTAGACATATATATTTTTTTTTTGTTGTTTCGGAAGTGAACGGTCAATAGAAATGCAGAGATAACTGGTTCTTCACAGTGAATCGCCATTGTTGTGGTCACCAAGAACCCCCCTCTTTGTTTGATATTAGTAATAACATCAAGCAAAGGGGGACCCTTAACCAAAAAATCCAAAAAATATTTTTGTTTGAAAAATCTTTTGTATCAACTCCCTAAGAGCTATATCGCGTCGCAAAGGAAAAAGGAGCGCTTTCCCAAAGCGCATAAACACACCAAGGAAGAGCGACGCGAGAACTCATCGCATCGCGTGCATTAAAGGCGCTCAAAAGGGGAAAACCTAAAGAAAGGCCGACGGCCGATATGCGACGTCGCACATCGCAATGTCGCATAAGCAGCACAAAGTAACAAAGCGAAAAACCTTGCGACCTTGCGATATTGCGATATGCGATCTGCGACCATGCAAAGCTGCGACCTGTGACCTGTGGTGTGCGACAAATGAGACCATCAATTGTTGCGATACCACTTATTTACATCGCAATCTTCGATGCTGCGATGCAAATCGCAGAAGCCAATCGTCGCAGGCATTCCTCGGCATGATCTGGGAACCTAAAGTTAGGCGCGCACCTTACGAGAAATTAATGATTGTACGCCTGTGTATCCAAAGATGATTATGTCGCGTTTTTCGAAGAGCCAAGTCATAATGGGTGACATGATTATGCATTCATTAGAACTTAATTGCTTTCATGTCAATCTTTTCTTCTGTCTCTTTTCATTTACGTGAACTATAAGTCAGCAACTGATATAAATTTATATGCAGGAAACATCTAAGGAAAAGCGCCAGAACTAGAAGAACAGAGAGGAGATGACGTCGCAGATGGATACCGCATACAACAGGACCGCGGATCCCAAAGTATCACTCAACAAATGCTGATGGAAATAGGCTATCTAGGACTCAGAGTCAAAGGCGCACAAAAGCAAAGCGTTTATGAAAGATCCTAAGTCCCAAATTGGGTAAAGCAAAAAGAAAAACGCTTAAGGGGAAAGACGTCTCAGAAAAGCCTGGAACAAAGAATGGAAACAAGTTTCATTTGAGAAAATCGTTCAGGCAACAAAATCCCCAGCTCATTGAGTCATTCGCACGGCCGGAAACCGAAATAGCAACAACACAATCAGTTTGAAAGAAATCTGAGTTGTACTTAGTATACATGCTGCGAAGACACTCCTCCAGAAGAACACTTTCAAAAATATCTTCTAGTTTGCCAGAAAGAGGTTCCAGCTCTTGTTGTTTCTAATTTTCAAGCTTGAACAAAAGGAAAGGACAAGAAGCCGACTCTTTCACGACGAACAGCGCATCGCTTACAGCACTAAGGAGCAGATACATAAATGGTTAGAAATTAGATTCAGTTTTTAGAAATAAATTTGTTTTAGTAAAAGGGCGGTCATTTTAAGCCGTTCCCTAAATTTGTGTAATTAAAATTAGCCGGTTAGTAGTATTTAACCCTTCTCGCTGCATTGGAGAAGGGTCCGGAAATTTGTCAAAAAACTTGTCCTCAGAACATGCACTTTTGCACCCTCGGAGGGGGTTTTTGATGAATGGACGGATCAAGATTTATTTATGTTTGCATTTTAATACCTGCTACTGATGTTGCACTTCTGTACTCTTAGTAGCCATTAGAAGTAAGTAGAAATAGATCATTATTGCTTCAGGTATGTGAGTATAAAGTCAGTCATAAATGGTACTTTTATCTCTTGACGAGTTTCTGCTTGCATTCTTAGAGTAATATACAGCTGATGTTGTTTATATGTTAACGTATGAATAAGTGGACTACCATTTGGCACTTTTGTACGGTGGAGTCATTGATTTATGCTTAATACATGAAAAACTGATTATGCGATATGCTGTTCACAACCGTTTTGCTTAACGTTTTATGCAGAATGGTTCATCTTAATTGATTTATATTCTCATAATAGCTGAATAATCTTCATTACCAGTTATTGTGTGAAATCTTTCTAGATCGCATAATGGAAAAATTTCTATCCCGGGTTGGCATAGATTAGATGTGTTGTTCTTGATAGATTAAAGTAGTATAAAATTCAGTCTCAGAGCTTAGAACTAGATTAGCTTAGAAATAATTCCATATTTTCATTATCTAATCTTACACACACACACATCACCGAACTCTACACACACACCCCCTTAGAACGGGAAGCTGGTCCCGTTATCCCCAGTCGGACCCGCTACACCAAACGGACACGGAGCCGCCAACTAGGTTCCCGACCGGGTGGGTATCCCCCTTGTTGTTGACCCGATTTCAGGGCCCTCAACAGGATCCTGAGTCATGGCATTATGACATACACTTTTATCTTACACGGAGGTCATGTCCTGAACACATGGATGCATCACAACGCAGAGAACTCAGATTGAAACCTAATTAGTATCGCGTGGCCAACGACACATTATACAAAAAAAATTATGATGGAATCTAGTTGAGGTGTTTGGAAAAGGATGATGCCGATCATGTCTTGAAAGAAATGCATGACAGCCTAGCAGGTGGTCACTATGGTGGAGAGACCACTGCTCACAAAATATTAAGGGCTGGATATTATTGGCCCACGGTGTTCATAGACTGGCATGACTATGCTCGAAAATGCAAGGTATGTCAAAATTCCGTAGGACCAGAAAGAAAGCCAGTTGTTCCCCTCTGGCCTGTTATGATTTATCACTCATTCCAGCAATGGGGCCTAGATCTCATAGGCGAGATCACTCTAAACTCTTCACAACAGCATAAGTATATACTCATGGTGACTGACTACTTCACTAGATGGACCGAAGCCATCCCGCTTCAGAAGGTAAATGAAGACGAGGTAATATCATTTATTGAGAAATTCATTATCAACAAGTTTCGCATCCATGACGCTCTCATATTTGACAATGCTTCTTTCTTTTCATCACTGAAATTGACTGAATTTGCTATTGATAAATCAATTCACATAAGGTATGCATCTAACTATTACCCCCAGGGAAATGGAGTTGCAGAGTCCTCAAATAAAAACCTCATCCGCATAATCCGTAGATCTGTCACCGACAACCAGAGGAATTAGCACAACGCTCTAACAAATTCCCTTTAGGTCGATAGGGTCACCCCAGAAGTGGCCTTAGGAAACTCCCCATACTTCATAGTCTATGGACAAGAAGCCATCTTGCATCCCAACGTTACCCTTCCTTCTTTACAGCTCTCCCAAGCCTTAAGATCCCCCTTCAGCCTTACTTCAAGAAAGGATCAACCAATTAGTGAGGTTGGAGGAATTGAGAGATAAAGCCAGAAATAAATTTAGAAATCACCAAATGATTGTGAAGAGATGGTTTGGTCGCCATCTGGCAGGAGATAAATATTACCAAATAGGAGAGCTAGTCTTGAAATGGGACAAGTTGAATGAGCCAAAAAATAAAAAAACGAAATTCCAGCACTTATGGCTGGGCCCATTCCAAGTTGAGGAGAAAATTAGACAAGGAACTTACCGATTGAAAACTTTACAGGGAGAAACTGAAAAACTCCCTGTTAATGGCCAACATTTTAAGAGATACTTCCAGTAGCCACCACATGGTGGCTACCTCCTAAGTAGGTTAGATTCATTTTTTGCTATTAGCTTAGTTATATTTTCGTCCCTTCTGTTCTTGTTATTTCCGCAAATTTACTTTCCTTCTATTTTGAATTTCAGTCCTTTTCAGCCAGCTAATTTTGGTCCTCTAGTCTTGTTTTCACCTTTTATAACTCTCATTAGATTGCCCTCATTCACCACCTTCAGCTCTTGCCTCCCTCATTAACTTGCTGATGAGTCTGCCTATCCTAAATCCATTGTTACCTTGCAAATCAAACAAACTTTCAATGAGCCTATGAGAACTTGAAAATCACCTATGGAATTCAAATTGAAACCACTCATTAGCATCTGCTGGGAACTAGGTAAGATCTGTTGATAACCTGGATACCTGGAGCATGTAGGGGCATCTTTATAAAACGAAAAAATGTGTAACCACAGCTGGACTGGCATGATAGAACATTGCATTTTTAAAATCCCATTCAGACCTAGCTTATACCTGCTTGTAAGGTTTGCAGTTATTCTCCATTGGTCCCATCCACCACACTAAGTTTTCCAATACCTGTCATCTACAAGTAAACCTCCTTTCATGGGCTAAGCTCACTGTCATATACCCTGTGGCAAATCTAATTGTGCTCTAGTCCTTGTGCCTGAAATTGGAAGGACTTATTTAAAAGAAAATGAAATGTCGAGTCCTTGTGCCAATTTGGAAGGATAGGTTGTTTAGGAAGCTGGTTGGAGTAGGGACTGCTGCTGGGCTCAGAGTATCGGTTGACACAGCAAGCCCAACCTTGCTTAAGTGGTTTAAAAATATGGCATGATCGATTACTGCGCCCCATTCAATCATATGAAAATATAGCATTGAAATTCTTATATAAAGTGCAGATAAATATATTCACATCAAGTTTGAAGAACGATAAAGAACTAAGGTACACACCTAAACAGGTATTGAAAGACTAGTGATGGCCCCAAAAGGATTTTTGAAAGTAGAAAATAGGTAAAGGAGGGTCAATAAATCCCATAATACTACCATAGGAGAATGCTTGTCAAAACCCTATTAGTAAGTTGAAGCTATATGTCTTTATCCCACCTGAAGCAATTAATGTTGAAGTGGAACCCATGCATGTCCATCTATGCAGTTCACATTTCAATTTTATCTTAACACCCTCATGTTCTATTGATCCAAGGTTTATTTGGAAACAGAGATAACTAGTTCGCCTAACGGTTCGCCATTTGTTGTGGCCACAACCAACACCCTATTAAAACATGCCCTGGTAGCAATTTTGAATAGGTCCCCTAGACGTTTGATCTTTCACCTCTCCGAATGATCTATTTTATCCCAGGGATTTTAACTCTTTGCTGACTCCAATCTTCAATTCCTAATGGTTAAGGCCACCTTAATAAATCTCTACCGCATGATTCATATATAACCCTTTCTAGCCCTTCATTCATATCCTTCATCGGGACTTTTTCAACCATCGAAACCTCCCATCACACCTTTATCTCTATATCAATGCTTTGATAATAGAAAATACTCTACAAACATGCATAACTTACCCTCTCCGCTTATCACAATCAACACTAATACATAACGTGCACCACTATACATGGGACACGACGGCATTGTTAACCATAACACATATATATTTCGGGTCCAGAGCCACATCGCATATCGCAATAAGCAAGGTCCAACGCTTGTATATAAAGCACACCGTGATCTACCAAACCCGTTGGGATCACTAACCAAAATATATATATTTCGAGTCTGGAGCCCATCACATATCGTGATCGCAGTTCAATGAAACCCAAGGTCCATTCACTCGCCATGGAAACATTGTGATGCGCTACGGCGGACCCACCGACAGTATTAACCACAACACATATATATTTTGGGTTCGAAGCCCTATCACTAATCACAATCGGCAGTCGGCGAAAGTGAAGCCCATATGATATGCGAAGGGCTGATGAGCGGACCCGATGATAATTATATGCCCGGGTGCATAATATTTGAAGTTCGGCCTTATGGTCAGCCGCGGCTTTTCCCGTGTATTCCTGTGTTTTTCGATAAGTATTGAGCCCTGGGTTTTCAAAGGGAAGTCTTATATTGCGGACCTACCGACATTATTAACCATGGCACATATATTTTGAGTCTGGCCTGTCGCAAAGCGCAATCGACAGAGCCCAATGCTTAAACATAAGGCGTGATGCGATATGGCGGACTCGAGGATAATCATACATCTGGGTTTATGGTATTTGAAGTCCGACCTTGTGGTCGGATGTGGTTTTCCCATGTATTCCCATGGTTTCGATAAAACGTTGTAGTCTAGGTTTTCAAAGGAAAATCCTATATGGTAGACCCGCTATAGCTATCAACTACAACACATATATATTTCGGGTCTGGCCAATCGCATAGTGCAATCGACGGAGTGCAAGGCTTACACATAAGGCTTGATGTGATTAGCGGACCCGACGATGGTTATAGACCTGGGTGCATAATGTTTGGAGTCTAGCCTTATGGTTGGCCACAGGTTTCCCCATGTATTCCCATGTATTTCGCTAAAATGGTGTGGTTCGAGTTTTCAAAGGAAAAACCTGTAAAGTGAATGTTCTTCCCTTGAAGCATTGTTAAGACAATCCTTGAGTAAAAATGAATATTAGGGGCAACAAGAATACGTGTCACAACAGGATCGGTGGTTTGATAATTATAGTTTCTCTGCATTGCAAGTTTAAATAAAAATTGTGGTTGAATGCAAGGTTTGTTTGTGATCATGTTGTCATGTTTCATAATCATAAAACTAATGTTAATTATCTTTACAAGCAAGGAGTAAAAGACACATGAGAAAATCTAGAGAGGTCATATATGCAGATGCATTCCGTTTAAAGATCTGGCCTTAGGCATTCTTGGTCGGGTATCCATGCATTGCCTATGCATTTCGAAAGTGAAATTGTCCCAGGTTTCATCATGAAGAGATGACACACAATCATCCTTTTCTAATAAACATCTATTCACTTCCCTAGGAAATGAAGCTCTCCAACAGATAAGCCTTCTATGTGTCAGCGGTTACGCCAACTGTTCTATGTTTGTATACTTTGATTTTTATATTGAAAAGAATGGGGAGGTGAAAAGTTAAGGGAAGACCGAGGGTCATTTCCTTCGACATAAAATATTACCTCCGGTGATGAGGGGAAGACTTTTTTTGGGCAGAACAGTTTTTGATTTATTGTGAATAAAGAATACTATTTGGTTGAGAAAGAACCTTTTCTTCTTTCAGATAGATCCTCTTTCTTTCATGTGTTTAGAATCAGACTGTTATTGCTGACACAAATATAAATGTGTTTTGTTTTTGTGCATATTGATAATAGACAGTTCGTGACTAGTCTTGGTTATACAAATGTGATTTGTTACCATGGTTAATTCATGAGCGGTTGTTGATTTGAAAGTTGTTAAACATTAGTTGCAAGTGTTATTTGTATGGAAATGAATGTGTATTCCTGTATAAGTAATTAGATTGCAATAACAATTTAATACAACCTTGTTCATCTGTGAACCAATAATTGATTCATTTTGACTTGGAATCTAGATATGATGTTTAATATCTTTTGTTATGCTCCTGCAGGATATATTAGAATAGTTAGGATTAGAATAAGTAGTTAAAATTAGTGTAGATATGAATTGATACATATAGGTTAGTTGTTTCTTTTGTTGATTTAATGAAAGTCTTCCTCCGAGAAGCAATCTTTCAACACCTATAACAGTTTACGGGATCCTTTAAAACCCGTTGGGACTAGTGATCCCAAATGAAAGCAGATCTAATTGGGGTCTGCAATTGGGTTAGTTCCCCTTGTTGGAATAGCGAACATTTGCCCTATGAACACAATGATACATTTTCTCAGCCCCATTTTGAGCACAAATTTCAGCAAGTTTTTTTGATTAAAAATTAGATATGTTTAGAAGATATTTTTACATGCTTGTATATAAGACATATGTACTATTATTTTTAGATTATTGTAATTAATTTTAGAGAAAAAGTTATTTAGTTATTATTGTCTATATAAGCAGTGATTGTAGAAAAAAATGGGTTGGGAAATTTTGGAAAGATCAGCATCTTTTGTGTATTATTGATTTGATTTTAATGATATCAGTATTCATGAGTAGTTTGCAGAAATCATTGTGTTATGATTCCCTATATTCCTTCTTCGTCTAATATTTCCCTCATGTCTAAAATAAAAAGTGTTTGAAATCAGGACTCATATGTTTATGCTCCTGTTTCTTTATTTTCAGACATTTAACAATATTTTTTTCACTTAACCACTGCATTGATTTCCTTCATTTTTCTTCTGAATTCTTTAAAGTGTCAAAGGAATTATCACTACCTTCATTTTGTGTTTTTCTCGTTGAAAAATGTTGTTATATAAGCCTAATTGTGTCAGACTCCATGCTCAATGGTGGATTTTTCCCATAGTCCAACCAAACTCAGTCATTCTTAAATAACTATGGCCATAGGCCTTAATTGTAAACCTTATACTACTGTAACCTTGAGCAGTTGAGTTTAGGGAGAGATCCCTCTCCAGGATGAAGGGCCAACTTTCAATCTCAAAGAGGTTTGAGGTTACCTTGGATTTTTTTACCGCCACCAGGGTTTTTATCTAAGTGATAACACATATAATAAGCAATTTTTCCATGATAACTCCTCTAAGTCCTTCGTTGCATGTATCGATGCACAAAATAAACTCTTCATTTGTATTAGCTATCTTTAATTTGTGCACTTGTCAAGAAATTCAAATTTTACATCCTTCTTTTCTAAAGAAGGGTTTGCTTGTGATATTCTTGATAACCCTTCAATAAACCTCCTATAGTAGCCATCTAATGCCATCAAAAGTCTAACCTCTGTAATCTTCCTTTGGTACTAGACATTCATTGATTGCTTTATTTTTTCTTAGGGTCCACTATTATGTATTTTTTCGATATGATGTGCTGCAAATAGTGAATCCACATTTGGTAGAATGTACACTAGCTCATATTGGAATATAGTTGATGTTTCCTCAATACTTGTAAAACCATCCTAAATTGTTGCTTATGCTCTTCTTTAGACCTTGAATAAACAAGTATGTCATCCAAAAAGACAATGACAAAGTTTTCCAAATAATCTCTCAAAATGCCATTCGTTAAATACATGAAGGAAATTGGAACATTTGATAACCCAAATGGCACCATTATAAAATCACAATCACCATATTTAGTTCTAAAGGTTGTCTTGCTAATGTGTTCTTCTTTAATCCTTACTTGATGATATTATGACCTCAAGACAATCTTGGAGAAGGGATTGGTGTAATACCCCTAATAGTTAATCCCCATTGAGATTGTAACTGTAGTTGATTATTTTATTGATCTTTGTATGAGCATGTAACTATAAATGGGAAAAATATCTAGAATAATTTTTAATTATAATTTAATACCAACTGATGAAGAGTGAAGGTTTGATACAAATCATGAGAAGCCATGAAGAGGGAGGGAAGATAGCAAAGGGGATTTGGAGAATTAATAATTGCTAATGAATTACTCATTGTCCCAAAGGATCATTAGGTCTGATACTGCCAAACGTTTCCCAAGAAACTATCTAGTGGAGAGGTCTGGAAATAAATTCCACATTTTTAGAAGTAGTGGAGTTGTACTCTAACTGTCTTATCGAAAGTATGGGTATTTTACCACTAGAAGACTTATGTGATCTAAACAAAAGCTTTTGATATGACCAAAGGACAACCTTGACATGAATATTGTTAGAGAAGTTGACTTATGAAAGAGAAGAAATGACAATGAAGCATGTGGAGGAGGCATTCATGCGTGTGAAGGAGAATAAATGTTCAAAGGAAGAAGCACTAATGTGTGCATATAGCATGATAAATTGGGAAGGAACATTCATGGATATGAGCATTTGAAGAGGGGGGCATGATGAAATAATGGTGAAAAGAGGAAGACGAGAGAGTGAGAGAGATATAGGAGAAGTGTAAATAAAACCAGAGATCAACACTCGTGGGAGTATAGGAACATAACAAAAAATAATATATATATATAAATATAAAATTGGTGAGTTTGACTAGATGAAGGTGAATTTACTACTTGACTTTCCCCATATTGTTGAAATAAACTTCCCTCAAGGCTTCATGGTTTGGCTCGATGATGGCCAACTACAAGATAATCAAATAAGTGCCCTTGTGGAATCAAACTTGTAATGTAATCCATATTGAATGAAATAGAAATGATGTTGATAACGGTGTGTTTATGGGCTTTCTTTCTATATGGATATCATAGCCTATGTTTCGATTTACGATATGAGAGGGAAAGTCTATTTTAATGGTTGTGTAATGTTCACATGCATTCTTGAATATCTCTATGTTCTCTTATCATGTGTTGTTCATGATTGAGTAGGAATGATGGACCTTTAGTCTCGGGGTGATAACATGGGGTTGGGTTACACATTTTTGCAAGAGAGGGCACATTTAGGTGAAAAAAACATAGGTTTTGATCAAGCAATAAGCGCTCGTTCAATCCATTTTTAAGCGCTTGATCGAGCTCCTTGAGTGCTAAAGAAATAGCTCGATTGAGGGTTAAAAAAGGCCCTTGATCAAGATTTATGGCTTGATCGAGCCCTAAGGCTAAATTGAGACAATATTTTCTATTAAAACATGCACTCATAGTCTACGCGTATCATTTTGCACGAACTGAAAGATAACTAACAACTCGACTGAGATTATTGGAGCTAGATCGAGCAATTGGAACTTGGAAAGATCCAACCAACTTCTCGAACAACCCTACCAACATCCCAAAGGCTCAAGCGAAGGTAGGTATTCTATCATTTTTGTCTTTTTTATATAATTTTTTTTACAAAATTAAAAAAAATTAATTTGGAGAAGAAACTTACCATACAAAAACCATGAAAACCACAAAAACCATTAAAAAACCCTTCAAAACAGCTTATAAAACCACAAAAAAACCTAGAAACCAAAATAGACAACCTAGAAAACCACAAAAATCAGCCTAGAAAACCACAAAAATAGCCTAGAAAACCACAAAAAATAACTTGGAAAACCACAAAAAACAACCTAGAAAATGCTTT
Organism: Pinus tabuliformis; assembly: GCA_031772625.1. Classification (NCBI taxonomy): domain Eukaryota; kingdom Viridiplantae; phylum Streptophyta; class Pinopsida; order Pinales; family Pinaceae; genus Pinus; species Pinus tabuliformis. Next base: position 635,439,389 of record CM062812.1, on the reverse strand, counting down.
GAAACCACCAAAAGAACTATACTTTAGGTTTAAATTTTTCTTCTTACTTTTAGTGGTAGCATATTTTGTTTATTATGCATATTTTCTGATTTTGAATGATGTAAACATTATTTTTTTTATTATTACATTATTTTCTAATTATTTTAGGTTTGAAAGTTTGTCGTTAGGAATTTTGTGAAATAAAATTTCAAAAAATTCACTTTTTGTTATTTAAAATGCATTTGAAATTTCTAACAAATTTGATCGAAAATATATCCCAAAACACTTCAAAATAGAAAACAACCAAACTATAACCAACAAATAATTAAATTAAGAGCTTGAGATTGACATGATGAACATGGTTTCTCACGATGGACTTCTATTTATCAAATAAGAAATTTTATTATTTTGTTATTTCAAATTTAAATTGATTTATATTTAAAATATTCTTTTAATAATAAATATAACATGTTTAGTTTTAAAAATAAGACATTAATCTTTAAAGTTAAAATAAAAAAAATAAAAATTGGCTATATATATATATATATATATATATATATATATACTAAAAAATATATAACATATATATCTAACATCGTGTCACTATATATAACAAAACATTTAACTTAGTTATATATAATATTTAGCTATATATAATTATAGCATAACATATATAACTATAACCTAATATAATTATATTTAACTATAACATCACATAGCTATATATTATAGTTCTACATATAAAATATAATATAACATAGTTCTATAACTACTTAACATAACATAAAGTTATTTAACACACACAAGCATACATCATAACATGTTACAACATAACCATAACCATAGTTCATAACATAATTATATAACTATATAATTATAAATATATATATATATATATATATATATATATATATATAACTATTATAAATTTATAACATCACATAGTTATATATATATATATATATATATATATATATATATATACTAGCAACTGCACCATGAGGTGCAAAGGAATGCCGCTAGGAGGAGTGGGGAATGTGGAAGGCAGTAATCTAACATGTTATGTCTTTCTTTTGCTCTTGTTCACTTACTCCTTGTGACTTGCTCGCTCTTGTTTTTTTCTTGTGATTTTCTCCCCTTCTCCAACTCATCATGTGACATATTTATAGGCACCCTCCCTCTTCATGATAATTAGTCGCGCCTCTGTTCAAACTCAGATCAACCCATTTCATCATGCCTCTTAATGAGGAAACCCCAAATTTTGTGTGGGATTCCCTATCCAACATCTTGCAAATGTGTGCACTTTCTCAATCTCTTGTGATATGTATTGAGCCAACTTTCCATTGTGTGCTCTTACCTTTCTAGTGTACCCATGATATGTTGTGTTCATTCCTTTTCCATGCACTCTGGCCCATAAAATCAATCCAAACCCTTCGGAAATGCATCAATGCCATGCAACCTATGAGTTGCACACAACTATGATATGATGGGCTTGTTGCATTCACTATGCATGCCACCCACAAATTTCGACTCATCCATGTGTACCATGTTCCCATCTAAATGCTCATATACTAACCGACACACCCAATAATCTAACAAAGTGTGTCAAATCCTCCTCATGACTCATCCATGTAGTTCGTGCATAAAAAAGTTGATGATATGTCATGACTAATATAAGTGTGGAGTGTCATGGAGTATTCAATTTTCTCTCTAGTTGGTGTTGTAACAACCCAACTTTAGTATTGATGAAAACGTTGGTGAGGTCATATACACCCATCTCAATGAATGATTTAAAATTGATTTATATTTGAATATACAAGCAATTGTAATATTTTTATTGTGATATAAAGCCCATATCAATATAGGTGAGTTTAAATTGTATGTTATAACTAATTGAAAAAAATTAACAATACATTTAGGGTAAAGTAAGAATTATATATTTATGATTAATACCCTATATAGATCCATCTTAACTTAGGATCTACGAAAGGTCGAGAGCAATAAAAAGGAAGCAAATCTCTAGAGGTGCAAACGTTTTCTCAATTTTTGCACTCAAAAAGAAGTTTGTCTCTTGAGAGATTTGATCCCTCTTGTCATTTGGTAAATCCAAAATTAAGAAATTAACATACACAATTTCTAAACAAACATACATTAAAAATTTGAAATAAACATACATAACTTTCATATAGTACCACTAAACAATATACTTAAATAAAATTTCTCATACCATTTCCAATACTCATTCTTAATTCTTTTAATTCATACATAATTTGTTTTATCATTAACCTATTTAATTTTATTTATTTCCTTCCATATTTTAAAAGAGTTCTTCTTTCCTTCCCTATTTTAATATTGTTTATTTTCTTCCATAATTTAAAATGATTCTTCTTTCCTTCCCTATTTTAAGATTAGTGTTAATTTCTTCCAACTTTGACTAACAATGAGGGGCTTTGTACAAACATACAAGCTAGATATCTATGAAGCATTTTGTTTAACATGATCTGTTGTAGTTTTTCTACTGCTTGGTCGGGAAAGGCATTGATATCTTTCAATGAAATTATGAGTTATTGAAATCAATTTCACACGAGTCAAACAAATCCTTTTTAAGTATATTCAAGCTATAGTTAGGAATATATGTGATTAATGCATGGACATGTGAAAATCTAGAACTACATTAGAATTTTGTTGAAAGCATAATTACAATATTACATTATAGAGCCAAATTGAAAAGGTAGCACATGGATGATAATAAAATAAAAATAAAATTCACACTGAAACCCCTGGCCAACTTCATACTGCAGAGAAAAAAATAAATCATATTCATATTGAAACGCCTTGGAAACATCAAAGCGTAGAGCAAAATTCGTTTGACATACACATCCCTCGTCATGACCTCATATATATCTGGATTAAGAAAATAACATAACCATATTATTATCTCTAGTGTGATCAATGAAAAACAAAACGATCATGGGATCATCTCCAGTGAAAAAACTGTCTGACACTTCCACAACGTCCAAATATATCCCATAAACATGCGATGATAAATGATGGAAGCGAGAAAAATTAGATAAAGTGACAAAAAAAACGTTTTAGTAGAAGTAGAAATCGAAAATTAAATCCAGTAGCGATTCTCTATGGGATGAAAACTCAAAATGCGTGGCTCAATCGAAAATGAAATGTTGGAAGAATCACCGCACCTCTATAGAATCCGTAATTTCTACCCTGGAGATGCTAGTTATTGGTTTGTAACGTTTATCAACACTTGCGGGTTTTGGTGTAATGGCAAACCTCCACATGGTATCAGAGCCCATAGGTTGCTAGATAAAAGGTGCACCAATACTTTATTTTGCATCTATTACATCTTGGAGATCGAAGATTGACAGAAAAATGGAGTTACCCAAAGCATCGATCCTAACACCGTACAACTATCATGAATGGAAGGACCAAATGGCTTGATACCTTTGTCAAAAAGGGTTGTACAGGATTACCATGGCTACAGAAGTGGAACCCACTTCAGCCATAGAGAAATCCAAGTAACTCAACCGCATGGATGAGGCCCACGGATCCATATGCATGCGCATCTCCCCAAAGTTGCAGTTTCAACTATCTGCCTGCAATACTCCCGATGAGATTCTGAAAAAGGCTGAAGAACTCTACGGGAAATAGGATGAGATGAAAAGACATCTGCTTGAAGTGGAGCTGCTGTCATTAGATCCATAGAATTATGACAGAATTCAAGACTTCTTCACCAAATATAATGATCTATTGCTGCAACTCAAGGGTTGTGGAATTGACAAATCCAAGGAGGAGAGTCACCAAGTTCTCTCTATTATGTCAAATCTTGGACCGGAATACTCCATCTTTGTGTCTACATTTCATTCAGTAAGGCTTGCACTAGGTAAATCCTACACTATGCCTTCTCTCAAAGAGTTCATGGAGTCTCTTACTTTTGAGCAAGATAAACTCATTGGCATGGGGAAAATCAAACCTCCAAAAGCGCATGCACTTGCTGTGCATGATGGCAGCCACAATAAAAATCATAGATCTGATTCAAATAAGAAAAATCAGTAGCAAAAATACAAGGGAAAAGCACATTCCCATCCAAAGAAGGAAGGGTACACCAAGCCCTTCAATGACTCCTCCGGCTCGAGAAATGAGAAAGGGAAGAAAGGAAACACATGCACCTACTATCAAAGAGGATTCCATCCAAAATCCTCTTGCATGAAGAAACAAATTGACCAAATGGCAGAAATCCTTCAAAAGCACAACCTTGGGGACCACATCCCTCAGGGCGCCAAGAAGAAAACTGAGGATCCGCCACACTGGAAAGGTAACAATTTTCATGCTTTAGTTGTAATTAATTCTTCCCCTGATGCATGCATTATAGATTCTGGTGCATCACATCATATGGCTGCTACAAAGGAAGTCTATTTCTCTTTGGATGCATGAAAAGGACCTCCCATCCTCATGGGAGATGACTCACCTACTGAGGTCACCGGAAAAGGTAGAGTGGAACTTTTACACGGAAGATTTGAAGATGTGCTTCATGTTCCAAAACTTTCGGTAAACCTACTTTTAGTTTATTAGATCACTCATTCCGGCACCAGAAAGAGAGTGGAATTCATTCCAGATGCAGTGAACATATATGACCTACATAGCAGCTTCAAAATTGCAACCAGTGAGGTAAACAATGGAGCCAAACTGTATAAATTTTCTAAATTTATTGAACCTGAATCTTCCTTATTGCTTACACATGCTGATGATAGTAGTAGGCTTTGGCATGAGAGGTTTGGTCACTTAAATTACAGGTATATGCAGTAGCTAAGCAAGAATGAGATGGTGGAAGGCTTGCCAAATATCATTTTCTCCAAAGGAGTTTGTGAAGGATGTGTCCTTGGCAAACATCCTAGAGAAAAGTTTGACACCGACAAGACTCACAAAGCATCCTCTCCTCTAGATCTAATCCATAGTAATCTCATGGGGCCTTTTCCTCATCCTTCCATCAACAAAGCAAGGTATGTGCTTACATTTATTGATGATTTCTCATGGTATGCTTGGGTGTATCTTCTTAGGGCCAAATATGAAGTTTTTTTCTCACTTTGAAGATTTCAAAGCACTAGTTGAGACACAGTCAGAGAGAAAGATCAAAGCCCTCCGTACAGACAATGGAGGGGAATATGTTAACATAGCACTTTAGAAAATTTGCCTTGAGTTTGGCATACAGTTGCAGTACACAGTTCCATACACTTCGCAATAGAACAAAGTTGCTGAGAGAAAGAACCGATCTCTCAAAGAGGTGGCTTCCTGCATGTTGCATGCTAAGTCACTGCCTCATAAGCTATGGGCTGAAGCACTTATTTGTGCTAACTACATCCAGAACAGATCTCCTCATAGGTCTGTCAAGGATCAAACCCCCTTTGAGGCTTGGAGCGGCACTAAACCAGAGGTCACCCACTTCTGTGTTTTCGGCTCCCGAGCATAAGAGGAAAGCTCTTGATCCATAGAGCATTGAGTGCATCTTTGATGGATACCCTGATGGTGTGAAGGGATACCAACTCCTGATTTCTTGTACGGATAAGCTCATGATTGAGCGAAGTGTCAAATTTGAGGAAAGTATCTCGCATGCACCTCAATTGCTGCATGCAAACACCTTTTATCTACCTCATGTTCGAGATGATGACTCAGTACACTTAGATGCAGATACAGAGCATGCAAATGCCACGGTAGAGCATGCAAATGCAGAGACAAAGTCTTTAGATACAAATCCAGTGCATGCATATGATGATCCACATCGAAGCCTAGATCAGGCTTCTAGCAGTGAATCAAATTCCCCTGTCATAAATTAGAGAACAAAGAGCTTACATGAGATATATGCATAAGACCACCCAGCTACTATAAATGGTCTTGTGGGGGATCATTCTGATATGTAGAGGACTAGCTCAGAGTTTATTGAGACTCCTCTTGCCCTCACTGTCACTGAACCATCACCATCCTGTCATTGTCATTTGGTTCAGTCTTCTGATCCACAGTCTTATGCTGAGGCTGCTGGGCATCCATCTTGGGAGTTTGCCACAGAGGAGGAGTATAACTCCCTCTTCGAGAACTAGACCTGGGATCTGGTCCCCCTTCCTTCAAGAAGGAAACTTGTCCAATGAAAATGGGTCTACAGGACCAAGAGTGCTACAGATGGGCAAATCACCAGACAGAAAGCTAGGCTAGTAGCCAAAGGCTTCTAGCAAGTGCATGGCATTGATTATGATGAGACCTTTGCTCCAGTAGCAAAGATGGATTCCATACGCCTTGCACTTGCCATTGCGGCTGCCCAAGGGTGGGAAGTACATCAGATGGATGTGAAGAATGCCTTTCTTCATGGAGACCTATACGAGGAGATCTACATGGAGCAGCAACATGGTTTCATTCAGGATTCATCTTTGGTCTGTAGAATAAAGAAATCTCTCTACAGCCTTAAGCAGGCCTCGAGAGCTTGGTATGCGAAGATGGATTCTTTTCTCTTATCACAAAACTTTGAAAGATGTAAGTCTGATCCAAATGTTTACATGCTCAGGACACATGATTCTCTTCTTATCTTAGTTTTGTATGTGGATGATCTCCTGATCACCGGCAGCTTGGCTTTAGCCATTGCTATAATCAAGAGGGCCTTGCATGATAGGTTCTTGATGATGGACATGGGTCCATTACACTTCTTTCTTGGTCTTGAGATCAGCCATGATGCCACAAGCATCAAACTCTCTTAGGCTAAGTATGCATGGGATCTCCTCAAGAGATTTCACATGACTGACTGCAAGCCAGGACCGAATCCTTTTCTGTCTGGGGTTTTCCTTGAGGATGGAGGTGACACTCCATTAGTTGACATCACTCTCTACCGAAAACTAGTGGGGAGCTTATTGTGCCTCACCCACTCCAGACCAGATCTCTCATATGCAGTAGGGGAAATTTACAGATACATGCAGGAGCCACATGAGCTACACTGGAATGCTGCCAAGCGCATCCTCCAATATGTGCAGGGCACCATCACCTTCGGGATTCACTATGCAGCAGGCACTACATTGAATCTCCTTAGCTTCAGAGATTTTGATTGGGTGGGAGACAACATTGATCGCAAGTCCACCTCCGGATATTCACTCAGTCTATGATCTGGCCCTATCTATTGGTCGAGAAAGAGGTAGGTTGCTATTGCTCTCTCTTTAGTTGAGGCTAAGTACAAAGGAGTAGTCAACATCACCATTCAGGCTCTATGGTTACAACACTTCCTCACTGAGTTGGGCGTCCAGTTCCACCAGCCCATTGTCATCTGGTGTGACAACCAGAGCACTCTCAAATTTTGCAGGGAACCAGTGCAGCGGCAGTGGACGAAGCACATAGAGATCCATATGCACTACATCAGAGACTTAGTACATGATCAGGTCATTGATTTTCAATTCTGTCCTTTCGTAGAACAGACAGTAGACATCTTCACCAAGACATTCACTGAGCAGAAGTTTCTCTCTCTGTGCGATCGTCTTGGAGTGAAGGACTGAGTTGCTTAGAAATTGTCTTTTCTTCCTCTTTTCTTTTCATTACATTGTATTTTGAGGTTGGGGGGGGGGGGTTTCCCACGAGGTTTTCCCTCTTTCCTCAATTTTAGTACAAGTTGAACTGTATTTTGGGTGACCTTTGGCCTTAACCTCTATAGAATCTGTAATTTCCACCCTGGAGATCCTAGTTACTAGTTTGTAACGTTTATGAACACCTATGGGTTTTGGTGTAATAGAAAACCTCCACATGAAAACCATACATGAAAACTTTTGGCGATAGTAAACAACACATTGTGAAATGAAAAATTTAAGAAGCCTACCTCACACCTTCTGAATAAAGGTCATGCACATCGATGATAATATTGATATTAGTACCTTTGTATTATTAAGGAAAAACACCGAACGACAGGAATCCCAATAGCTATTTTGTTGGCCTAATTTGGATTGTGTCCAACACCTTCATCTCTCTAATTTTGGTGTAATACTTTGAACAAATTGAGATTTCTCCAGTTGGTCTTCCAACAACTTAGCTCTACAATTTTGATTCTTGGGGTACTTAAACTTGGTCTGGAAATAACTTATTATCCAAAAGGCTTTTATCAGACTTCTATATGCCACTAGAAATCTCTTTAGAGCTTTGTCCATCTGAGTGGGTTCCAACTGCATTTGAGGTGATATGCCATACTAGAAATGGCTTCAAATCCACTATACCTACTCCATATTTTCATTTTACATAGCATGAGTTGATCTTTATTTTTCTTGTAATAATATCTACTTTATACTCCATCCTCATCAACTTCTCCAATAGTGACAACACATTTCTAACAATAATAATATACCACCTTTATGTATTTCACATCTTCAGATATAGTTTTTATCCTAAGTATGCCTCAAAAACTACTTTGTCTCATCCTACTTTATGTCTTTGTGAGGTGTCAAGATGATAGTAATAAATGTGATTTCTTAATTGTATTATATATTTGTACCATTACACAATGTAGCATTATGAGAATAGATATTATGGCTTGAGTCATTTTCTACCAATCTTCTTGTCTTTGATATTGACTTTTTTGTTTTCCAAATTTCATCAAAATAACACAAGTTTGTCTAATTTCTTCAATGAAAAATGGTCCTAACCATGCAATTTCAAACTTTCAAGGCTTTAATTTTATTTTTTTTCATATAGAAGCACCAAATAACCTTGTTTTATATATTTATTTTTAATATGTTAATTGTGTCATTCCTTTTACTATCATAAGTTGATTTCCTCATGATGAAATGTGCTTCTTCCTTCAATTGGTTTATCTAGTGAACTCATTGTTTCTTATCTATGTCAATATTGTATCTATGGACAAAATATACCTTCACAACAATAGTATAAAAGTGCAAGGAGACTATTGTTTCCTGGCCATACACTAGCTTGAAAGGAGTATGACCAATTTCTCTTTTGTATGCTATTCTATACACATGTACTATTGCTTTCATTTATCATCCTAGTTATCTCAGTCGATTACACATATCTTCATTAATTGTTTATGCAATGCTTTGTTGAATGACTCAACCACTTCATTAGTTTGTGGAAAATAAGCTATTTTTTTATGATCAATCAAATACTTTCTCCACAATAATTTGATCCTTTTGATAACAAAATGTGTTCCTTGATCACTAATAATGGTCAACAGACCAAAAAAATCTGGCTTTTGCACATTTACTGAGTTACTCGGCAATAATGATTATGTATTTTTATTCTCTCCCTTTTTCTCATTGTGGGAATGGTTTGACAAAATTGATTTCCAATATTTCGAAAGGTTTTATCAAATTTTAAAGCATTTCAACTTTTCGTAACGTTCAACCCATTCACTAGCAACTGTGGCATTTACCTACATAGTTTTGATAGTCAAAGTGTAATTTTGGCCACCAAATACCATCCTGAAGAGAATATCCTTGGCCATTGCATTCACTATATAGTTTCGCCCCATTGACCATGCATGTGCTTCATCTATTATTCGCTTCCTTTGGCGTAAATCTACAACATATAAATGAAAGACATAATCTATCCCTAACTTATATAGATACCCATTCATTAATGTGAATGGTCAAAATTTAATTGCTGAGCCCTTATTTTTCTTTCATCTTTCATGGAAATTTTTTTAGCTTCCTTCCCATCTTCTAATAATTACACAGTTTCCCATTTGCATCTAAAGCAACAATTTCCTTCCCATCTTCTAATAATTACACAGTTTCCCATTTGCATCTCAAGCAACAATTGAGAGAATGTTAGCACAAGACACCACTCCTGGACATATTCTTTCTAATTCAGCTTTGGCATCGTCTATAATAGAAAATCCACGAAGGGAAAGATAGAGAATTGTGTATTTTTCTGCCACATTATTTTTCATAGAGTTTAACCGAACTGATCCACCGCAACCCTGTAGTAATTTTCTGCCACATTATTTTTCATAGAGTTTAACCGAACTGATCCACCGCAACCCTGTAGTAATTTTCTGCCACATTATTTTTCATAGAGTTTAACCGAACTGATCCACCGCAACCCTGTATTAATATGCAATGTTGAATTCAATAAATTGCTAATACTAATAATCAACAATTTTTTATTTGGGATTACTTTGCCGTTCTAGACTCATTCCCATAATCATCAATTGGCTTATCCACATTATTCTAGAAAAGAGTCTCAACCAAAAATCTATCTTTAGCAAACCACTTAGTAACACTCTTGGTAAACTCGATAGGTGAATTGAATGTAATAGATTTGGGGTCGGTACTAGATATACATAATGTGAACATGTCAGAAAAGCATGCAAGCTTTGAAGAAACCACCAAACCTGTGCTACAAAATGATCCAGGGGAGAATCTGTGAAGAGAATAGTATTCTTCTCCTTTGTATAAGTTATGAAGTTACAACAATAATGTTAGGTAAACTTGACTCAGGATAGAGTCAAAGTTGAATCTCAAGTCTCCTCGAACACAGCTCATGAATTTTCTATGATTTTTTAAAATCATATGTCGTGGCTTCAAATACTGTAAATTTTGATTATTATAACGTCCAAGTGGACAAATGCAAGGATCATCTTCTTTTATCGTGGCAAACCCAGGCACATGAAGAAAGAATGTTGATTCTGGAAGAAAGGACAAAAGGATAAGAGACCGTCTAGTACAAATCACAAGTCATCCAGCACAAATGAAGGTGAGACTACTGCTGTAGCCACAGATGGTGATGTGTTGTTTACTATTTTAGTAGAGGATGCATGTGTATATACATCTAGTAGTGGCTTTGATTGGATCCTTGACTCTGGGGCATCTCACCATGTAACCCCATGCAAAGATAGTTTTGTTTCATACAATCCCGGTGATTATGGTAGAGTGCATTTGGGGAATAATCATTTTTGCAGTATTGTTGGAGTGGGAGATGTCTAGATCAAGATGAAAGATGGAAAAGATATATTGTTGAAACAGGTCAGGCATGTACCATAAATGTGCATGATTTTAATCTCTATGGGATGACTGGATGATGAAGGCTATTCGACAAGCTTTGGAAAAGGAGGCTAGAAAATTAGCAAAGGTGCATTGGTCATGGCCAAAGGACCCAAGACAGGAACATTATACACAATGAAAACACTGATAGGAAAATTAGATTTCGCTGCTGTCACAAAAGAAGGAAATTCAGCAGATCTGTGGCATGTGCTTAAATCTAGCGATGTGTGTATTTACTAACACCTATGGGTTTTGGTGTAACCGCAATCATGACTCCAACAAATAATCCATTGAATATAACATACAATATAGTGAAACCAATAAGAAAAAAAATTATTTTTTGGGAACTTCTTGGGATAAAATTGACCAGGCAAGGCAATGCCAATGATGATGACACCTATTGCCATTTTGACATTACTCAGTGCCACATTCTCCACACACCCTTGACTAAATAGTACCTCGGAAGCCGTTTCATCAAGGAGATGCTTGATGGAATTTAGATCATTGAGATTAGCCTTATTCAGGGGCAAAGGAGCCACGAATTTGTCTGTTGCAAAACCCTTGGTTTCCATTGTTGTTCCATTACTGAATTTTACCTGATTTCTTGATATGGTTAGATCAGTGCGATGAATTCGTTTTGTGTTTCCAGCTTGAAAATGACTATAACCATGACTATAAGACCATACTTATGTGTTAAAGTTTGTATGACCATATTTGGTGGAGCTAATAGAGAAGTCATCGATGTTGTTGACCCTAGAGGAGGAAGTAGGTCACCACAATGTGACCTTTATTGTGCCCCAATATTCTTGCTTCGAAAGACCAGCGAATCAGGGGAGCTTCAAAATGGTTTCTTAGAAGGACCAACGAATGATCAACGAAGTAGGAGAACCTCAAGAGATTTTTTCTAGAGGCTGGGTAACTTGAAGCTTCTACATAGATTGAAGAACATCAATGTCATGCCCTGACAAATTACGGGCAAGGGTATTATATGCGAAGAAAGATATGAAAGATTGAATCTAGCAAGGCAATTGATTTCAACATTCTTTGCACAAAGAAACAAAATAAATCCTACATTTCATTGCTTTAGTGCCCGCCTGGAAATAGCACACACGACTAGGATGTTTTGTGCTCAATAGGACTCGATCATGTGATGAATTGCGGGGAGCATGGGATGAAAATATTCAATTCCACCTGTCAGTTTTTAGTTGGTGAGAAGGACGAAAATGAAGGTCTCTGATTGGCTAGGGTGAACAAATTTTTCTCACCCCAACCCCGCAGAGAAAATGCCTCTCAGCGTAATTATAGTTCTATATGTATTTATTATGACATAACATAGTTCTATAACTATTTAGTTCATAACATATAGTTATTTAACATAGCTAATATATATATATATATATATATATATATATATATATATATATATATATATATATATATATATATATATATATATATATATATCTAACATAACTATAGTTCATAACTATATAATTATAAATATAACTATATATAAAAATAACTATTATAAATTATAACATCACATCTAGATATATATTATAGTTATATATATTTCATATAACATAATATAGTTTTGTAACTATTTAACATAGTATAACTTGTTATTTAGCATGACACACATATATATTATAACCATAACATAGCATATATCATAACTATAATTATAGTTCATAACATAATTATATAACTATATAAAATTTAACTATTATAGCTATAACAACATATAGCTATATATTATAATTCTCTATCTATAAGAGAACATAATTCTATAGCTATTCAACATAACTGTTGGTTTGGTGGGTCCTGACCCAGGTTCAGTGTTAGTTAGCCAAACAAATCACTACACTGCTGGCCCTTTTAGCATCAGCCCACGGAGTGCGTACTGAAGTCTCACCCAAAGTAGTATGGGGAGATGTTGGAACCAAGTTTCTACACCCTGAGATGGTGTGATGTCAGTTTATTCCTCCTATTCTTGTTTTCACGAAGATCGTTAAGTTCTAGGGATCTGTCTGCCTAGCCCTTTATTCCTCTCTTTAGTACCTCTTTGAAGGGGTATGATTGGACTTCGCACAGCCCTAACCTGTGGTTCAGGGACTTTCACACCGATAAAGCAACGTATAAAGAAAGTTTCCAAGTTATGCTTCAGTGTCTTACTTATCTTATTAAACATTCACAGTTAACGCCATGTAAACAAATATTCTTACTTGCGTTCAATTATTCAATGTAATTACATATATTCATGCATCATATAAGCATTATAAATGAAATTCATACATAATATGGAAAGATGCATTAACATGAAATAAGACCCAGAATTTGTAGAATGCTTCTCTTTATTGATATCTTCAAATGATTACAGACTCTATCCCCCCTATGCACATAGCTGCAGGGGTCTGTGCACTCAACTGTGAACTTCCACCCTAGGCCTCTACGCACTCAGCTACAGAGCCTCTACCTAAGCTACTACCCAAAACTTATACTTCTCTCGTTATGGCTCAAGACTCCTTCTACAACTTATGACTCATCTTCACTTCTTAGAGCTTAGTTACTTAGCTCTTTTTATACAATCCCATGGTCCATGGACCAAGGGTAGATATTTAAAGCCAACTTTACTTTACAAAATAAGGGCGGACAACCCTGTATGACTCATGACACCTTTTTGCTTTGCAATGATAAAATGCAGAGTCTTTACAACTTTATTACAAAATTTGACCCAAAACATGGGCTTTTAGCCCCAAAACTATCCTTGGGGGATCCTATTCCCAACAAGCCCCCAACACAAACATCATGACTCACCCTCGAGTCACTCGGCAGGCCTAGAGCTCTTAGTGTGAAGACCTCCCAGCTCGACCCGTATGACCGCAACCTCAGCAGTGCATTGTACGACCACCTGCTTTGCGTATTTGACCATTTGCTTGGTCACTGCTCCTGAATTGTCGACTTGAAGCTTTTGCTGAGATGCTTGCAGAGTCACAAGATTTCCTTCAATAAAGGCTGTCATCATGTAAGCCTCATCCAGCCAGGGCTTCAGTCGTGACTTCAACACTTCTTCCTTGTGCAACACTGCATCCACTTGTTCCTTCAGCTGCTTGGCCTCCTACGCTTCGATAGTCTCTATGTGAGCGTGACAGTTTGCGCTGTTCCTTTGACCTCATCATAGCACTGCTATAACTCGTGTGCTTCTATCTCCATTCGCTATACATTGTGGTCCTCCTCCAAGCTCATCAGGACCTCGAACAACTGCTCAAAAAGTTAGGTGCAGTCTGCTACTACACTATGGACTACCGCTATTGCTTCCGTGATAGTGGTTGCACGTTGCTCTTTTATCTCTGGTGGAGTTGAAGGCTGGGCCTTCAAATGTAACTAGGTTATCTACAAGTTCAATTCCAACTATACCCTTGCCATTTCTATACGTTCGTCACACACCCCCGTGGCCAGCTTGTGGACATGCACCTTGACTGGTTGTTCCTTAGGAATGTCCAACTCTGGGACCATTCGGCATGCCTCCTCGACGACCTGTATTATATGCTTGTTCTGATTGGTCGCCTCAATCACAGAGGCGATGGTAGAGTCTCGCTGTAGTGCCATCTTCTCATTGTTAATGCACTGTTCACTAATCACCTAGAGGGCGCGGTGCTCACAAGCCCTCAACTCTGCAATCACTCCATCCTACAATATATGGAGTGCTTTACCAGGGAGAACTGCCAGATTCAAACCTACTCCCTTTAGGGCGCTGACAGTGGGCCTATTAACTTGATTCTCTGTGGTCAGTGCTCCATCAGGTAGCACTATCACGCTGGAGGCCTTCGTGCGCAGCATATCAGTAGCTTCTAAAGTGCCAATCGCAAGGCTAGTAGACACTGTGCCAGCCTATGATGTGTAGGTCTATAGCTCCTACAAACCTATCTGGATAGCCGCCAATATTGTTTGTTGTTGCTGCTCAAACTATTCTAGGGCCTCCATGGTGACATCCATATCGTGTCACTGATGTCATGCAAACCACACTCAGTGAGGGTGATTGAGTCCAACGATGTTTTAGTAGCCTTTGATTTCTTCCTAGACCCTCCTTTCTCCTGCTCCCTCGAACGCTTGCTCCCTATTCTGTCTGCTCGTCCGTCTCCTCCTTTGTCTCAAGTGAAGGCAACCTCACACCTTTGTCAGAGCCCCACTCTATTTCTCCTGGCTGGTTATGTGCTTACTGAACGACAAGGCATTCTGCTTGGGCCTTGTCAGTGGCCTCCTTATTTCTCTTTTCAGCCAACTGCATCATATTTAGCTTGGTCTCCTCCTTTCTTTGCGTGATAGAATTTATCCCTCCCATTGCTAAGTATGCTGTAGTGCGCCACTCTATCGAACAACGATCGAGTATTGTGTCAATGGTGTCATCTGTTTCCAGGTAAGGCAAGTCATACCATTTATGCGCAGGGTCCTTCCTCACCCTGATTACCACATGGTGAAAATATGCTTTAAACTTTGCGTAGCCCTTCAGTTTGTAAAACACCGTAGGCGATAACTATGGTTTGTGATTGATGGTCATGTGGATGTCCATCTCCATCAAGATCTAGAAGATCTTGTTGTCCTTGACTCGATGCACATCCTTGGTCACCCACAGTGAAGCGTACTTCGGTGCTTCTAGTAGGTCTGGCGCGACCGAAGGGAATTGGTTATCCTCTGGCAGCTCCCATGCTACCAGCACAATCGATAGTAAGAGCCATGCGTAGTGGAATATTTTACTGAGTTCCTATGCTTTGCAAAAGTTTCCAAGGAACTCACCACAGAGATAGTTTGCCCAATTGAACTGAACTCCTGCGGCGCACTGGGCTACTAGCGCGACGATAGGCACCAACACCTCATTGGCGCAACACTTCCTCATCACGTTCCCTACTAAAATCTGTGTAGAAACCTTTACAGCAGGGTCACAGATGCTGGATATGGCACATCCATGTGACTTCTTTACGAACTTAAACTTCTCTTTCATGGCCTCTGCGAGGGCTTGCTCACCATCCTTTCCACCAAATATCATGGTCAGATTTTCTTCTACGTAAGGCAACAGAGCGATCCTGTGGATCAACTTGTTAGTGATGGGTATTGGCTCCTCTAGGCATAAACACCCATCATGCACCAAGCATAGTAGCTTCTTGATGACCAATACTGTAAACGGGGTGTGGCTGTAGTGTAGTACCCAAAGCAGGTTGATCAACCCTGCCTTGTCTACTCCTCTGAGCCACCTCTGCAGTTCCAATGTTGTCATTCTAGTAGTTGTGTCGATAATACGATGCATCAGATGCTCGGTTGCCAGGTGTGGGAAATTTTCATGATAAGCCAAGTCCCTGTCTTCGAGTTTTAGCAGAGGAACCCTCCCCAAGCGTGGTTCAAAGACAATTTCATCCAACAGTAGAGGGGTTTGCAAAGGGACCTTGGTCTCATCGATGTCTTTCGGTACCTTTTCCTTGACCTTGCATAGAGAGACGTACTCAGGCAACCGAGAGATAGGGTCAACACCCTGGTCTTCAACTTCTTCCACATCTACTCCCACATCCTCATCACCCACTGGGATGTCTTCGATTTCTTCCTCCTTTGGCTCCAAATTGATGGCTTTTCCCTTCTCCTGTGTGATAGGCTTCGGTGGGTTTCTTCTTGGTGATGCGTGCACCGGTATTGAAAGCTTCTTTCCCTTTTTATCCTTCACACTCTCGTTGGTTGGGGTTGGCTTTGCTCTTAGCATCCTTGGTGATTTGGGGACTTCTGCTAATACTTCGGCAACCTTGGGAGCATCTTATTCAGCCTCCATCTTAATTTCTAGCACCGAATCTTCTACTTCGGTATCTATAGCTTTTGTGGGTGCTGACATGATGTTATGCAAGAACTCCTGTGTCTCCTTTGACAATGTCTCAAATACTGAATTGGTTATTAGAATTTCGTAGTGCTTGCGATTCATGTGCGCTTGAGATCTCAACAACTCAATTCTCGAAATGTCGAGTGTTTTTCACTGGATAGTCACCTGTAATTGATAGGGCATTTTAAATTCAAATCCGACCATTCCCCCAAAATTCAGTTCATTAATGCCAGATTGGCAACATATTTTCAAGGATCTGATCCATAAATTTCATCTTAAATTCTAGCCATGCACTCCATCTGGCTGCATTTCTACCCTCAAATCATGAATAGTGACTTTAACGGTCACTTTCCAGCCAACCTGCACAATATCTCCATGGTTAGTGCAGCTCTATTCACGCTGTCGCGAACCCTGTGACACTTCCTTGTTTTGCACAATCCTCCAATCGTGTAGCTCCCCAACATGGGTAGTGTATTTTATAGTCCCGTGCCTCCTTTCAATTACTTGGAGTGCTAAGACTATGCTACCTTCATATAGTGACATGGCCGGACCAAAAGTGTATGGCTTCAAGCGACTTCCATTAACATTTTCTGGGAAGGGATCTCCATTTAATTTGACCAACTGAACCGTGCCTCTGTCGGTAATCTCCTTAATGACATAGGGCCCTAACCAGTGCATTCTGAATTTCCCTGGAAATTGATCAAACTTGCTGTCATATAAGAAACCTAGGTAATTTACCTTAAAGATGCACAACTTAATGTGCTGATCATGCCACGCTTTTTCGCACTCCTTTTGGAACTATTGGTGAAATCCAAATAGAAATCTTTCTTCCTTAAGCTCAGCCCATTGCACGAGCCTCTCCTCCAGGGTTCCACAATCCATCATACTCGTGAGTGCCACTATGCACAGACTAGGCACAATGTATTCCATGGGCATCGCTGCTTCAACACCATATACAAGCCTAAAGGGTGTTTGTCCAGTCAATTTCTTGCATGTTGTCCGATAGGCCCATAGTACTACAGGTATGTGAAGGTACCAATCACTTCGGTGAGTGTTGCAAACCTTGGTCAACGCGTTTTCCATCACTTTATTGAATGCTTCCACCGTCTTGTTAGACTGCAGATGATAAGGCGTACTCTTCTGGTGATATACATGAAATTCCTCGTCAGTGCACTGATCGTCTCATTCAGAAAGTGTGTACTACGATCACTCATCAAAATATTTGGACACCCAAAAGGCGTTAGTACATACTTAAAGAGGAACTTTGCAGTAGTCGTGCCTGTGAAATCCTTCAACGGTTGTGCCAAATACTCCATCGCGGTGATAATGTACCTTGCTCCCATCTTTTCTTGGGGCTAGATGGGTCCCACAAAATCTATCACCCATTTCTCAAAGGGTTTTAATGTCATCTGTGGATTCAAAGGTAGCTCATCCCTTTTTGATGGCCTTCCAGTACTTTGACACACAGGGCACACTTTGCAGTATGCTTTCGAATCCTGATGGAGGGTTGGCCACCACAACCCTACACGTAGAATCTTCCGTGCAATCACTCTCCACACATAATTCCCTCCCATGGTGCTCCCATGAGCGTCCATGAGGATACTACTACTTTCAAACTCTAGTACATACTGTCGTAATATCTCATGGGACCCCATTTTATACAGATGCCCGGAAATGACATAAAAGTCTGCCACATGGACCACTAACTCCTTTTGCTGGAGGGTGTATCCTTTTGGGGAAACTCCTGTCATTAGGAAGTGTATGATATCTTCAAAATGACCATCTGTGATGCGCACTGCAAATAGTTGCGCGTGAGGCAATCCTTCTTCCAAATTAGTGGGCTCCTCCCCTGTTTCGATGCATGACAGATGGTCTGGTCCCGTGTTTAGTCATCTAGGCTTCACAATAACTTCAAAATCATACTCCTGGAACAATAACAACCACCTGCAGATTCTCCCCCCCAACACAGGCTTATTGACCAGGTATTTCAGTGTTGAATGATCTGTATACATTTCAAAATGGCCACCCAGTAAATAGTGTGTAAACTTCTGGAGCGCGTATACCATGGCTAACCCTTTGCGCTCGATGGTGGAATAGTTCTTCTCCGCCTTGGATATCCTTATGCTTGCAAATGCTATAGGATGGTCCAAGTCTCCTCTGCCATCCTGTGTCAGTACTACGCCTAGCGCTATACATGATGCGTCGACATGTACATGAAACTCCCTCTTCCAATCCGCAAAGACTAAAATTTGCGCGATGACCATCTTTTCCTTCAGTACATCCAAGCTTCTCTTACAGTCCTCATTCCAGTAGAATGTGACATCTTTTTCAACAACTTCTCCATAGGAGCGGTGATCTGGGAATAACCCTTGATAAACTTTCTATAATATCCAATATACCCTAGGGTAGCGCGCAACTGTTTCACACTCCTCGATGCTTATAAGTTAAGTATCACCAAGATCTTTGCAGGATCTATCACGAGTCCCTATCTACAAACCACATGACCCAACAGGGTCCCAAAAGGAACACAAAAAAGGCACTTCTTTAGATTGAGTGCGATCTAGTATCTTCGACAAGTATCTAATATCAGGCGTAAACCGGCGACATGGCATTTTTCACCAGCCCAAACATAGTCCAGTCATAAAAGTACACTTCTAGGAACTTATGAATAAATTCCTTGAACGCTGCAACGACTACACGTAAAAAAATTGCAGGTGCATTCTTCAATTCAAAAGGCATTATAGTGTACTAAAAAAACTCCCACTCAGTTGCGAAGGTTGTCTTACTCCTATCCTTCAGCGCGCTTTTGATCTGATGGTACCCAGAGAACTCATCAGTGAAGGAACAAGCTTCTTGGCCACCTACATTGTCCAACACTTCATTAGTGAATGGAGTCAGGAAAGGATAATGTATAGAAGTGTAATTCAACTTCCTCATATCTACGCATATCCTTATTTCATCCTTCTTCTTCTTCTCTTGTACCACCATTAGGCTTACCCAATCAGATTCTTCCACAAGCTCAATGATGCCTGCTGCAAGCATCTTGTCTCGTTCTAAGTAGACCTTCTCCTTATACTTCGGATTGAGATGGTAAGGTCTCTGCTTAACCGACTTTGTGTCGGGCTTCAACGTGATCTTCATAACACCTATGTCCCTGATTATCCCTTTTAGATCCGTAAACTTGGTAGGGAACAAATCCTGGCATTCACGGAGCAATTCAACGACCTTATCCACCATCGCATCATCCTAGTAGTCCCCAATATTCGCGAATTTTAGCTCTGCCTCTGTACCAATATTTATTTGTTTCATTTTTAGTGGCTCAATTATAACAGGATTCTCAATCTATGGTCGTTCAACCTTGTGGTGACCTTCTATTTCAAGGATTTTAATCTTTCGCAGATCATCATCATATTCTTCAACAATCATGTTATAGAATTCCAACGCGTGACTCAGCTGAGTGGTCCAATTTGGTTGAATCAGTTCCAAAGGATCCTGTGGTATCCCAAAGATCATTGCTTTCACTTCTTGTAGCGCTTCGTCAATACAGTCAAACCCGTCTTCAAAGCTGAATGTCATTATGAATCCTTCGCATAGAATATCCCATTCACTTGTACCATCCAAGAGCTCCGTTTCTAAGTACCAGTTCATCGGGATGGCATCTAGTGTGTGACAGAACAAGTGCACCCATTCAGGTTGGGGCTTCTCTCCATAAGCCTGAGCCCATCTGGACAAGTGTGCACATGGATCATCCTTCCTGTTATACTTATCTATCATTTGTACCTTCGGCTTCCCAAAGCATGTTCTCATCATCCTCCTACATCCCGCCAATCATCAAAGCTGTCATTGTGCATACCCCACCATCTTGCAGGTGTAGCGTGGAGTGCTGAGTCCAAAGCATGGAAGCACTTCTTTTTTGGTACCTCTCATTCAAATGCATGCATGAATATATCTACATCATTGAGGCCATCATAAGTGGGCAGATTTATTACCTCTGACGATACACAGCGTAGTCACCAGGTCATCATGTTATAGCTCAGTGTGGTTAATTCATGTAAATGATTCTGCCAGCACTCTAATCCTTCATCAGAGTTCGAGGTGTAGGAACTCTCATTATCCCATGTAATTCATCCATCCGCTATTATATTCACCCAATCTTGGCCTCGCGCTATTATCTCACTCTCATAATTACGGATTGGTTCAATATAGCACGATCCTTTAGTGGGATCTAGTGTTACTATTATGTGGAGCGATTTATTCTCAAATATCATCTTGCGGTTCTTTAGGTTGATTACCCCATTCATATCAGTAGCCCAATTAATGCCAAGGAGTGCAGGGTAGGGGTTGTTATCATCCACAATTTCTATTACTTCAAAGTCAGCCAGTGCGCTTGCACCTTCAATATCTACAGCCACTCGTTGCAACCGCCCCATGGGGATGATCTTCTGCTGATTTTCCATCCTTAACTGAATCAGAGACCATTGCGGCACGGATCTTCCCATCCATTCCTAAGTCTGCTTTAGTAGGACATTCACGTCTGACCCTAGATCCAAAATAACCTGATCCATTTCATATTCTCCTATCTGTTTGGTCAACCTCATCTCCTGTCCTATCCTTTTTTTATGCTTTTCAATCTTTCTTACCAGGTGTGGCTCACCCAGAGTGCTTCCAACGCATCTATTTATATGCTCCTGTAATCCCTTCACAACCTTGCTATTGCACAACAAGGTTTCCAGAAAGGTCATAAGCATAGAAGGGTCCATTTCCTAATTAGGCTTATCCTTGCTCCGTGAGGTGGAGACCTCAGCGAAACTCTTCTTCGCTTCCATGAATGTTTCGTGTGCGTGCTCCAAATCAAAGTCAACCTCCTTTTTCAGAGCTTTGTGAACCCATGTGTTGTCTTCAGGTTGTTTCCCCTTATCATCTCCTATTGAAATTCCACTCCGGAGCACTATATTCACATTCAGATCCTCTTCATAAGGCTCAAATCTCATCATCTACAGGTTCTGAGTTGGCTGAGGTGGTAGCACCCATTTTTCACATATCCTTGATATCAGTGTAAGGCAATCTTCTGTCTCATGATCAAACAGAGTGAAATAATTGCACGACGGATGCATTGGGTTAGTGCAATCATGGGCATAGTATCATGGTCCTTCGCAATTGTATGAGATTAGTTGTCGCCAACCTCTGCCAGGTCCTCCTCCACCTTGGCCTTGTCTGTGCCCCTGAATGCTTATTTGAGCCATCCCTGTGCTCTGGTTAGGGGGTCACGTTTCTGCCTGAACCCTATAGGTGGGTGGTCTATCCATCATCAATTCATAACTTCTGCAATTGCGCTCATCATGCCCTACCGACCTACAGAAGTTGTAGAACAGTTGCTGTGATGTTTATACAAACTTCTGCAGCAAATGACTGTTATCCGTCGTATGTTTTCCTGCTACGTGGCATATAGTGCACCACAATGCAGGCCCTGCACTTGGTGCTACATGAGCTTCTAGCCTCAAAGGCATCGGTCCTGCTCCTGAAATGTAATTCACAAAGACTGGGGCAATGGTCCTTCTCATGCCCCTGACCCTTACATTTCAAGCACCATTCTTCTTCGCGCACCTCCGGTCGAACTATCCTGTCGTGCTACAAGTTATACATTTCAATGCAAATATTTTGCAATTACGCATGGATCTACTGAACCCCAGATTCAGATCCTGCATTGGTGTTTCATGCAGTCTCATTTCAATATCCAAGGCTTTTTCCTGAGTTGTTATCTTTTGTTGTGGTAGCGCAAACCTTAGGTGTGGGAGGACCAAAGCCACGAACCACTCGTGGTGTTGTCCATCTGTTAAGTTCATATTAGCTTCATTGATTTTACACTTCAACCTCTGATATAATTCCCAAGGTGTCTCGCCTGGTTTCATCGCAATTTCTTTGAACCCCACAATCAACTGTACCTCGGACTTAGTTCTACTGAACTCTTTATTGAGCACTGTTTGGATGTCTGCCACCCCAGCGTTTGGGTTATGATTAGAGTACTTGATGTACCAGTTTAGCGCGCTATCCTGAAAAGCACTAACAAGTGTTTCCTTCTTCATGTGATCATATGTAACACCCTGAGCTTCCCATACAGCTTTCATGACGAATTAGAATTGGTTTGGATCCTCATTTCCCAAGCCTTTAAATAAAGAAAACTTCACTGAATTTGCCATGCTGAACTGCGGTGGAGGTGGAGGCGGTACGGGTGAAGTCGTAGGTGATGGTGGTGAAGTTGGAGGTGGTGTGGGCAGTGGTGGTAGTCGTGGGAATCCTTGTCTTATCAACTGGATAACACTTCACGGAGAAGCCTGCGCTACTCCCTCTTCATCAGCCAATGGAAGTGAAATCAGTGGACTATATTCAAGACTCTTTCTTCCTTCGTTCTTGTAAGTTTTTCCGCTTCACATAGTTCCAAACATCAATGTAGCTGCATAACCCGCTTTTCGCACAATAACATTTTAATCCACGTATTCAAATATTTCAATTACTTACCTCATGGACAATTGAAAAAGTGTCGCTCCACCTCGATGTAGCTGACTGAGGTATCGACTGTGAATTCAGTAAAAAAATCCTCCTATGATGCGAACGAGCTAATGATTAATAGTGCAAGTGATCTTATCCTTAGAGGCATCTAATCTCTATACTAACTCCAGGGTCCAGACAATAGGACCATCAAGTCTCCACCTTCCTTACCTATCTACTAGCTTCGTGATCCACTCGTATAGCTCAACCAAAAAGGAACATAAAGAGATCTCATATATTTATGTATGTAGGAACCTGTCCAGCCACTGTTCCATTGTCAGTCGTGGATTTTTGTTCTCCTACGCCGAAAATTCATGGATCTTCCTATCCAACCAGTCTTTGATCTCTTTCTTAGTTGGATTCCAGTGATACAATATCACACATCTCTTATGCAGATACTGGTCCTAGCAACTAAACCATTTGTTGGCTTAGTGGGGCCTGACCCAAGTTCAAAAGTTAGTTACCTAAACAGATCCCTACACTATTGTCCCTTTCGGCATCAGCTCGCGGAGCGCTGACCAAAGTCTCACCCAAAGCAGTATGGGGGGATGCTAGAGCCAATTTTCCACACCCTAAGATGGTTGTGATGTCGGTTTATTCCTCATATTCCTTCTTTCACGCAGGTCGTTAAGTTCTAGGGCTTTGTCTGCCTAGCCCTTTATTTCACCCTTTAGTACCTCCACAAAGGGATACAATTGGCCTTCGCATAACCCTAACCAACGGTTCAGGTTCTTTCGCGCTGCTAAAGAAACGTATATAACAGATTTCCAAGTTATCCTTAAGTGTCTTACTTATCTTATTAAACAATTATAGTTAACACCACGTAAACATATATTCTTACTTGTGTTCAATTATTCAACGTGATTACATACATTCACGCATCATATAAGCATTATAAATGAAATTAATACAAAATATGACAAGGTGCATTAACATGAAATAAGGCACATAATTTGTAGAATGCTTCTCTTTATTAATATCTTCCAATGATTACAGGCTCTATCCACCCTGCGTACACAGCTGCATGGGTCCGTGCACTCAGCTGCAGACTTCCACTGTAGGCCTCTGCACACTCAGCTGCAGAGAATCTACCTATGCTACAACCCGAAACTTAGACTTCTCTCTTTATCGCTCAGAAATCCTTCTACAACTCATGACTCATCTTCACTTATTAGAGCTTAGTTACTTAGCTCTTTTTATACAATCCCAATGTCCGTAGACCAAGGGTAGATCTTTATATCTGACTTTACTTTACAAAATAAGGGCAGACAACCCTTTATGACTCATGGCAGCTTCACGCTCCGCGACCACAAAATGCAGAGTCTTTACAACTTTATTACAAAATTTGGCCCAAAACATGGGTTTTTAGCCCCAAAATTGTCCTTGGGGGATCCCATTCCCAACAATAACATAAAGTTATATATATATATATATATCTAACAATGTAACATGTATTGTGCATAACTATAACATTTAACATAGCATAACTACTTAAAACATAACATGC
The DNA here is from genome assembly GCA_031772625.1 of Pinus tabuliformis. Taxonomy (NCBI): domain Eukaryota; kingdom Viridiplantae; phylum Streptophyta; class Pinopsida; order Pinales; family Pinaceae; genus Pinus; species Pinus tabuliformis. The sequence continues at coordinate 635,414,470 of CM062812.1, read as the reverse complement.
ACACACACACACACACATATATATATATCATTTAACATATAATTGTATAATTATATATATAAGTTCATATTTCACCACTGCATCATTAAGAGATAGATTAAATCCATCATGAAAAATGCATTTGGAGTAAATAAAAACATTATGACTATTTTCTAATTTGTACCATATTGTTTTATTATGTAGTGCATTGTAAAAGAAACATCGTCTTCATGTGCTTACACTTAGTCTATGTCATGTGTCAAAGTCAAACATTATAAGAAATTAAAAAGAACTTGAAGTCTATGGGAGTATTTTGTTGACATGGAATTTTATTAGTTTTGAAAACATGTTTATTTCAAATTTTTACACACACACACACACACACACACACACACACACATATATATTTTACATATTTATACCTTATGAAAAAAATGCATTATTTAGAAACAAGAAAAAGTGTGAAGGTATATTTGATCACTTCTTTCAGTTTTGTTTACATGGAACTCAATACTTTGATTGATAAATTATCAAAAAATGGACTTTAAAGTTTAGGAGTTTAGGCTAGATTATTCTGCTTGAGTTTAGAAATGGTTATTTTTGTCAATATTCTTTCTAATTCAACATTTTTTTCTTGGATTAGTTTATATATATTATACGTAATAGTTTTGTATTATATGTAATAGTTTAGTCAACATTTCTTTTCTTGGATTAGTTTATATGTATTATATGTAATATGTAGAGACATCCCATATACTCGCCCCAACCATAGGATGTCAAAGTACAAGGGGATCTGTTATACATGGTTTGGCTCGTAATAGATCATGTATCCCACCTAGAGTGTGAATTCTACTCATAGATCCTATCTTTGATGCTATTCATGTAGGTTTTAACCCCGTACAGAATTACCTGCATAAGAATTCTAAAACATAGAAAATAAACAATGCAAGAGCATGACACATAAAACACATATACAAAGAGATTTTCCCCTCGATCCCAAAACTGGGACTACCAGATTTATTTTTCATTATGTTCCTTTCAATGTTACAATACATATTTATACATGCCAAAGCATTCAATACCATGGACTGAAAACCATCGCGTCCAAAACCATGGACTGAAAACCATACCATTCAAAACCATGTGCAAAAAACATGCAAAAAACCATAGGTAGGTCTGCACAACCTAATATAGGGTTAAAAAAAAAAATCATTGAGGCGCTACCCCGAACCCCATAGAGGGGGGCTACCCACCCCCCTCAAACCCCCCCATGACCCTCCCGTTGCGCAATCGACGCAACATGGGGGGCTCCGCCCCCCTCTAACCTCCCAGTTCACTACGTGGGCTAGTCGTGGAAAGAATAGCACAACCCAACAATTCAGAGTGTGAGAGGCAATGTTTCTATCTTTGTTGATGATCATGTTACCTCCAGTGGACCTTGTTCACCTATTTCAGGTACACCTCGTGGGTTTTTAAATCCTTTTTAAAATTTATGCATTTATGTCTTCAAATTGTCTTTAATTTTTAATTTTTGTTCAACTTATGTGTTTGAATTTATTGTATATGTTATTATGCTTATAGTTTGTTAAATATATATGTTAAATTATGTTTATGATTTGCAAATCCTCAACAGGGTGAGCCTAAGGATCACAATGTAGCATCGATCCCTCTGTGGGATGATGCTGCAACTCATATCACATTAGAGGGTGTTACGACCCAACATATGTGGAGCACACAAGAGCTGGATAACATCCATGCCAGTTCACCTACTATGCGTAGTTTGTCTTTGATGCTCAATAGGTTGATCGAGACATACTAGAGGTCATGCCCAAATAGCTGCCTCATACAATGCATATAGAGGATTACAAGGCATGAGGTTAGAGGCCCACATACTTGGGAGGTGGTGAAAGAGGCCACCAAGAACATTCATGGGGAGTTGTTCGACATCCCTCCGGATTTTCCATCTAGACATAAAGGTCCAATTGTACTAAAATATTTTAAGAATGTCGATGCAACCCATTTTGTGTATGATCGATTCATCAGAGCTTGGGGCCAGTCCCCCCACCATGACCAGGTCACAGTTTATTTTTCCAATAATATATATGAAGATTTCGTGTTACATTTGAGGTCAAATTATACAAATAACAGATCTCATTATTATGGACCTGACTTGGGATGTACATATGATCATGAGGGGATTCGTAGGGACCTTGGGCATGTACCACCACCTTCGAGGTTGTTGCTACTACCATTCAAAGTGTTGTATTCTCGACAAAGTTTTAGGATTTATCACAACTCGATGCTGAGACTAGGGATACCATTGCAGATATAATACAACGTCATTGGTGAGTTCACATGCTACATTGCATGGAGAGATTAGGATACCACCACCATTGCCTCGTGACCCACTAGTTCCTTTATATGATGCTTAATTCCTCACGAGTTTACAAGCTAGCCAACTTTTGTCATATGCATGTATGTATCATGATTCCATCCATGACACTTGGAGAGTGCATGACCCATGTGACATAGACTACATACATATATAAATGAATCTTTTAACTCTTATTGTCAAATTATACATAATTATTTATATTAATTTCTAGTTTGTTTTAGATTTCATTTATATTAATAAGTTCATGATAACATGTAGACACAACCCAATTACATGGATGAGCTTATGAGGTCATCTGAGGGGATAATTGATCAGCTAGGCCATCCTCCATCAGAGCCTATTTCCATGGATTTTCCTCCACCTCCACCTCCACCTCATAACAATCATGTGGAGGAGAGTCACTATGCACAACCACATGACCCAACAATTTAGGTAAACCTTTTTATTCCTAAGATTTCAACATTTTCTTTTTCTAAGTTACACATATATGCTAATTAATCTGTAGACTAATTATAATTTGTCAATTCCATTGCGTTTCCCATATGTAAAGTGCTACTAATGTCGAAATTATGTGTACACATGAGTGGGATGTTGGGTATAGAGGCACTGGCGATGCGGGTCCATCGACGCAAGCCCCAATCATTGAGCCATGGGCAGGGGAGCTCCAAACCTAGATTCATCACACCCCCATCCTATCTGACTTGCGTTTGGACTCGATTGAGGTTACTAGATTATGTAATTAAAAATGTGGTTCAAAATCATTTATTTCCATATTTTTTATTTTGTACAAATAATAATCTAATTAATTTGAACTTGAATATGGTATATTCTAGTACCAACTTATGGACAGTTTATGTGGCTGAACTGACATAGGAATTTTGGTGTTACTTAGAGTGGGTAGTTTGTATATTTTAGGCACATTTCATAGGGCATATTCAAATGTGATAAACTTTGTATATTTTCATACATGGATAATTTATGGATGTACATGAACATTATTTTAGTTTATGGATGCTTATTATTTCAATTTATGGATGTTCATGTGATATTTGTAATTTGTATATATTTTCCTATGGATAGTTTATTAATACATACATTAATTCAGGTTATAGATTTGTATTAATCTAGTTTATGGATGTTCATTAGTTTTTGAAATTTATGGATATGTTAAAATTACTTTGCTAGTTTAAAATATTTTCTATATACTATAACTTTTATTAAAAAAATATAGCAATTTTGATTTCTAGTTTCATAGACTAAGAAAAAATGTGCAATCTTAAGTTATGATGCAAGATTTTTTATACTTAAAATGAACTAAAATATATGATGGTTGAATTGAAAAACAAAAATAGGATTGGAACGAGTTTTAAATTCAATTTTAAAAATGTCTGGAAAACAAGTTTTATTCAATCTTATTTATTTTGAGGTCATCTACAAGAGCTTAGTAATAATATGATATAAGTACAATCTTATTATGATGCAAGTCACTTTGATACTTAAAATGGACTAAAAGATATCATATATAATTTTAATATTGGACATGGAAATAATTACAATCATGTTTCATATTGGCTTGTAGAAAGTGTATTTTAGTGCAATCAACATGTATGTTATTACAATTCAATTTTAAGACTAAATTATTTGAATTATAAAGTCATCCATATATATATATATATATATATTGTGACCCACCCATATACCATTGCATGGTCAACTTTAAGTATTTCAATCAATTTCTTATCTCAAGGTTCAATAAAAAAATATAGATAGGATTGAAATACGTTTTATTCAATTTTCAAAGATTTCATGTAAACAACGAATAGGTTTTATTCAATAATATTACACATTTCTTTTGAGACCATCTTCAAGAGCTTAGTCATAAAATGATATAATTCAATTGTATTGAAATTTAATATACAGGTCAAAAAACAATATAGGACGAGTTTCTGTAATTTTATATAATGTTATCATATTTCCTAAATTTACTCAACTAACCAAGTATTTCAATCAATTACTTATGATTGAAATACAATTTATTCATTTAAAAAAAACTAAAATATGATTGAAATAAGTTCTATTCAATTTTAAAAGATGTGGAGATCTAAAAGTTACTAATATAAGTTTTATACAATTTTATTTCGTGTGAGGTTATCTACAAAAGCTTAGTCATAATGCACATCGTCAATAATTTTTTTTGTGATTACACTAAAATCGATGCACAATATTAATCTTATTACCCTGAAATTAATTATGTAAACCATACATCTAGTTACATCAAATCAGAAATCATCATCTTCACTGAAATCAATGCATCTAATGCAAGCAATCAAATAGGATTAGAAATTAACATCTACACCGAAATCAATGCATTTTATATAAACAATGAAATATGATTAGAAATCAACATCTAAACTGAAATCAATGCATCTAATGCTCCTAGAAATCAATTAGGATTAGAAATCAACATCTACACTGAAATCAATGCATCTAATGCTAGCAATCAAATAGGATTATAAATCAACACCTACACTGAAATCAATGCCTCTAGTGCTAGCAATCACATAGGATTATGAATCAAAATCTACACTAAAAATCAATGCATCTAATGCAAACAATGAAATAGAATTATAAATTAACATCTACACAAAAATCAATGCATCTAATGCAATAAATCAACATTTTTACACTAAAATCAATGCATCTAGTGCAAGTAATTTTCTTCTATTTCTCTTCCCCCTCCATCTATATCGATATATCCCTTCATCTCTCCTTCTTTGTCTCTATATACCCCCCCCCCCCCCCAAAACAAACACTCTCTCTCTCTTTATATATCTATATCTCCTTCCCTTCCTCTATATCTCTCTTCTTCCTTCTCTCCCCCTTCCATCTCTAAATCTATCTCCCTTTGTCTCTCCTTATTCATATCTCTATATCAGCCCAAAACATACTCATTTCTTCTCCATATCTATCTATATCTCTCTCCCTCTCCCTCTCCCTCTCCCTCTCTCTCTCCCTTCTTTCCCTCTCTCTCTTCCCCTTCTCTCCCCCCCTTCTATCTATCTTCCATCCTTCTCTCCTCTCTCCCTCTCTTTCCATCTTGCTTGGCACTCCTCTCTCCTCTCTCTCTCACTCACACACACACACACACACACACACACACACACACACACACATATATATATATATATATATATATATATATATATATATATATATATATATATATATATATTTTCTTCTTACCTCCCTCTCCCCCCTTCCAAATTCATCCCTCTGTCTCCACATTTCTCTCTATATATGTATTTCTTCTTACCTCCCTCTCTCCCCCCCTCCAACTTCATCTCTCTCTCTTCTTTCATCTCTCTCCATTTCTCTCCCACCTCACTCTATTTCTCCCCCTCATCCCTCTTCCTCTCTCTCTCTCCTCGTCCTCCAATTCAATTGACTATATCCCTCCCTCTCTCATTCTATCTCCCCCTTCTCTCCATCTTTCGTTCTTTGTCTTTCTATCTCACCATACAATATACACTCTCTCTCTCCATCTCTCCCTTGTCACTACCTCTTTGTCTTTCCACCTTTCTCTCTCTCTATGTCTTGAACTTCTTCCCTCCCTATCTTTTCCTCCAACTCCATCTCTCGAGCTCCCTCACTTTCTCCTCCAGTCTCTCCTCCTCTCCCTCTCTTCATCTTTGTGTCTCCATATCTCTCTCCCTTATATTTAAAAAAATTTAAAATACTTTGACAATTAAATATTATGTTTAAATAATATTTTTAATTTTAATTTTTTAATTTTCCTGTTGTATAAAAAATTATTTTTTATATAATATGTAAAACGAAAGATTTCAAATTTGTGTTGTACATTTGCGAGGATGGAAAATGATAATTTCCATGGAAATATTATCTAAAAAGTTTCCAAAATATTAATATTCAAACTACCTCCATTAGAGATACATAGAGTGCTTCATGTCTTCCAATTGAAACTGTTTAGGTTTTATTTATTTAGGTAGCTTCAGGTTATGATTACTTCATGATTTTAAAAATATTATATTTTATTATTTTAGATTTATAAAAAAATTAGGTTAAATAAAATTAACATATTGAGTTAGCTTGTATGAATCTATTTGTGTTAATGAATCTTTTGCTAATGCATACAATGTATATCAACAATAAATGTGGTTGCGCTAGTAAATGTTATAATATAAGAAATTTATAATATATTAAAGTTAATATTATATTAATAACTTTAATAATATTAACATTAAACTTTTAATATTAATATCAAATTTCATAATTTAATTGAATAATAATAATAATAATAATAATAAAATTTAATAAGGTTTCTACATGACATGATAACAAAATTTATAATAAAATTTGGAATTTTAATGTGGTAAAAGCTTTTGTGGAATATAAATTTATGATCCATTCAAATTTAAGGTATATGATAAGGTATATTTTGAGCACAGACAAACATACTTACATATTGCCCCCATACTTGTTGTACAATGTGCATCTCAACGCAATAACATAACAACAATTCTAATATTGTTCGTAACCTAGATGCATTTGAATTTTCATTTTTAGTTAAATAATATCATATCAACTTCGTTAAATTATGGATGGATTAAATTTTAGATCTTTATTGATTCTAAAATCTAAATTATAGGATCCATAATTTTTTTATAGAGGCTTGATCGAGCCCCTGTTAACCATGTAAATGGCTCGATCGAGGGTTTACAAAACCCTCAATCGATCTATTTGAATTTGAAATTTAAGTAGTTGATTGAGCTTCTAAAGTCTTAAAATCCACAATTTCAGCACCCCTTCTGCAAAATTTTCCGCAACACCATTTTGTATCCTAATGGGCTTAGGGAAAAGTTTGTCCTTACGTGGCGAAGTTGATCATGTTGGATTCATGAAGGAATACTCTATCCAGTGGAATATGAGTTTGAAATTTTCAATTACATATGATATTTTTAATCTAATTTCTTTTAAACATAAATGCTTGAATTTTTTTTGGATAATTTTAAAGAGGCTAAATAAAAAATCAATAACATAAAATATAAACAAAGAAAAAATTTCAAAAAATATCACTATCTTTGTTTACAAGTCCACTTCAAAAGGGTACTCTTAGTTTTTAAATTTATTTAAATAGTTGAAAAAAACCTTATGCGAACACGTCTCTAAAAAATGCAATTGAAATATTACTTTGCCAACTTCAAAAAAATAAAAAGATATAATTTTGCATAAAAAATAAAGTTTTAATATGAAAAACTTATTTCTCTCCATGTAGATCATGCTTATATATATATATATATATATATATATATATATATATATATATATATATATAGACACACACACACACACCCACACACACCCACACACACCCACACATGTTAGACTAAGTTATGCTATGTGAAAATTTGCAAGGACAAGCATTTCCCACACATGTTAGACTAAGTTATGCTATGTGAAAATTTGCAAGGACAAGCATTTCATTTAATGGAACATTGACATATTATACAACACTAAATGTTTTTGTAGAAAACATCATTAGGACAAAAACATAATTCTCCACAAGTTGTTTTTTTTACTCTGAATCAAAATTCACAATTCTTATATGAATTTTGAGGGCTTCAATTCGAAAAAAGAGTAAAATTTTGAAATTTCATCGCCACATTTGGCCCAAAAGTGTAACCCATCTTCATGCATTCACCTCTTGATTATTGTAATCATTTATGGTTATCAAAGGCCATAATCATATAATAAGTAGGGATAAGAAGATAGGGGAAATTATTCCCCTTAATATATTGGATATCCATGATGACTAGTTAGTTTTGATGAGTTCCCAGTGGATTTAATCTGTAAGCTTGGTTTGTTCTAGATATAATAAAGAAGCGTCGTGATTTTTGTAGAGATTAGAGGGCCTTGCTAATGATTTTGACCTAGACGAAGGACCAATAGGTCAGAATGCATGATAAAGGCCTAAATGAATGACATCTTCACATATTTGCTCGAAAGTGTTATTTAGTTCATTGACGAAATCTTGAGCTTGTTAGAAATCTATTAAAGAGAATAAGGTGGAATATAAGCGAATGTGTTTGGCCTTTAATAAGACAATTGGATGATTTAGAAACTATGATGCATACCTATTTGGACTACTAATAAATTTCAAGGTTTTATTGGTTTGGACAAAAATATCGATGGGCCTCAAATGAGGCAAATTGTCAACACTCACCTCTACGATATTCCTTGATAATTTCACTGTTTATTACTAGTGAGGATGAAATGTTTAGGTTCTTTCATGGTTGGTAGATATATTTATAGTGTATAAGTCTTCTAATAAATCCATTTCCTTGTCAAAGTATATTTATTATCTCTCAGGATAGGTTAAGTTTCCCTTGTTCGTGCATGCTTTCCTAGGAGAAATTCAGGGATTAACCCATTTAGTTTTGAGAGAAATAGAAATTAAAGAATTAACCCCTACCCCCCTATTCATTTCTTTGGAATGCTCATAAATTTTTGGATTGGAAATATTCAGCTTTAGCCCTTATCACGTGGATGACATAAGGGCTATGATCTAGAGCTTAGCTGAAGGAGATTAATCTATGGAGAATGGGTTATCAGGTGTTGGGGTATCGAGTAGTGCTACCCTCATTCACCAACCTAGACCCTTGACTTGATATTTCTTGTCATTGTTATAGGAAAGCATGTTCTAAGAATTGTGGAGTATCAACCATGGAATATTAGATATTGAAATGTTAATTCAGGTGAGAAGTTGGAATCCAATGAAATTTTGAAAATTTTGGGATTAGAGACATCAACCTTAGCCCTTAGTCACATGGCTGAAACAAGAGACTTGACCAATAAATAGTCAGAAATGGGCATATTGGGTATTAAGTTGTCAGTATCAGGAGACAACTTATCAATGGAAATGAAAAATCCTAATACTAATGGACCTCGACAAATATTCATTGGTTAACATGGATTTTCCCCATCATTCAATAGTAAGGTGTCAAAAAATTCTCCATGCCATTTTTAGAGGAAATCCCCTAATCCTCACATAACCAAATAAGTCTATTAGTAAATGGGAATGTAGACCCCATCAATAGATATCCCATTAGTCATTTATCAACTATTGGATATTTACTATCAGGAAGAATCGACATATCGAGCACCAAGTGATCAGATACGAGATATAAAGATATTAACATATCAACATGTCAGTTTATAGGTAAATCAGGCCAAACTTGTTGGAGGAATGTTGTATGTCTTGGTGGCCAAGGACCCATAGCTTGGTAAATAAGGTGGTCATTGATGGAAAGACAGGTTATGTCAAATGATGACCCATTTTTGAGTTTGGTGGAAATTAAAGTAGGTGAGTTAAGAAGTGTATTCTTATTAAGGAATTTGGGGGCTGACACACCTTCCAATGGATTAGATTTGTATATGTGTACCCATGGGATGGAGACATGTGGTGTACAAAGGGGTTTCATTGGGGCCATACATCATCCTCTTTGCATGTAAACATGGATTGTGGACTAGCATTAAACATGGTGCATAGAGGTATTGTTGACATGGCGTGTTGATGTGGAGCTCATGTGGCATGTTTACATTCCATGATGACATGGTTCAAGGTAAGGTATGTTGACATGGCATGCTGACATGGCGTTAATGAGTCTATACAACATGGCATGAGGGCATGGTAGAATGATAAGGATTGGAGTGCATACTAGTGCTATGGTGGTAGCCAGGGGGAGTCCAAAGTATAATTGACATGGAATGTAGTACTGGCATGGTGCTGAGGTGGTCACTAGGTGGCACTCAAGATAACAGGTAAACTAGATTTCGAGATGTCACACTAGCAGGTATTTTGAGTTAGTAACTCCTCTAGTTTTTCCTAGGGGATTGGTGCCCTGATGACCTAGCAATTGACCTATTGGGGCATTGGATGTAAACTATCAGATGAAGAATTGAAGCCTAAGAGATACAATGTGGTACATCTTAGTGCCAAGGAGACCAATGGCTTGGTATACGAAATGAAAAATGACGGGGAAGTTTAATTTATATCAAATGATAATATGTCATCAAATCAGGTTGTTAGGTGTCGGTTATTTAAAATATTATATTTTGATGTATGGCTTTGGGTTGTAGTAAAAAAAAGTGATAAAGAACAAGAAAGTGTTATCTCTGTCAGTTGATGTGCCATCATTAAAATGGGTTTTGGGGCATTGGGACAAGTAGAAATGAAATCATTGAGTCCCAATGGCCTGAAGGCTGGGTAAATAGAAAAGACAAGTGAAAAAAAGGTTAGGTTTCATCAGTTGACTACTCGGTGTTGGGTTAGGTGGAATGTAAAGGATGAGTTACCCACTAATGTTTTATTGGGGGGCCAGAGAGCTAATGTGACTACAACGGGATCAACTATCCAATGTGGTTACAAACATGGATTAATGAAATGGTGACACGTGGGTAGGGCCTATCACATGTATTCGATGTGGTTTTGTATAGATGTTGACTTGACACAATGAACACAAATATTATAGTGGGAATAATTTTGTGCTTGGAGCTCAAAATGAGATAAAATTTATATCATTGGAAAGATCTTAGTGAGTAGAAGATGATGGTGACCTTAAGAATAAAATTTGAGGATGTTGAAGGAAGGAAAATTTTGATAACATCATCTCCAAAATTTAAGCTTGGAATGTTACGATAATCTATATCCTTAATTAGGCATCAAGGGGTGAGGTGTGTTATAGAGTCGTGTTAAAGAAATGCTTTAGCCCTTGAGATAAATGAGTCTGAGCTATAGTTCAAACACTACACTTAGAGGGCAAGAGAAGCACCACATAGATGAATATATTAGGAGAATAATTTCCAAAGTAATGGATTAGAGGTTACAAATCATATAGAAAAGGTTCAAGAGAAAGAAGTAAAAAAACTGGGTTGTACAACAAGGAACTATGATTATTGGGTACAACATAATGACTACATAAACCTAATATTGCTAGAAGAATAAACCACAATATTTCTGACTTGTGTAGTATATCTCTATTAACAGATTGAAGAAAAACTATTGAAGATGAAACAAATTAAGAAATCTCGTGGAATGATGATGGCCAAGTCTATTTAGGGACACATTAGGGTTCTGACTATATTCCATGAACAATTAACAAAATGATAATATCGAAAGCACATGGCCAATTGATATAATCATAATTAAAAGGAAGAACCTCACAACTTACCTCTTGCTGTTTGAATGATTTTTCCTCAAGTTTTGAAAGGGAGAAAATAGACTAATAAGTAAGAGCATTGGCATGAAGATATTACAATAGACTAAATGGATAAATTGCATATGTAGTGATACGGTTGAACATAGTGAAGTGTTAAATGCATATATATATATATATATATATATATATATATATATATATATATATATATATATATATATATATATATATATATAGATATAGATATATATATATATATTCATGGTGCATGTAAATAGTGATTGAGAATGCATGAAACGTTATTACAAACGTAGAGTAGTCTTCTACCTTCCACCTTAAGATGCTTATGGTTTCTAAAAATTGTTAATGATAAACATATAACCAAGAATAAGCTGATAATGTGGTTATAAAAGCTAATGACGATGTTGCATAAAGTCTTGTGAAGAGAATGCTATGGATACTAAGTACTGATTAAAAGACTAGTAAAAATAAATGCATGACCATCCTCCCTCCCCCCCGAGATACCCCAATTGATTAAGTAGCACCTAATAATAGTTAACAACCATTCAATAGTTATTGGATGTAGCATCTAGGAAAATGGCATGATGAAATGGTCACGTGTTAATGGAATACTATAACATTTTTATTGATCAAATAGAGCTACAGGATGATGGAGATAACAACTAAAAGGATGCATTGAATACATGAGGAAATGACTAGCCTAATTAACAATAGCTTCTCAAAGGAATTAAAGGAGAGTTTCAATGAATTTTTAGTTATGTAAAATATTAGAAATGGAAATTTATTGATCCTCTTCCTTGCTAATGATAAAAGAGTTTAAATATAAAAAATATATAAGCCTAAGACTGTTGGATTAATTGTTGATTCCTAAAGGATATTGAAAATAAGTAAATGAGTAAAAAGGAATTGGTTCTTGATTTTGAAAATAATGTGGCATATGTTTTAATTATTTGACTAAAGGATGATATGTGATTAAGTGGTGAAAAGTGCAGGTTTCTCTCAAGAATATGATATTAAAATTCCACCTACTTGAAGTGGTAGCTGAGACAAGGAAGTGCCTCCAACAATAAAAATAGCCTTGAGAGACCATCAATTCAATATGCATAGTAATGGCCTAGTAGTATAAATATGGAAATCAACCAACTACAACATTTGTGTGTGCTGAAGGGGATGGGTAACAATTCCTTTTGGTTGAGTTTATATTGCTTCTAAAATAATTTCAATTAAGTGCATGCATTATATGAATTCCCAAAAATGTATGGTTAAGGCAAAGATCTATCCACACATAAGATTTGGTAAAATATTAAAAATATATATGATTTTTCCTAATGGACAACAATAATATAGGTGAATAGTACATTCACTAGTCAAAGAAAAATGGTGGATTATGCAAGGAAGATATATGCTTGTGAAACAGTGAATCTAGTGGGAACAAATGTGGTGGTTATTTCTATTTTGGACCATGAATATTTTGTGGTTTCTTTCCACCATGTAGTTTTTTCCTACTTTTTTGTTGCTAGTTCTTAGTTTTTATCATGAGCTCTCTTTTCCTTAACTCCCAACGAGTGAGGAAGATAGTTCATCTCAAAAACCTCTTCTATGTATTCTTTCATGTTTGTAAGATTGTGTTTATTGGTCTCTTGAGTATTGATGTTCTACGCAATCCAAGATGGTTCAACAAAGGGCTCATGTTCATTGTGGTGATGATATATGAGGGGAGTAGGGGGTGGGTACAATCATTTAAGGGCCAAATTCTTCACTCAGGTGTATGCATAACATATTACTGAGATAGTTTGTGAAGACCTACATGAGCTAGAGGTGATTGTGGTAGTGTATCATGTATGCACACCTAATTCGTAGTTCATGGTTGATATCTCATACTAGTTCCCAAACTTGGGGCACACCCAAGGAAGACAAAATGAATACCTCCTTATTTTTGAGCTCTACTGGAAGATAAAAATGTTTTTGGGGAAGGTAATCATGAACTGGTATGACAAAGCAATTATGAAACAAAAGATGAGGATTTGTATTAAGCATATTGAAGAAAAAAATCATCATGGCCCTAGTCCAAGTGGTTTTAGTGAGGAACACGTCAATCTAATTGAGGCGGACACTACAAATTCTCATTTTTTATGGTTTTGTTTTCTCAATTCTACTAGTTCCTTACAATAGCTAGGCATGAGTATTTTGATAAGAAAAACCTACTTCTCAGGAACTCTATAAACTTGCGTAGGATGAGTCTCTTTTCTGTTTTCTATTGCATGTAACTTTGGTAGTCTATGTCTCTTGGGTTCAAATTTAAAGTCTATTTTGAAACAAACTACTTATTGAAAAGTGTGTGGAAAGACATGTTAAAGAGTTTTTAAACCCAATATTTTGGAATTCAAAGTGAGTCCATCATCAGGGGAACACCCAATATCTTGAGAAGATTTAATGAAAAGGAGATAATGATTTATATGTATTTATATTTAAGTGAATAAGTTTTTGGGAAATGTCTTAGTCGATTAAATATTATTATGAATATTATATTAACTTATCGTATTGTTATGTTAATGGTTTGGATTAATAATAGAGCACTAACAAACAAAGTTGAATTCTCTATATTTTCTTGATATAATAGAAAATTAGCTTTAAAAATGTCTACAAACTTGAAAACATATACAATTGATCTGTATGTGAAAACTTGAAGATTTTTAACAGTTTTCGAGTTAAAATTATATGTGTTTTGGGTAGAGGATCAATTTACTAAACACATAAACAAGTAAATTTTAACCAAAATTTACAGCCAAACAAATACAAAATAAAAATATCTAAAACACATAACACAAAGCATGATAAATGAGTTTACCCCTCTCCTGGGCTACATCTCTTGGTCCAACTTCCAGTGCAGGGCCTATTTCATTAAAATGATAAAAAGTGTGTTTACATGCTTTAAAATGCTCAAACAACAGAACTAATGTCTCCAATAGATCTAATGTTGTTTAAAACTCCCATTTTGGGTTCTTTCTGCATCTAATTTGGCAAAAACTTGAGTAAGTTATGGCTGTTTCTAGTTTTTCCCAAACTCTTCTGCTAATCATCCTCTAATTCAACCTAAACCTATCTTGAGTGCCCCAAACATGGAACCAACATGCAAAATTAGCTTACATTCCCGCTTTGCAAGTGAAATTGTAGGACATTTAACTCCGCCATTAAGCCCCCAGTTCCGAATTTTGTGGTCATGAAATGACGATAAGACCACATTCTGGGGCTGCTCTCTAGCACCTAGCTGGGCGTACACTCCTGGTGTTATGGGTCTTCTATGATCATGGGCTGGCCCCCACCATTTCTTTGCACTTGTGGTTACATGGAAGGGTCATATGACCTAGGGTTGGCCCCTCACTTTCCACCATGCCCGTGGTTATATGACACCATGTGCCTTGGGGCTGGCGCCTCTAACTTTTCGTGCCTAGTTCTTTGCTGATAGACTCCGTCGGATCAGGTCACGGGTTGTGGCCATGGGATGGGCTAAGGCCTAGCCCCTTGGCCCCCACCTGTAGCCTTGTGGCATTGGGGTGGCCAGGGGTGAGGGCTTAGCATGAACCTCTCCCCCTAATGGCACGTCACATTAAATTTAAATAAAATTTCACTACCTCTATAGTTAAGGAACAATATGTAGTGCAGTTATGCATGCTTGTCGTTATTCGATGGAGGTCACAAGTTCGAATCCCATGGAGGTAGTTCAACCTCATAACAAACTTTTAATCCAACCTTTGAAGGCCATGTGGAAACACTTAGTTGGCGGACATGGCCCTCCACTATTGGACCATACACACAGTCAACATAAAAACCAATAAAATATTCAAACCAATCATGACAAGATAAGTGGTAGTCAATGACTGGTCCACCAAATACTCAGTTAAGCCCAGTCAAATGCCCAATCAGAGTATAGACTGCTGACTAGGTGTACCTGCAACCCACACTCAAAATTTTTATTTGTTTCCCAAATCGATCAGAACATGATATTGGGAGCATTCGATATCGATTTTAAATGAAAATAGTTTCATTGGATGCAAAGCGCCGAGATATTCGCTTTGGCCCTGGCTTCAAGCCAATCAGAGCATAATGAATTTTGAGCATTGAACTGATCCACTGGATCACTCCTCCCCATTATAAGCTTTTGGACCTCCAAAAGCTCTTTATCAATCC
Organism: Pinus tabuliformis; assembly: GCA_031772625.1. Classification (NCBI taxonomy): domain Eukaryota; kingdom Viridiplantae; phylum Streptophyta; class Pinopsida; order Pinales; family Pinaceae; genus Pinus; species Pinus tabuliformis. Next base: position 635,398,651 of record CM062812.1, on the reverse strand, counting down.
GAAAATAGACGAGGGTACAACTCCCTCACCCTTCTAGTCTTGATCCACTGAGCTATGCTTATATTCTCCGCTTTGAGTTTTGCATGAAAGTATATCACTTTCCCTGATTTTTGAGTCCTTTACTTTCTATCGATGATGATATATTTCTTCAAATTTTTAAGATATATAGAATAGAAAACTACCTTTGAGGAAACTAAACATTCCCTCATCGGTTTTCAATCAATGGAAGCTTAAACAATTTGAAGTTCCCTTCACCTTGAACAATGTCGTCATGACGATGCTTAACATGTCTAGCCTTGCACTTGGCTCAACTCTATATCAAATGTGATTGCCATCACTATGCACCATCCTTATTCAAAGTCAAAACATTATGAAACCCACAAGAAGATGTTTTGGGACCAATATCCTCTTTGTCAAATTTATTTTGCATTTTCTTTTTGACCTTTGAATTCTTTAACACTGGCATCTTGTTCACACCAATGTTTAAGAATTATGCATCATGCTTCAAATTCACTTCATTTTGTTTACCTCTTTTAGGAGGCAACTTATTAGACTCATGAAAAATCTTATCACATGAATTAGGAACCCTAATGAAATAATATTTCAAACTTTATTCATATCCTTAAAAGGTTTTAGATTCCTCAACACCTTCATGTTTGATCATTAACAATGCAAAGTTCTGACTAGCATTAACAATCCTCTTCATTTGTCCCGCGTTTACAAGAGATGTATTCAACTTCTTGCTGTGTGCTCTAACAATGTACTCAATCTCATTCTTAAACAAATGATATTTGTTCTCATGGCGATTAAAAATAACTCTCCTATCTTATATATATATATATATATATATATATATATATATATATATATATATATATATATATATATATATATATATATATATATATATATATATATATATATATATATATATATATATATATATATATATATATATATATATATGGACTTCCAAAAACAATACCACATATATCAAGGGGAACTGCATCAAGTTCAACCTCATCAAGAAATTTTGGTGATTGCAAATTTTAGTTTACATATTTTTGTCACATGCAATTTTATATTGTTACATATCTAACCTAGAGGATAAGGTTTAGGATGAGGAATGGTTTCTAAATTCAACTTCTTGAAAATTCCTTCTGAGGTAAGATTTTCTTGTGAACCACTATCAAACAATGTATCTATCTTGGTGTATTTTGAAATGACTCTAATATGGAAAAGCTCTATTCTTGTTTTTTCATCTTGAGTTTCATTGAGATAATTTGAGGGACTAGTACTTGCAATGTCCTCACCTTTCAAACCCATGGGTGTGATCTTTGTTTCATCTCCAAAACCTGAACCTAAATCATGTTGTGTAGTTGCAACTCTCTTCTCTTTCTCCTTGTTTTTAAAATTTTTGGGTCTCATCTCTGGATGAAGTTTCCAACAATGATATTCATCATCGCCCTCTTTGGAACAATGTTTACATATGACATTTTATCCTTCTTTCTTAACTGCATCATTCTCTTTCCTTTTCCTATAAACTTAACCTTTCCTTTTTCTCCAGACTCAAAGGAAATCTCACTAGTTTCTTTAGAAACATTTTTTCCGCTTGCTTCTAAATGAATTTCCGGTACAAAAACTTCATCTAGTTTTGTAGGGTTAAACATGAGAATGGTATGTCTCAAGTAACTACGAAATCCTCCAATGTATTTGAGAAAAGTATATTGTGAAGACAAATATATACCCAAAATCAAAGCCCTTTTTGTAAATTCTTGAGTATAAGATTGTACATTTTTCCCCTAAGCTTGCTTAAATTTTTGCTAATCCATAATAGCTTTCTGCATGTATGCTAATGGATAAAATTACCTTCTTATTGCAACAAAAAATCATTCAAAGAGGATAAAACCTTACCATGTTTCTTCATGTCCTCTTGAGTTTTGGCTTCCCACCAAATTAGTGTTGCACCTTCCAATCTAAGAGAAGAAAGCTAAATCTTGGTTTCATCATATTTGATTCTTTGTATCCTATAATACACTTCAATCTGACGAACCCAATTATCCAATCTCCTCTCTCTGAATTTACCTCTCCATTGTACATAGGCAATTCAAACTTAATATCGAGCTTAAGCAAAGGAGTTTTCCCATGATTGGATGTGTTTGTGAAAGGGTAGAAGAAGTTGAAGATGAGAATGAAGATGATTATGAGTATGAAGGTGGGGGTGGTTGTTTGTCACCATTCCATCCACTCCCTTTTGGAGGTTTGTCTCCTTTTCCTCCATATCCTTTTGGAGGCTTTGACCTCTCTCCATACAATCTAGAATTCCTCTCTTCATAAAGAACCTTAACCATCTCATACATCTCAAAGAATGACTTTCTAAAAGTGTTCTCATCTTCAAACATGTCTTTAGGACCTTCTTCATGTGTCGTGACTATTGAAGCTTGAGGTGTGTTTGTTCCCCTTGAAACAATTTCAGATCTTGGATCCACAAGTTCTCCCCCTCTTTTGAGCTTCAACCTTGTAAGAATCAGAAAAACACTTTTAAACAAATAAAATATTCACAATAACCTACTGCTCTGATACCCAAATGACTTATATGTGTAAAATTGAATATTTTTAACAATTTGAAAGTTAAAATTATATGTGTTTTGGGTAGAGGATCAATTTACTAAATGCATAAACAAGTAAATTTTAATGTAATTTTACAACCAAACAGAGACAAAATAAGCATATTTGAAACAAATAACACAAAGCATGATAAAGGAGTTCACCCCTCTCTTGGGATATATCTCCTCGTCCATCTTCTAATGTAGGGACTTTTTCATTAAAATGCTCAAAAGTGTGTTTTCATGCCTTACAAAGCTCAAACATAAGAACTAATCTCTCTAATGGATGCAACAATATCAAAAACCCCCATTTTGGTTATGTCTACAACTCATTTGGCCAAAAATTGAGTAAGTTATAACTGTTTCCATTTTGTCCCAAATTCTTTTGCTTATCATCCTCCAATTCAGCCTAAACCTGGCTTGAGCACCCCAAACGCGGAGCTAACGTGAAAATCTGGCCTACATTCCCCTTTTGGGGGAAACATTGTAGGACGATAAACTCTGCCATTAAGTCCCCAGTTCTGAATTTTGTGTTCATGTGATGGTCATAAGACCGCATAAGGGGGCGATATTCTAGGGTTGCTGTCTAGCACCCAGTTGGGCACACACTCCTCATTTTATGGGTTTCCTGTGACCATGGGTTGGCCCTCACTAGTTCTCTCCACCTGTGGTTACATGGGAGAGTCATACAACCCGAGGCTAGCCCCAATGGGCTGGCCCCTCTCCTTCCATCGCGCCCATGGTTATATGGAAGCTTGTGCCTTTCGGATGGGCACTCTAACTTTTCTGTGTGTGGCCCTTTGTGGCTGGACTCCGTTGGGTCAGGTCATGGGCTCTGGCCATGGGATGGGATAAGGCCTAGCCCCTTCCCCCTTGCTTGTGGGATTATGGCACTGGGGTGGCTAGGGGCTAGGGCTTAGGTCGACCCCCTTCCCGCCATGGCATGTCACATTAACTTTAAATAAATTTTTCTTAACACTATAATTAAGGAATAATATGTAGCACAATGGTGTGAACTTATTCTTCTTTAGTGGAGGTCACAAGTTCAAATCCCATGGAGGCATTTCGACCTCATAATAAATTTTGAAGCCAACGTCCGGTGGCCACGTGGCAACCCTCAGTTGGCCCACATGGCCCTCCACTATTAACCCATATACATAGTCAGCATAAGATCCAATAAAATATTTGAACCAATAAAAATGATACAAGTGGCAGTCAACGATTGGTTCACCAAATACTTAGTCAAATGCCCAGTAAGTGTACCAACTGCTGACTGGGTGTACCTTTAACCCACATTAAAATTTTTTAGTTATTTCCCAAATCAATCAAAATGTGATATTGGGAGCATCCGATATCAATTTTGAGTGAGACGAGTTGCGTTGGATTTAGGGTGATGAGATATTCACTTTGGTGCTAGTTTCAAGCCAATCTGAGCAATTTGAATTTTGAGCATTAAACTAATCCACTGGATGAACAATTAATTAAAAAAATTATTAAATTTTTTATTTCAAATAATGTGATGTGAAAGTGTGCATTAAGGGGGGAATATCTGTAAATTTTGGGTCAGGAATAGCTATAAATTTGAAAAAATATATTTATTCTTTTAATAATTTTATATGAATTTAAAATTCAATTATTCATTAAAAGTGAGGAATAAATATGGACTCTATCGCACTTAGTAGTGTAGAGGCTGAGTATATTATTATCTTAGTACTTAGTATTCTAGAGGCGATATGTCTTTGTCTTTTTTTGCCTCTTAGTTGCTTGGTACGACTAGAAATAGGGGAATGAATGAAATGGAACTAGGCCTTACCTGTAAGGTGAACTTATTCTATATATAATATATATCATTATATTACTGCTATCTATAACACTATAATTCACATAACCATAAAAGTAAATACTTAAGGGTTGAATTGAAGATGGGATGAGTTATGTGGGCTAGGCATATATGATTACTTTACGTTTGTGCAATTGAATTCATATGGAATTGGAATGAGAAAATGAGAAACAATCGAGTCGTAATAGATAAACTTGAATGTTCTTGCTCTAACATGAAAGTCCAGTTTAGGGGTACAATACCTTCTCTTTCATCGAACCATGCTTTGGTCTCTAGTTTGATGGTTGGACATGCAATCTAGTATGGGGAAGAAGGAATCAGGAGAAGCACTTGGTGGGGCGTGAGAAAAATGCAACCAAGGCAAAGGTAGAGGGTTCAGAATTGGTAGAGCTTGAAGCTTAGATGGTGGCAGGTGTAAATAATGGTTGCAAACAACTATGAGAGGTGTAATATCCAAACTTTCCATTTCAAACTTTGGACAAAGGTTTATGCAATATTGTCTTTGTCCAATCTTTAAAAACTCTGGATAAAAAAAATTGGGCCAAACTTCATTGAAAAAACACTTTGGATAAAAAACTTGCCCCAACCTTCATTTTAAATACTTTGTATAAAATAACATGTCTTCCCCAAAATGGCATCAGGCACATGAAGTTTGCAATAAGAGAGAAATTATAAAACTTTGGTTAAAAATTTAGTGAATGGAAATTGCCAAATCTAAACTTTGGTTAAATAGTGAAACATAGTAAATTTGTGGTTAAACGGTCAATTAATCACTGGCCAACCCTCCAATGATCGCTATAGTCCCTGCTCTACCATAGGCAGGAGCTAATAAAAGATGAAAATAAGTTAATTTTGAGATATCGCAAAAGGAGCTCATGATAGGAATTGAAAGTTTTTTATTCAGGAAAAATATTATGAAATATTAATAAAATTACACTAATTTGATAATAAAATTCCAATGGATTGAACAATGAGTTGACGCTGGCATCTCACACTATCCGATTTCAAGCCTTCTCAAACATTTCCACTCCAACAGATTTGTCGGAGATCTCCTTTAACTACTTACAAATACATGAGCTCAAGTATTCCAAGATTTTGGAATCTAGGTATTCACTCCACATCACATCTAGAGCATTCACTGGCTACATTTGTCAAGGACGGTGCATGAAATTTGGTCGAATTAGCCTAAACAAGCAGGAAAATAAAAAAAGTTTGATTTGATGGGAAAATAATTTGGTTTTGTTCAATTTTATTACTAAAACTGGTATGTATTTGAAATCCAAATCAGAGTTTCACATTGAAAAATTGATCATTGCATTGTAAATTAATATTATTTATACAAAGAGATGAAGGTTCTGGATTGTTAATGATAATGGCTTCTTTAAGAATCTCAGAGAACTATCCAGAAACCACGAGACTATCTACTGGATGAATTTAATGTGGTTGGCAAAGGGTGGTTGGAATTATTGTCTTCCAACGCTCCCCCTTAATTCCAACCATATCAAAATCACACAAAATAAACTATAGCACAATATTGACTAACCCTTGACATGCTTGTGAGTCTAAGTTGCAACTAGGCTTATAAAATGATTTGGATTTTTTACAACACATAACTTATTTATACAAATTTGAAATTTAGCCTTTCCAAAAGGCTTAGTGAATTTGTCATCCACATTTTCATCTATATTACAATATATTAAGTCAATTTCCTTTAATTGTACATTTGTCTCTTACAAAATGATGTTGTGTATCCATATGCTTTGACCTTGCATGATATATGAAATTGTTTGCCAATCTGGTGGTGCTTTGGTTGTCACATCTGATTACTATATGACCTTATTATTTTTCTCCAACATCTTCAAGTATCCTTCTCAACCATATTTCTTCGAAGACGGCACTGCATAAAGCTTTATATGCAACTTCAATTGATGATAAGGAAATTGTTGGTTATTTTTTATTGCTCCATGATATAACACATGAAACTATATTAAACACGTATTCAATGGTGGATTTCCTGTGACCTAGATTTATGGCCCAATCAGAATCAGAATGAAATGTCAATTCAACATTACAATCATTAGTATATTCAATACCAAAATTGATAGTTCCCTTTAAATTTGAAGGACCCTTTTTGTGGCTATCCAAGGGATTTCACGAGGCTTAGACATGAATTAACTACGTATGTTGACTACATAAGAAATGTCTTGTCTAGTGGTAGTGAGATAGTTCATGCTTCCTACTGATTGTCGATATAATGTTCCATTCACCTCTTTTGTTCCATCATCATTTTTGAATTTGATATTTTGTTCCAATGGATTACTCACTGCTTTACATCCTTTCATATGAAATCTCTTTAGTACCTCATTTGTATATTTTATTTTTGTGGATAAATTCCTTCCATTATCTCTCCATACTTCAAGACCTAGACAATAGTGCATCTATCCAAGATACTTCATCTCAAATTCCTGAGATAACTATATTTTTATATCTTTAATTAATTTAGTAGCACAACCTGTTATTATTAGATCATCAACATATATAGAGATTAATGTTATATTTCCATTCCTATCCGACTTTATAAAAAAATAAGGATCACTTCTGATTTTTTAAAATCCCTTTAGAAAGAATACTTTATCGATTTTCTCATACCAATATCTTGGTGCCTATTTTAGTCCATATAAGGCTTTCTTTAGAATGTTCTTGTCCCATATTTACAAATCCTTTTTGTTGAACAAGATAAATCTCCTCTTTTAATTCCCCATTTAGAAAGGTTAATTTCACATCTAATTGATGTATCTTCCAATCATATTTATTAGCTAATGTTATCATTATTATGATTGTATTCTTTTTTGTGATTGGTGCAAAAGTTTCTTCATAATCTATACCTTCTTTTTTAGAATAAACTTTGCAACCAATCTTGCCTTATCTTTGTCTATGCTACCATCTGCATTCAATTTTGTCTTTTACAACCATTTTGATCCTATTGGGACTTTATTTTCAGGTAATTATGTTGATTCCAAAGTTTCATTTTTTACCATAGAGTCATATTCTTCTTTCATAACATTGTTATGATTTTTAGCTTGTTCAAAATTTAAAGCCTCAACAAAATTCATCACTTGAGACATTAAAACATAATCTTTATACTTGCTGGGGGGTTTGAATTTGTTGTGTCGACCTTCTCAAAGGTTCATTGCAATGTGAAGTAACTTCTCCTCTTCTTCTACTCTGTTGAGTTCCTTCATCACTTCTTTGTGGACTTCAACTTCTTGAGATATCTTTTGGAGTGTCCATGATTTCTTGAAGTGATTCGACAACTTCTTATTCTTCTTTAAATTTGTCATAAGGAGGATTCCATACATTATGTTAAACTTCTTTTTCCTTTTTATTTACACGTCGATGAAATATAACATCTCTACTTGTAAAGACCTTGTGAGTAATTGGATCATGCATTTTATATGTTTTTTCATTAGTGCAATATCCAATAAAAATGAATTTGATAGATTTGAAATCTAATTTTCCCTATCTTCTTTAGGAATATGAGAAAAGGCCTTACATCCTAATATCCTTAAATTAATTCTTTACATTTAAAGCTATAAAATGCTTAAAATAATGTTTTGTGCTCAAGTATTTTGTAGGATTTCTATTTTTGAGGTATATAGTTGTACTAATGGCTTTAACCGAAAAATTGTTAGAAAGTCCTTCACCTTTTAACATGCTACAAGAATGTTAAATTAATGTTCTATTCTTCCTCTCGAATACTCCATTTTGTTGAGGTGTATATGGTACTGTAAATTGTTGCACAATTCCATGATGCTTTCAATATTTGTTAAGATCCCCTGAAGTGTGCTCACCACCTTTATCTTATCAAAGAATTTTAATGCTCTTTCCTGTTTTCTTTTCAACTATATTGTTGAATTAATTAAAATATTCAAACACATCACTTTTATTTCTTATAAAGTACACCAATTTATATCTAATGCTATCATTAATAAAAATAACAAAGTAATATACTCCACCAAGTGACCTAGTTTGTATATGACCATACACATTGCTATGCATTAGTTCAAATATTTCACATTTTCTTCTATATTCATTCACATGAAATTCTTCCCTATGTTGTTTTCCTAGTGCACAACCTTCACATTCAAAGTTTTCACCCTTAATATTTGGAAGGCCTTCTACCATCATTTTCTTTTGTAGTAACATTAGGTCATTATGATTTAAGTGTAATACCTTTGATGCCAAAGTTTTATATTTTGCATGTTTGTCGATGCCAACATTTGATTCTCATTATTCATTACATCCAACTTGTGTAATCCTCCAACTCTTACTCCTTTTGCAACAACCTTGTAATTGTCTTGCATATCCTTTACCAAATAATGTGTTTTCACAAATTCAACTTTTAAATCTTGATATGTAATAATAGAGGCTAAAATTAATTTCTTCTTTGATCCTGGAACATAAACCACATTTCGAATTCTTTTGTCTTGTCCATTATGCATAATAAAACTTATATCACCATATCCTTTACGTTCATGTATCTATTATCTCCTAAATAGATATGTGCACCAATATTAACTTCATGATATGTATCAAACCAATCTCTTTTACATGACATGTGGATTGCTGCACCAGAATTGATGAACCAAACATTATTATCATCGGTTTCTACTGATAAAGAAGCATTAGACAGAAAAAATTTAAGATTTCTAAAATCATGACTGATTAACTCATCTCTATCAACATAATTTTCTGTATGCCTTCTTTGTTTAAATTGATCAGACCTTCTTTTCATGCAATTCTTAGTAAAATGACTAGGTTTTCCATAGTGATAAAATACATTATCTCTACTTGATTTGGAATTTGACCTTGATGAAGGTGTACCTTGAAATGATTTTACCTGTGGCATTTTTCCTTTACTCTCCCACTATTTTCCTTTGAAGGAATGATTCCCTTTAGCCATCAATGCCAAATCTAGATTGGGATATTTCTGATTAAGGCTTCTTCTCCTCTCTTCTTCCTGCATAAGTATACCTACCAAATCATCAAACATAGGAGCCTTCTCTCTACCTATAAGACCAATGATAAAAATATGATATTCATCAAACATTCCATTTAATGTGACAATAACCAAATCTTTACTAGATATTGTTTCACCAAGGTCACTCTTTTTTTAGATCCTTAATTCTAGATATTAAATTACTGATAGTTTTATTTTCTTCCATCCTAACCGAAATAAGCTTACTCTTTAAATACAATATTCGATTTGTAGTTTTTGTCTCATACAAACTATTGAGAGTGTCCCACATCTCCTTAGATGTTTTGTGCTCTCTGATTTGTGGAATAATGTTTCCCTTAGCTAACATATGCAAAAGCACCTTTTCTTTGTTTTCCTATCGCTCATAATCTTGAATTGTGGCAACTATGGCTTGAGGGGGCTTTGGCTTGACTTCAGCTCCAAACACAATTATCCATATTTTGTAGTCTTCCATCAAAGTCTGCAACTTAAACTTCCAATTTGCATAATTATCTCCATCTAACTTATTAAAATATGATAGATAAGACTACACTAATACATTTTCCATAACACTTAGACTTATAAAATAACACAAGCACAAACCCTCAAGAAAAAATTATCAATTTTTTATTAAGCTTCACAACTCAAAAACCTAAACCATGATTTCACTATTCCACCAACATCATGGCTTTAAAGCTTGAGCACTCATCAATCTTTAAAGTCTTTAAAAATGAAAATGGAAATTTCGATAAGCCTATGAACCCAATCTCAAAACAACGACCACAAACTTATTTTCACTTAGTTCGAACTCAGGACTTTGCATTAACAATAAATATGTTGAAATTCATACATTGGTTTTCATTGCAAATAATCCCAACATGTAAAATATCCCACTTTTAGAATATTTGATCCTCAACTCAATTCCAAATAAAACCAAATGAAAAGCTTCATTTTTTTTTCTCGAATACCAAATTTATCAGCAAGTATGGTATTAGTTTCAGAATATATGGATTAACTATTGTGCAACATATTTATAAAATCATTGAAAGAGTATGGTTTTAACCTTAAAATGCTACATGCCCTTTGTTGGCATAACCTATAATAGTGAAGGATATTTTGAGCGCCAAACCGAAACAGACAATTGTCTGGTCAAATACACAGTGCCATACACAATTACAGCCTCACAATGACTACAATCGAGATCTACAACAATTCTCTCATTCTCTCATGGCTCGAGCACCTTAATCGCACTCAATAGTCTCTACACAGTAGCGAAACTCTCATACGCAACAATGCAATAGTATCAACCTTCGGCTAATTCCCTTCACTAGAACCTTTACACATTGTACACAAACCTTTCTGTAACACACCATCAGATCACCCACAAAAAAGCCTCACACTTTCAAAGCTCAACTTGGCTTTGATAGCAAATCAGGGTTTCACACTAAAAACTTGATCATGGCATTGCCAATGAATTTTATTTATACAAAGAGATGAGCGTTCTAGATTGTCGGTGACAATGGCTTCTTCAAGAAGCTCAGAGAACTATCCAGAAGCCATGAGACTATCTATTGAATCCATTTAATGTAGTCAGTAAAGATTGGTACGAATTACTGTCTTTCAACAATCCAATGCGTGTGTTTTTTTATTATAAAATTCTGAGTAATACTAAGTTTTCTGAATCCTTACTACAAAAAGTTACATTGATTAAAAAAAAGCCTAGCCATAAAGGTAATAATGTACTTTGAAATGTGCCATATTATAAATTTACATATTTTGAAAATATAATACTTAAAGAATAAAATTAACGAGTTATATTAATAATGTACTTTGGAATGTGTCATGTAATAAATTTACATTTTTTGAAATATTTTAGAAATATAATAATTAAAGAATAAAATTAACTAGTTATATTTTTGAAGTAAAATTTACCATTTTGGAATATTTTAAATTACAAAAATATAATAATAGTTAATATAACTTTACAAACTACAAATTTAAAGACAGGCCGAGTAAAGACACTAAATGTAATAAAAATATAGTAATAGTTAATATAACTTTACAAACTACAAATTTAAAGACAGGCCGAGTAAAGACACTAAATGTAATAATGGTGGATATGACCTTACAAATTTGAAAAGAGACCCTTAAAGTCAAACCATTGAAAATTTTGCAATTTTATAAAAGCATTGGTTTTATTTGACTTTTCGTATGAAGTTCGAATTTGAATTTGGTTAACTATGCTTTTTGATTTGAAAGGTAAACTCCAGAGAGCGCTCTCTTTTCTGCTAATTTTCTAGCGCTCCATGAGCAATTGATGAATTTATTTATACGAGGAAACTCTGGAGACGACGCAAACTTTGTAGGTACTTTAAACAATGACTTTGTTTCAAATTTGCTCTTCGAAACCGAACACTTTTTTCAAGTTTTTTATCAAAAGTATTTTGAAATTTTTTAAGCATTATCATAGATCTATTTTAAATACAGATTTAATGTAAATTAAAAGTGACCTAATTTTTTTAAGTACAATATTTTATGACAGTCATTATTTAAATATTTTGTATAGTTATTTTTTATTTGGGTCAATAAGAACAAAATTTCAACTTTGATGAAGGAACATATGATATTAGGCTATAGAATGAGCCTCTATGTTGAATCAAGAATGCCAACAGTAATATAATAGATGAAAATAATTGCACATTCCATATTTTAAAATGGAGTAGTTTTTAAGTGTGATTTTAGGAGTTTTTGGAAAATGGATGAGTGAAAAAAATTTATGGTCAAATCTTGATTCATGTTTTTTAAATTGGATTTTTGTTTAGTACATTCAACATTTTCAAAAATTTTTGAGACATTTTGATTGTAAAAAATTCACCAAACATATGATTTCATAAATCCCTACCTAATAAATTAAATCGGAAAAAACCAAAAACCTTTAAAAGAAATCACACATAAATAATCCGGCTTTTTACGGCCCTAAGTTCTGGCGAATACCGACGAATTTGGATGTTTGTCAGAAGTATAAACATTTCTTAAAAGTAATGTGAGCCTAATAAACTTTGATTCGCCAGGAATGCTATCAGTGGGGACAGATCAGACTGAAAAGTTTTCTGAAACATCTTAAGAATGTCAGTGGTCTATTGTTTAATGGTCAAATTATTTGCCAATAGGTTCAAGAATAAAATATGGTAAAAGTATTGCCGGTCTGCCCATTCCATACCTCAAGAAAACCCTAACGTACCCAAAACTGTGGGAGCTGGCGGTTAATGTACATTTCTTAAATATATGGTGAGACAGCTGACTTTTTTATTTGCTTGCAATACTAGAAAGCGATGGCTGACAAAAGTGTTGCCATGACGAAACTTCTAACCTGTATCCACTGAACCTACACACGGCATCCATGAGGGGCTGGAAAAGGTGTGACAGAGTGTTGCCAATCCACCACAATGAATTGTTATAAATGGCCCAGATATGAGTGTACAGTTCGCCAGAGCAACTGCTGTGCAAGGAAGAATTCGCATATTTAACGAATGAAAATAAAGTGTTAAACAATCGATAGGAAAACCATCCAGAGGTGACACGAGCAAAACTAGAGTAAAAGCGTTTAATGGAGGAGTTTGAGAGCTATGGGAACTTTCTCCGAACCTGGTGAAAAAGGCACTGCTAGTCTGAAATATTTTCGCAATCTAAACCATATTTTATGATTTCTACCCTTACAACTTTGACCTGAAATATTTATTCGAGGAGTTTGGACTGGACTTTTGTTGACAACCCAATCAATGTCTAGATCAATCGAACCAGTGAAAAAAATCAGATAGCGGAGGTGCCACTTGAAATGTTAATATGTGAACAACGATGGAATTGGATGCGCAAATTGCTCATATTCCTAAAATACAGCCAAAAAAGATTTCTCATTTGACAAAATGAATACTAAAGATGGTAGAAACCATCAAATTTGATATTTAAATGTTCTAGATTTGAAATTCCTACGTGTACCGACCCTCTTCTGCAAAGCGGCGTAGACTTGAGTTAGCAGTCCCGGTTCCTGGAGGTTATCTTACATATTTTGTTATAAATGAGATTTGATGGGTATGGTGGTAAACTAGTGTGATTAGGAATGCATGGTTGGAAAAGTATGAACTCAAAATTGGATAATGATAATAATATCCCATTAATACATTCATGTCCCATTAATACATTCATCAATTCGGTACATTTTTGTTTAACTATATTATTTGAAATAAATAAATAAATATAAATTATTAAAAATTGTTATAAGAGATAGTATAGGGTAATTTATTAGATTGTGATTAGGAATGTATGGTTCGAAAAGTATGAACCGAAAATTCTATAATGATAATAATATTCCATTAAAATATTGATGAATTGGTACATTTTGTTCAACAATTTGATTTGGAAAAAATAATAAATGTAAATTATTAAAAATTGTTATAAGAGATAGTCCATGGTAATTTATTAGATTAGTATAGCAATTTTATGGTAAAGGGATAACAATCATATTTAAGAGTCTTTTATAAATAGCAAGTTTATAGCAAAGAGATAGGTATGAAACTTAAGTAAATATTGATTTTTAAGTGAGTTTACAATTAATATTGTTATATGTATTGAAGATACCAATGCATAGGAAAATAACGCTCACAACTTCCCTTTTAAGACAAACATAAGGATTAAATAAAAAAAGATAGAAATGGACCCCTTTAACTAGTCATATTAAGATATCCAAGTCCAATTCTTATTAGCAGAGAAAAAGCGAAACATCTTACCTGTCTAAGATGAATCCACACATGCCATCCATGCAGGGTTTGGAAAAGTTGGGGTCGATTGTTGTTAGAATTTCTCAAACCTAGCACCTGGTATTTGGTTCCCAACAATTATTAACTAAACGAATATATGGCTAAGTTCCTAACCAAAAATATTTAGAAAAAGAAAAAATGCTCGATCTAAATCGCATACACATAAACAATTTTTTTTCCAATCAACAAATTTTCATAGATAAATTAATCACATAACCCACATGGGCTCTTGTCCTACGATAGGGCCCAACTAAGAAAATACAAAATTGATCACCAACTTCATTGCACTCTTTTGGACCCAGCACATGCTCACTGAGAAGCCTCTCTCAATTTTGTGCTATTGTTGTGTCTTAGCTCCTCACTTTAGGCCCAATTTATAACTTTCCTAAGCTAATATTGATGACCAAAATTGGCTCGTCGAGTTAAATGAAGCTAAGTGACTTTAATTTCGTTAGCTATCATATTTTTAACTTTATTTACGTTAACTCAAGTACAAGTCATAAATTTATCTTTCTTATATGTGCATCTCATACATGTCACATGCACCACACTCACATGTGTGCTACTCACTTGTACACTCTGCATGTTGCATGCAAACTTCTAAAAAGGAAAATCAAGGTCCTTCTAGTTAAGACACAAGCTTAAAAGTACCTTCCAAACTGCAAATCTCAACACTCCCTCTTAGTGATGGAGGTACTTCTAGAAGAACCTCCTCCACCTGGATTTGTCTCCAACACCACCACATCATCTGCTACTGTGGATGCTCCCTTTAAACTAGAAGACTTCCATACTACTTGCTTCAAAATATGATTTGAAGACTTGTTCCTTTCTACCATGCTCCTAGGATCTTGATCCTGAGCTTTTAACAATATCATATCATACCCATTGAGGTTCCCGAAAGTACTTGAAAAATTATTCCTCCCTATCACCTTCTCCATCTTAGAATTGGCATTGATTTTGTATTCAAGATCCCCTCAGATATACTTGCAGATTATCCCAACAACCTGCATGACTGCCCTGTTTGATGCCAAGCACTACAACTACATCCAAGGTCACTCCCTTTGAATATAGAAGCACTTGTCCATTATGGAAAAAAATTCTATATCTATAATCATCCATGGTTGATAATGAAATAATGTGTACCAACCCTAGAACAAACAACATATTTATCACTTCTGGAAATCCTCTTGACTATAATTGGATTTGAGACATCCAATCTCCTTCACTACATGCATGGTGCTCACTCCACAACTCATGCGACAATCCAATTCTCTCTCTGAAACACTATGGAACACTAACCTCATCCATATCATGTGACTCGACACTCTACTATCCACTATCCATAACCCATTATCCTCATACACAATAGTACTATTGTAAAAAACAAAGACAACTATAGAAAATTCTTCCTCAAATTTCTCTATAAAATCATCAATCTTAGTTGACACTAATGCAACTAATTGGTCATCTTTCTTATTCTTCTTATTGTATGGAAAATGACTCGCATGTGACAAGTCTTATGACACAAAAAAGACTTTACTTTGCAGGTCCTTCCTGGAAGCATATCTCCCACTTCCTTTTACTTTACTTTTTCCCTTTTATAGTAAGAGAAAATTTATCCTCATCATCCTTACCATCATGTTCACTTGCTGTTTGGAACATATCCTTGTCTCTTCCTATACAAAATCATCCCACATTATGTCCCAACTAGGTATATTCTCCCATGCAACAATCCCATCAACAAGGACATCCCATTTCAGAGGAAAGCTTTTGAAGGATGATTTGACCAACTCTGCACTATCAATAGTTTCCCCCATTCTTTCCAGGTCATCTCTAATTTGAGTGAACTTGGTTAGGTATGAACAAAATATGTTAGTTCCAAACATCTTGGTATTTCTTAGTTTCTCTTTTAACACCATCTTTCTGTTTTGGTTTGTACTTTGGCATAACTTGGTTAAAGATACATACATCTCAATGGCATAGTTCTTCCCTATTTGATGAGGTATAATATGGTATTTAGTGGATTTTAGGATTATTCTCTTGGATTTCACATTTTTCTTATTAAAATAAATTGATTGAGTAGGATATGTGGGAATTTGGACGACCTTCTCCATGATGCCTGAAAATTCATGCTCCTTAAATAATAGAACAATCCACTCTTTCCATGGGCTGAAATTTTTTGCCCTATTCAACAGATCCTTCTAATGTAACTTGGTAATTATCTCAACCCGCACTAACAAACAATAATTTTCACCCTATTTTTTATTACATTAATTGTTTTTCAAACATAAAAATTTTTTATGTGTAAAAATATGCCTCCTGGCTTAAAAGAAATCTTGCCAACTTAATTTTTTTTCCATTCTATGACCCCAACCAACATGGCTTCGGTGACTTGACATGAATCTAACAACTGTAATTCCAAGAAAAGTTTAGAGTTGGAGCTCTGATACCATATTAGAATTTTCCAAATCCAACACTCTGTATTCAATTCCCAACAATTATTAACTAGAAAAATACATGGCTAATTTCCTTACCAAAACTATTCAGCAGAAGCAAAATTATTCGATTTGAATCACATACACATAAACAAATTTTTTCCCAATCAACATTTCTTCATTAATAAATTAACCACATAACTTACTTGGGCACATATCTTAGGATAATGCCCCATCTGAGAAAATATAAAATTGATCACCAACCTCATTGCACTCTCTCAAACCCAACACGTGCTCATTGAGAAGCCTCTCTTGATCTTGTGTTGTTGTTGTTTTTAACTCCTCACTTTAGGCTCAATTTATAACTTTCCTAAGCTAATATTGATTACCAAAATTAGCTCGTCAAGTTAACTGAATATAAGTGATTTTACTTTACTTACATATCCTATCTTTAACTTTCTCTACTTTAACTCAAGTACAAGTCATAAATTTAGCTTTCTTTACTTTCATATCTCAATCATGTTACATGCAACACATTCACATGCACGCAACTCACTTGAACACTCTGCATGTTGCATGTAAGCTCCTAAAAAGAAAAATCAAGGTCCTTCTAGTTAAGGCACAAGACTAGAAGTACCTTTCGAGCTACAAATATCAACAAATGTTGCCAAGACACCACAATCAATTGTTAATGCCCCTAGATGTATTGAATTCTTTACCCTCTATAAATACAATGGGCTATTGGAGTGCATATCCCATTGTTAAGCTCCATTAATTTAACATAAAAGCTACCTTGATTTATGGAGTTTAACTTATGGAAACCAACTACAGTAGTTTCCTTAAGTTAAGAAAATCAACTGTAGTTACTAAATTAATAATTGGGAGCTACTAAAGTGGTCCATTACTTTGATCTCATCTCTACCTTGATTTGTGGTTTTTCTAACACATAGCATTTAGAAGCTTGATGGAAGCTTAGCTATATGTTCATCTGTTTGGTCCCCAAGCTCATATCTCAACCCCCTTCAGTTCTACACCATCTAGCTGAGATAGCAGAGCTCGGAAGTGCCTTCAGAATTTTGGGTTCTTTTGCTTGGACAGAAGCTGGAGTGCTGAAGGAGAAGCTTGTGGACTGTGGCCTGCATCAATACATCACCGATGGCTGGAGGTAACTCGTATCCCTGGGCAATAAGGTTTAATGATTCTTTGAGTTTATTCCGCATGCAGAATCATTGCTGAATTTGTAGAAATTCTAACATTTGGTATCAGAGCCCTTTTACCTCTGCCTTACTGTGTGTTGGCCCAGAAACAAATTCTTATTTCTGGGCATGGCCTATTAAGCATAATAGTTTTTTCCGCATATGCTTTCGATTCTTTAGAGCGCACCGTTAAATAGAGCTATAAGCTTTCTTTAAAGATGTTTGATCTGGTAAATTCATGAGATAAAGAGGCAGAGATTATAATGACATTAATAATGTGATTTTGCTCACTTCTAATAACAAGGTTACGTTGGTAAATAAGATGATATATTTGTTTATCGTTTTCTGTTGCTGGTCTGTGCACGAGAGACGTTCTTAAAAATAAACTGAATAGCTTTCATTCGAACCCTCTGGGGTTTTCTGAGGTTTGCAAGGCGATCGTTTTTTATAATCACAAAATTACTCTTCTTCTATTTTGTTCCAGATCAATTGCATGCTATTTATATTCGAATGCATGGCGCTGTTTTAGAGTTTACTGGATATTTGATAAAATTATGTATGCTCGGAAAGTGTTTCTCAACCTGTCTTGAATGTCTTAGGTTGTGGAAATCTTTATTTTCTTATAAATATAAGAATATAGAGCGTAATATGTCGTTGTTTTATTCCGAATTCATTTCAATATTATTTATGCAAGTAATTGTCAACCATCTTTCCCTATTTCCTGTTCGTTTTCATGGGAAAGAGAGCATAGTTTCAACCGGGATTCGAATCATTGGTTTTATATAAATTGCTTACTTTCTCGCAAATTTTTTAATAGGAATTTTGTCAAACTTTCAACATGAATTGTGGTGATTGAAATGTGCTCGAGGGTGATTTCTTGCTTGATTCGATTTATGGAACTTGGTTTTATTAAATATTGAAAATGTCCTGCAATGTGATTAGCAGAATACCTGAAAGAGAGTTTACAAATAATCCATTATTGTTTTGTTGCACAATACAATAAGGAATTATGGTTTAGCCTACAGAAGTCCCTTTATGGTAATTTCTTGTATGAGCTATACATGGGTATAGCTTGGCTTATTAATTTTTTGGTATTACATTAATACCCAGGGTCTTAAGGTAAATGATCGAGTTTCCGAGTTAACATAACTCTGCTAGCATACCCTGGACCGCTAATCTATATGCGGGATTATTTGTACCGAAACAATTAACATAGAATGTGGGGTATAAAGAATATATGAAAGAAGTTTATACCGCTATTATATGTAGGATCATTTGATCTGGATACCCGTGTTAATGGATTGCCGGAAGGACCGCTAATCTCAGTTTGACGGGTAATCTACGTGGGGAATTATTTGCCTTTGATTCCAAGTTCTGAAGTTAACATGGTTTGCAATGTAATGCTTTTATGGTTATCAAATTTCTGTGTGTACAGTGAAAAGGATCAATTTTTGTGGGAATCTTTGTAGCTGGATGAACATTTGGGAATAAATGGCAGGTCTGCTGGCTTATGAGTTCTACCTGTGAATCATAGACAACTAATAGCCAGACTTACTGGACTCATTTCCTCTAATATTTCAAATTTGCAGTTTTGTTGGCAAATTGTTTAGAGCCCATTTTGTAATTAATTTAAGAATTAGTCTTAAATGAATTATGGGACAGTTAGACTAATGATATATAAATTTTGATTATGTTTTTATGGTTTGGTTATAATTTATATAGTTAATTTGGATAACTATATAAAATCAACAATGCAAAATGCAAAGTAAGTTTTATAATTGATTACATATTTACATTAAACTTACATTTATGAACATTTGTAATTAAAGAGAAATAAGAAATGGTTTATTTCTCATTTGGGCATTCAGTTTATGAACATTGAAGAGAAATAAGAAATGGTTAATTTCTCATTTCGGCATTCAGTTTTGATTCTATGTTTATTTCGCATGAAGTTCAGATTTAGCGTTGTTGAGTCAATCTCCGGGTTAAGTTTATAAATTGAACAATCAATTTGTAATCATACTGACTGCTTTAACCTGCTTTTGAATTTGCTGGAGAATTATTACAGTTATATGGAGTTTATTAAAATGTCATTTTGACTTACTCCTTTCAGTAAAAAATTAATTTTCTCTCTGGTTAAGTTTTGTTTATGCAACAAAATTAATGTCTAGTGATCCATGTAATTTTAATTAATTAGAGAGTAGCCATAGCATCTTTAATTAAATAAAATTATATATTGATTGGCAAGATCACATAAAGATTATTTAGACATTAAATTGTAATTAATTACACTGAATATAATAAATTTTATCCCACAGGAATTTTTATTATATTTATGTGATTAATTAGGATAAAATTTCATAACCTACCCACAGGAGTTATGAATTAATAAGTTTTATCATAAAGTTGTATTGAATCTGTTTGAATTGAAAATTTAGCCCACAGGCAATTTTCATGTCATTTGATTCAATTCTTTTTAGCATCATCATAAAGTTTTATTGAATCTGTTTGAATTGAAAATTTAGCCCACAGGCAATTTTCATGTCATTTGATTCAATTCTTTTTTAGCATGTTTTACATTGGTAAAACATAAAAGTTCATAAAAGTTTTATTGAGTCTGTTTGAATTGAAAATTTAGCCCACAGGCAATTTTCATGTCATTTGATTCAATTCTTTTTTTAGCATGTTTTACATTGGTAAAACATAAAAGTTCATAAAAGTTTTATTGAGTCTGTTTGAATTGAAAATTTAGCCCACAGGCAATTTTCATGTCATTTGATTCAATTCTTTTTTGCATGATTTACATTGGTAAAACATGAAAGTTATTAAGCCTCAATTTAACATAAGCATGTGATCCTTTTGATGCAGCAGTACAACCTGCAAATTTCTCTGAAATTCGTTGTGACATTCCTGAACTTAAGGGAGATAACTACAAGATTTGGAAGGAGAGGATTCTCCTTCATTTAGGGTGGATGGACATAGATTATGCTATCAGGAAGGATGAACCATCGGCACTCACTAATACCAGCACTGCAGCGGACGTCGCGCTTTATGAACGATGGGAGCGATCCAATCGTTTAAGCATGATGTTCATTAAGACCAAAATTTCAGCTGGTATTCGAGGTTCCATTGATCAGCATGATAAGGTCCGAGACTTGTTGAAGGCCATTGATGAATAATTCGTCTCTTCAGACAAGGCACTGGCAAGCACCCTAATCATGAAATTCTCATCCCTAAGGCTCACCAGTGTGAAAGGTGTGCGCGAGCACATCATGCAGATAAGGGACACTGTGGCTCAATTGAAGAAACTCGAGGTTGAAATATCGGAGTCCTTCCTAGTGCACTACATCCTGAACACCCTTCCGCACCAATATGGACCTTTCAAAATCTCATACAACACACATAAGGATAAATGGTCAATTAATGAACTCATGACCATGTGTGTTCAAGAGGAAGAGAGACTGGTGATGGAACTGGGAGAGAGTGCAATGCTAGCAACGCGTGGAAAGGGCAAATCTCAAGCCAATCGGAAAGGGAAAGGTAAAGCACTTCCCCAAGCTGATATCAAGAAGGTTTCCAAGTGTTTTTTCTGTAAGAAGAAAGGACACATAAAGAAGGAATGCGCCAAATATCAGAAATGGCTTGCAGACAAAGGTAAGTTAATCTCGTTTGTTTGTTATGAATCTAATATGATTAACGTTAATATTAACACATGGTGGATTGATTCTGGATCAACAATTCACATTTCGAATTCCTTGCAGGGTTTGCAGAACCTAAGGAAGCCAGTGGGAAGTGAGCAAAGCATCTTATCAGGAAACAAGATGGGCTCGCATGTGGAAGCTATAGGAACATGTTATTTAGCTTTAAGTAGTGGTTTTGTTTTGGAGTTAGAAAAGACCTTTTATGTTCCAAGTTTTCTAGAAACTTGATCTCAGTTTCAAGGCTTGTACCTTTTGGATATTCCTTAAACTTTTCAGAAAAATCTTTCATTCTATTCTATAAATTTGATTATGTTGGGAATGGTATTTTGTCTAATGGTCTTTACTGCATTAATTTACAAAACAATGTCACATATGATTCAATGCATGTTCACACTGGTACTAAAAGATGATGATTAATAACACTTCTTCATTAATGATTGATAACACTTCTTCATGAATTTAAGTATGGGGGATTTTCGCAGTGCATTATATTAGATATCATTTTTGGGATTCAACTGCGTTAAGTAAGTCATTCAAAGTATGACCATTTCCATGAGAGGTAGTCGTAAAGTGACTAATTTCTCATGATTTTTGAATAGTTCACTTAGCACTCATTGCATCGGGTGATGCTCACAGGGGTGAAGAAGTGGGATTGAAACTAGTGAAATGTGGAGAACGAATCACATAGCATCAATCATCACTTCCGGGGCTTGCACCCAGTAACCAGGACTTCCCAGGAGGTCACCCATCCCAGAACTCCTCTGGCTCAAGCGCGCTTAACTGTGGAGTTTTTCCCCACAATCAAGCCCACTTAGCTTGCTACCCCATTTGCAAAACCTTAGCAAGTATTGTGCCTCATGAACCATTCAGGTAGAGATCCCTTGACTCTTTTTGAATTTAAGTATGGGGGATTTTCGCAGTGCATTATATTAGATATCATTTTTGGGATTCAACTGCGTTAAGTAAGTCATTCAAAGTATGACCATTTCCATGAGAGGTAGTCGTAAAGTGACTAATTTCTCATGATTTTTGAATAGTTCACTTAGCACTCATTGCATCGGGTGATGCTCACAGGGTGAAGAAGTGGGATTGAAACTAGTGAAATGTGGAGAACGAATCACATAGCATCAATCATCACTTCCGGGGCTTGCACCCGGTAACCAGGACTTCCCAGGAGGTCACCCATCCCAGAACTCCTCTGGCTCAAGCGCGCTTAACTGTGGAGTTTTTTCCCACAATCAAGCCCACTTAGCTTGCTACCCCATTTGCAAAACCTTAGCAAGTATTGTGCCTCATGAACCATTCAGGTAGAGATCCCTTGACTCTTTTTGAATTTAAGTATGGGGGATTTTCGCAGTGCATTATATTAGATATCATTTTTGGGATTCAACTGCGTTAAGTAAGTCATTCAAAGTATGACCATTTCCATGAGAGGTAGTCGTAAAGTGACTAATTTCTCATGATTTTTGAATAGTTCACTTAACACTCATTGCATCGGGTGATGCTCACAGGGGTGATGAAGTGGGATTGAAACTAGTGAAATGTGGAGAACGAATCACATAGCATCAATCATCACTTCCGGGGCTTGCACCCGGTAACCAAGACTTCCCAGGAGGTCACCCATCCCAGAACTCCTCTGGCTCAAGCGCGCTTAACTGTGGAGTTTTTCCCCACAATCAAGCCCACTTAGCTTGCTACCCCATTTGCAAAACCTTAGCAAGTATTGTGCCTCATGAACCATTCAGGTAGAGATCCCTTGACTCTTTTTGAATTTAAGTATGGGGGATTTTCGCAGTGCATTATATTAGATATCATTTTTGGGATTCAACTGCGTTAAGTAAGTCATTCAAAGTATGACCATTTCCATGAGAGGTAGTCGTAAAGTGACTAATTTCTCATGATTTTTGAATAGTTCACTTAGCACTCATTGCATCGGGTGATGCTCACAGGGGTGAAGAAGTGGGATTGAAACTAGTGAAATGTGGAGAACGAATCACATAGCATCAATCATCACTTCCGGGGCTTGCACCCAGTAACCAGGACTTCCCAGGAGGTCACCCATCCCAGAACTCCTCTGGCTCAAGCGCGCTTAACTGTGGAGTTTTTCCCCACAATCAAGCCCACTTAGCTTGCTACCCCATTTGCAAAACCTTAGCAAGTATTGTGCCTCATGAACCATTCAGGTAGAGATCCCTTGACTCTTTTTGAATTTAAGTATGGGGGATTTTCGCAGTGCATTATATTAGATATCATTTTTGGGATTCAACTGCGTTAAGTAAGTCATTCAAAGTATGACCATTTCCATGAGAGGTAGTCGTAAAGTGACTAATTTCTCATGATTTTTGAATAGTTCACTTAGCACTCATTGCATCGGGTGATGCTCACAGGGGTGAAGAAGTGGGATTGAAACTAGTGAAATGTGGAGAACGAATCACATAGCATCAATCATCACTTCCGGGGCTTGCACCCGGTAACCAGGACTTCCCAGGAGGTCACCCATCCCAGAACTCCTCTGGCTCAAGCGCGCTTAACTGTGGAGTTTTTTCCCACAATCAAGCCCACTTAGCTTGCTACCCCATTTGCAAAACCTTAGCAAGTATTGTGCCTCATGAACCATTCAGGTAGAGATCCCTTGACTCTTTTTGAATTTAAGTATGGGGGATTTTCGCAGTGCATTATATTAGATATCATTTTTGGGATTCAACTGCGTTAAGTAAGTCATTCAAAGTATGACCATTTCCATGAGAGGTAGTCGTAAAGTGACTAATTTCTCATGATTTTTGAATAGTTCACTTAACACTCATTGCATCGGGTGATGCTCACAGGGGTGATGAAGTGGGATTGAAACTAGTGAAATGTGGAGAACGAATCACATAGCATCAATCATCACTTCCGGGGCTTGCACCCGGTAACCAAGACTTCCCAGGAGGTCACCCATCCCAGAACTCCTCTGGCTCAAGCGCGCTTAACTGTGGAGTTTTTCCCCACAATCAAGCCCACTTAGCTTGCTACCCCATTTGCAAAACCTTAGCAAGTATTGTGCCTCATGAACCATTCAGGTAGAGATCCCTTGACTCTTTTTGAATTTAAGTATGGGGGATTTTCGCAGTGCATTATATTAGATATCATTTTTGGGATTCAACTGCGTTAAGTAAGTCATTCAAAGTATGACCATTTCCATGAGAGGTAGTCGTAAAGTGACTAATTTCTCATGATTTTTGAATAGTTCACTTAGCACTCATTGCATCGGGTGATGCTCACAGGGGTGAAGAAGTGGGATTGAAACTAGTGAAATGTGGAGAACGAATCACATAGCATCAATCATCACTTCCAGGGCTTGCACCCGGTAACCAGGACTTCCCAGGAGGTCACCCATCCCAGAACTCCTCTGGCTCAAGCGCGCTTAACTGTGGAGTTTTTCCCCACAATCAAGCCCACTTAGCTTGCTACCCCATTTGCAAAACCTTAGCAAGTATTGTGCCTCATGAACCATTCATGAATAACACATCTTCATTGATTCCCCTCTAGTCATGGTGAGCAATTGGTTTGCAAGCTCAAGAAGTCATTGTATGGTTTAAAACAAGCATCCCGCCAATGGTATTTGAAATTCCATAGTGTAATTTCTTCTTTTGGTTTTGTAGAAAACATTATGGATCAATGTATATACCTGAAGGTTAGTGGGAGTAAAATTTGTTTTCTTGTTTTATATGTGGATGACCTTTTTTTTTTGCTAGCAACCAATGATAAGGGTTTGCTACATGAGGTGAGACAATTCCTCTCTAAAAGTTTTGATATGAATGATATGGGTGAGGCATCTTATGTCATTGGCATTAAGATCCATAGAGACAGATTTCGAGGCAACTTGGGTCTGTCACAGGGAACCTATATTAATAAAATTTTAGAGAGATTCAGGATGAAGGATTGTTCACCAAGTGTAGCTCCCATTGGGAATGTTGGGACGATGTCAGAATGATCCAGGTTTAGACTACTGGAGAGCTGCAAAGAAAGTAATGAGGTACCTTCATGGGACCAAAGACTACATGCTTATGTATATCCTGTTTGAGGCTGCTTTACATGGTGTATGGCTTAAGAATTTCATTTCTGGGCTTAGAATTATGGATTCTATATCTAAGCCATTGAGAATATATTGTGATAATTCAGCTGCTGGTTTTATGGCTAAAAAAGTGGGAGTCGAAATAAACACATCGACATTAAGTTTTTAGCTATAAGGGAATGCGTTAAAGAAAATAAAGTGGTCATTGAGCACGTCAGCACTGAGTTAATGATCAATGATCCTTTGATTAAGGGCATGCCACAGTTAATTTCAAGGATCATGTATTGAATATGGGACTTGGTTCCATTATGCAGTTTTTTCATTGTATGGACAATGTTAATGAAATTGTTAATTATTGTGATGTTTTTTCTCATATTATGTGCACCTTAAGTTGATTTGAGAAAATTCATTTAAGAAGGACCAAGAATAAACATAGGGTTTATTCATTAAGAAATTGTGGCCACATAAATTATAATAAGAATAAATGCATAGTAATACATGGAAGGTAATACTCGTCATTAGAGGACTTATCGCCATGATTCATGTATCTATTACTTAATATAGATTATCAATAGTTTTTAAGTTGAGACATTAAGTTTGGAAGTATGGACCAAGTGGGAGAATGTTAAGCTCCATTAATTTAACACAAAAGCTACCTTGATTTATGGAGTTGCAACTTTTCTTAACTTATGGAAACCAACTGCAGTAGTTTCCTTAAGTTAAGAAAATCAACTGCAATTACTAAATTAATAATTGGGAGCTACTAAAGTGGTCCATTACTTTGATCTCATCTCTACCTTGATTTGTGGTTTTTCTAACACATAGCATTTAGAAGCTTGATGGAAGCTTAGCTATATGTTCATCTGTTTGGTCCCCAAGCTCATATCTCAACCCCCTTCAGTTCTACACCATCTAGCTGAGATAGCAGAGCTCAGAAGTGCCTTCAGAATTTTGTGTTCTTTTGCTTGGACAGAAGCTGGAGTGCTGAAGGAGAAGCTTGTGGACTGTGGCCTGCATCAATACATCACCGATGGCTGGAGGTAACTCGTATCCCTGGGCAATAAGGTTTAATGATTCTTTGAGTTTATTCCGCATGCAGAATCATTGCTGAATTTGTAGAAATTCTAACACCCATGCAATTAGTTGTTGTCCGAAGAAGAGTTGACATATTTAACAAGCAAAAATTACTAAAACGTAAAGACGAAGATCATCATAAGATGACACTTGCAAACATTGAATGGAAATTCTTAAAAGAAGACTTTGAAAAGTATCTAAAGTCGAAAAAATGTTTTTTAAAAGCTATATAGTATTATAATGGATTTTGGAATATTTTAAACTATACAATTCAATTTCAAAATATTCTACAATCTATTAATAAATAATCAATAAAATAAAATATCGTAATGTAAAATCATCAATATCAATTGATCGTATTTGAATTTGATTCATGAGAAAACAACTTTCATTGAAAACACAATCAAAGTACACAATGTTAAAGGTTGAATATGGATTACCAAAGCCAAATAACTAAGGTGCCAAATGAAAAAAAGATAATATGTAAACCAGGCCCATAATTTGACATTCTACAAAACAAATTTTTCGATTTTAAATGTATTTGACGGTGTGGAAAAATTTTGAAATGTCAAAAGTTTCTCGTTAACAAAATTTTAAAACATAAATTTGACATTCACCGATTTAAATTACCCGTCATAATTCATAGTAATCATATATGAACTCGGTATAAGGTTGTGAATGGTGGCATAGTTTAAAACAAGAGCATCTGGCCCAAATTTTAACCATCAATCTATAGAGTCCAAATCTTGGTCGTCAAAACCCCAACCAATCACACTTCATCGGGTGATGAAGGAAAGTCATTGGGAGCTAGTCTCTTGCACATTCTACAAACAATCACTTTCCATCACGTCAATAGGCAGTCAACTTAGGTTGGAGTTGGTGATCACCCTATGGGTCTGCAACCATCGATCTTCATGCTATAGGTCGTATCCTCCACCATTGATGAATTCCCTCGACCCCATGCTATAACATCAGCATTAGTCATTTTTTTCAGTTTATTCGAAGTCAAGGCTTCAAGCTATAAGGCTTCATATTTATATATGAGGCTCGTGAGTGGGTGAGGGACCAACCATGAAACAAAAGTAGCGATTGGAAAAAGCTAAAAATTAAGAAAAGAGGATTTGAGCGAGTGAACAAAGAACGAAGATACACATAGGATCTCTCAATGACTTCATCTCCATCATCATCTCTCCTCCTTCCGTCTCCAAAATCTGAATTGATCTTATCAAAGGAAGCCCTTAAATACCTCAAGCTTTCTAAGAATATTAAGAAGATATTTCTTTTAATAATATTCCAATACCATAAGGAAAAATTCTCAATTCCATAAGGAAAAATTCTCCTCTTCTTTATATTGTTGCCAATAAGCTCCCCAAACCTGGTGGCCATGGATACATTTCGTAGGGTTTTTTCATAGCATCGAAGGTCCCTAGTCATATGGTGGAAGCTAGCAGTATGGGAAGCTAGGAAAGGAAGTTAGGAAAGTCCCCATTTCGAGGAGCAGAGCCCCCTAGTCTAGCGTAAAAGAGCAGGATAGGTTCTTTCTCATTGCCAACATTAACCACAACATGAAGAAGGCATTGTCGACCAATGATGAGATCACTAAAGGCACCAAGGAGTTTGTGTAGAAGTGTTTTTCAGGGTTTGTCAATTTCATTACCAATGAATATACTTTTCCTTTACTTTCTTTTCATTCTACTTTAATTAGGGCTTCAGCACCAACCAAAATACTTTTCCTTTACCTTGTTTTCATTTTAATTTAATTAGGGCTTCATCACCAACGAGTTTTACTTTCTTTTCAATCTAATTTAATCATGGGCTTCTTCTAATTAGGGTTTCTCGAACAAGATGTTGTTTTTGTTTGCATTTGTTTTCTTAATTTGTTCTTTGATGGAAAGCAGCAAGGCCAGTGACAAATGATAGTGAGAAGAGGAAGATAATCAATGGAAATGACTTTCCCTAGGCCATAAGCATGCTAGGGTTTGAATATTATATGGAGCTTTTGAAGTTTTATTTGCTCATATACAGAACACGGGTGGGACTGCCGCAAATCCAAACACCAAAACTCAGGACTGCTGCAAATCGATTCCAAACACCGAAACTCTATAGGTCAGAGATGGTGATGTGACTTGCATTTATGTTGCTTATTTCCTCTTACACTATGGGCGTATGGATGATGCCTCCAGAGATTTGAACACGAAAAAGAAAATCCAATTCTTTCCATTATTTTTACCTTAAAAATGAAGTAATGTTGTGCATTCCTTCATAAATATTTAAGAATATTGTTTGCTATTTATTTTTGAAAAACCTTGGAGACTTATGGGAAAATTCCATGTGTTGTTTTTTCGATGGTTTAAAACTCGCGTCTTTTACTTCAGGTGGAGCTAAGATCTTTCCTCTTCCCTATATTTTTATACTTGTGCACATTTTTTATATGGATTTGCATAGACTGTTATTTTTTAAGAACCTTGATGTCGATATTTTAAAGTCATATATTATTCAACGCTATTGAGTGCCGATACAATTGCGTGAATTAGTCTTCAAGGATTCTCCAAGTAAGCTAGAATAGAAATAAACATTGTTAGAGGTTCAGTTTGACCTATCTCATGTTCGATCTTGCCAAACTAGTCTGGGTTGAACCTTGGGATGTCGCTTTAAAAGAATACAAGAAAGGATCCCTAAAAATGATGTAAGAACAAAGAAAATGTTAGCAAATTATGGAAAGAGAAATGAAAAAGGTTCATGATGAGAAATGATTTTTTTTTTTTTTTTCCTTCTTCCGAAGGTTTGGTAATATGAAACATTCCTACGGTTTTTTAATAGTGCATATATTTTTATAAAGCATGCAAATATATATCATTAAAAAGAAAATCATCATTCATATTCATAATAAAAATTGGGCCTGAGCTCAAGGATAAACACTTTCATGATATGACAGTTTCAGAGGCTATTTCATCAATATTTTAATTATCCTTTTTCACTATAATCTTTAATGTTTGAATGTACAATATATATTTCTTACAAGAAGATAAATTTTAATTTCTCTCTCATTGTACCTTTGACATATCAAGTAAGTTCTTATGATACTAAAAAGTACCTCTAATTTGAGTACATATTGGAAAATACCTCTAAAAATCACATTATCTAACCCGCTACCAATATAAACCCAATACACCTTCCCAATTTAAAAACCCCCACTTTCACTAGATATTGTAGGTATCTATTTTTTCATTAGGAATTATTTATACCCATTTATATTTTTTCATTGACTTTGAGCTCTATTTTTTATCCCTGCCAATATAAAAACCCTTTACCCCTTATATATTCCCCAATATATTATGTCATTTTTTCCTCAATATATATCTCTCAATATGAACCCACATCATATATATAGCTCTTGCCAACAAATATGGTCCCTTGTATCCATATTAGTATATTGATGAATATAAATGAACACATTATTTGCGAATATAAAAGATTTTATTTGGATAAATAAAAATATTGATACGTGATGAAAATATTCAATTAATATTTTAAATAAAAATATTAAACTCTTATATATAATATTTTGTAAATAATAACTTTATAGCAAAGGGATAATTATTATATGAGATATTCTCTTATAAACAGTAAATGTATAGCTCTCGTTTTCGAAAAATAGTAATGCGTATATGAGCTTATAATTAATATTAGTGGTATGAATTGAAATAAATATATGGAAAGATACTAATGCATTTAAAAATAACACTAACAACCTTTTTTTTTAGTGATGCCTACTTGAGACTACAATTAATATTAGTTGTATGAATTGAAATAAAATGCATGGGAAGATGTCAATGCATTAATAAATAAAAAATATAGAAACGGATTTCAATAATTAAATATAAAAATGTATCTCAATAATTAGCCTAGTTAAGATATCTTCTAAGTACAAACTCTTATGAGTAGAAGAAATGAGAAAAAATGGTAGCAAAACATTCCTCTTCAAAGTAGAGAAAAACAACCAAAAAAAATGAATGAATGAATACTTCAAGATGATCCAAGGACTACTTCCTACTTCCTTCACCCCAAGTATTGACTATAATTGAGGAAAATGAGGTGATGCCAAAGGTTTAGTGAATATGTTAGCAACTTGCTCTTCAATGGGAAACACCTTTGAGTTGAGAACACATCCTAGATGAGTTGGTAAATGAAGTGCATTGATTGTGAAAAATGTGTATGACACTTTTATTATTATACCAAAACGTGATAAGATGATCCTATTGAATAAAAAGCTTTATCATTAGCTGTAGAAGAAAAAAAATTCTTGATTTCTTAATTGGTAAGAATTGCAGTGTGATACTTATCTTTTGGAGAGGAAAATGCAATCGCAGATTGCTTCTTGCAATACCATGAAACTAGAGTGCAACTAAGGCAAGGGACACAACCTAGTGTGGAATTTTTATAATTAATTAAACCACCCCAACTAGAGCCAGTGAATCCCACAAGGTGAGAAGTACCTTGAATGCACCTTAGAATGCTCTTTGTAGCCTTCAAGTGGTTCTCGTGATGATCTTGACAAAATTAAGATACAAGGCCTATTACAAAAGAGATATTAGGACATGTGTGAGTCAAATAAAATAGATTCCCAACCAATTTCCAATACAGTGAAGGATTAATGGATGGCATTAAGAAATTGGTAGAAAGGGTAACACTTGAATGGAGTAGGCATAGGCTTACAAGGTTAGCATCAAGGTTATCTCTCCAAACATGTATTTCATATCACTATGGTATACTTTCATCTCAAACCTCTTTCCCAAGAGATAATGTCTCTAAATTTTGAAGGCATGAATTATAGTTGCTAATTCCAAATCATGAACACCATAATTCCTTTCATGTTCCTTTAGATTCATGATTTATATCACATCGCAAGCACAATTGTAGAGGACCCCTCTAATGCATTCCTTTCATGTACTAATGCACAAAATAAACTCTTCATTTGTATCAACTATCTTTAAAATTGGTGCACTTGCCAAATGCCTCTTCAAATATTAGAAAACCTTTCCACACTCATGAGTCCATTAAAATTTTACACCCTTATTTTGTAAAGAAGGGTTTGGGTGTGTTATTCTTGACAACCCTTAAATAAAATTTCTATAGTATCCAACTAGTTCTATGAAAGGTCTACATTCTATAATATTCCTTGGTGCCATACATTCACTAATTGTTTTTTTTCTTTTTCTTTAGGGTCCATTGTTATGCCCTCTTTTGATGTGATGTAGTCCAAATATTGAATCTACCTTTGGTAAAGTGTACACTTTATTAGGTTGGGATACAATTGATGTTCCTTCAACACGTGTAACACCATCCTAAAGTGTTACTCATTCTCTTCTTTCGACCTTGAATAAACAAGTGTGTCATCCAAAAAGGAAATGAAAAACTTGTCCAAATAATCCATGAAAATTGCGTTTGTTAATGACATGAATATAGCTAACATAAGGGATATCCCAAATGGCACCATTACAAACACATATTAGACACATTTAGTTCTAAAGGTTGATTTTCAATGTCTTTTTCGTTAATCCTTAGTTGATGGTATTCTAACCTCAATACAATCTTATAGAATACTTTGGCTCCTATTAGTTGATCAAATAAGTCATTTATCCTTGTCAAAGGATACTTTTTCTTCAATATCACCTTGTTCAACTCTTTGAAATCTATGCACAACCTCAATGTCTCCTTCTTTTAACAGTGAACACTTGGGCACCCTAAGGTGATACACTTAGGCATTTGCACCCTTTCTTCAAAATCTCTTCAAGATGCATTTGCACATATTGAAGCTTTGGTGTGATTATTCTATATGGAGCTTTAGACATTGGGGAAACTCTAGGAAACAAGTCTATGGAAAGATATATATCTCATTTGGGTGGTGTCTTTATGATTATAACAAAATCACATCCATATATATTTTTATAACTAAATAATTCCCATCACTGGGAATTTTATTTGGCTACCTCCATCATATGAATTACATAAATTTGACTTCCTTTTCTCAAGCTCTTTTCTAGCTACATGGCTAATATTTCTATTATTGGAATAATATTTGAAATTCCTTCCACTATTCTTTGTTTCTCTTTTTCATTAGAGGAAATTTTAGCCTAAAAGTGCGATGAAATTTTCAGGTAATTTCGATGCCATAATACATAAACCAATCAATATCCTTTAAGTTTAAAAAGAGATACTGATTTGAAATCACCCGTAAATGACCTCAGAGAAATAATGAAGGTATTACAGACTCAAGTGTTGGGGTGTGCCTATGTTATTTTATGCAACGGATCGATAAGATTGTGAAATACACGACAATGAAACAGTAAGAGAACATAGTAAGAAAACACATAAAAATAAGAAATTTAATAAGGATTTCACCCAACCCTCCTAGGCTATGTCTCTTGGTCCAGCCTTCAGTGGTGGCTTTTCTATTGTGTCTTAAAGTATAGTTTTACAATAAGGAGCTCAATTTGAGTCTCACTTAACAGATGAAGATCAGTAGGATTGTACTTGTATTCCCCAAGTCTCTAGAGTACATAGAATCCCCTTACTGAATCTCGACCTCAACTGGTCTCAGCAGTATGAGTCTAATTTGGTACTCAATACCTGACAGGTATACACAAAAGAGTTGCTTGAACCTCTAAAGCATTCTTTGGAGTTCACAGACTTTCGGATTCTCTCTGTCTCTGCCTGCTCAATGTTGCCTTTGCTTTACAGGTAAGCTCAGATTCTCTGTTCTTTGCAATTCACTTCTTTCTTGCCTCCAGCTCTCTGCTTCTCTTTCTCTGATTCCTTTACTCTTTCTCTTTTCGTGGCTTAAAGCCAATCTGCTCCCTGATTGTTCATTTTTGCTTCCCGGTTCTCTAGATCTCCTACCTCTGTCCGCTTGAATTCCCCTGCTGAAAGTCATCATCATTGTGTAACGTTTCACAGAGAGGTGGCCACTTGTTTTCACATCAACTCAGTGTCAGTTCTCTTTGAACGCTCATTATTTTCGTTACTCCAAGATTTCACACGAAACTGATTCCCCTGCCAACTCATCGGTCATGCTGGACCTCAAATATTATATGAATCAACCTATTTCCACATCGAATCCGGTCATCAATTGGATCATTTCTCCCCCGTTGATCTGGAGCCTCCAGATCCTACGGTCTCCATCCATATTGCGCGGGTAAGTACCCTGACCTTTACCTACGTGATGTGAGTGGTTTTCTCTCTCATTTGATGGACACGTGTCAACCAGTGTATGGCATCGAGTGGGACTCAGTTGAACCTGCTTACCGCTTGAAGCCCTTACGATATCCTGCCGATTTTAGCGCGGGACCCGCTTTCTGACGGAATCGGCGATTTCCGTATGGTTTTATGCTTTTCCTCGTGACCGAGTGCTTGGGGCTTTCCTTCACTGAGGCGGACGCCCTGCGATATGCGATTAATGCTTTAGCACTAATCACGTATCAGAAACTGCCTCTGTTTTTGGGTTTAACCTCCCGTTTGTCAATTCGTGCCAGTCCACGGTCACCATGGGCCAACGGTTTGTGCGCTTTGATTGAGGGTCCTTGTTGTTCCGTGTTGACCACAAATTTCCATTGTTTAGAGGTTATTTTTGATAAGCTCGATATCCATAAGATTTTGAAGCTTGACATAATTTGAAACAATCATGAAAATTTAGATAATTTTTAAGGATCCAATTCGGATCACAACATTCCCACTGAAAAAGATTTTGGCCCACCAAAAGTTGGTTTTCAAGCATTGACTAAGTGAGGGTATAGTTGTCTCACTTGTCCCATCTCTATCCATTTTGCACTGCTTGGCTTTGAACCCTTGAGTCCAATAATGAGGTACAAGTTTTGGTAATATGAAACATTTCTAGAGTTTTTGAATAGTGCATATATTTTTATAAAGCATGTAAATATGTATCATTAAAAAGAAAATCATCATTCATATTCATAACAAAAATTTGGCCTGAGCTGAAGGATAATTACCTTCATGATATGACACTTTCAAAGGCCATTTCATCAATATTTTATTTATCTTTTTTCACTATAATCTTTAATGTTTGAAGGTACAATATATATTTCTTACAAGAAGATAAATTTTAATTTCTTTCTCTCATTGTACTTTTGACATATCAGGTGAGCTCCTACGATACTAAACAATACTTCTAATTTGAGTACATATTGGAAAATATCTCTAAAAATCATATTATCTAACCCCTATCAATATGAACCCAATACACCTTCCCAATTTAAAAACCCCCACTTTCACTAGATATTGTAGGTATCTTTTTTTCGTTAGGGATTATTTATACCCATTTATATTTTTTTCATTAACTTTGAGCTTCATTTTTTATCCTTGCCAATATAAAAACCTTTTACCCCCTCTATATTCCCCAATATATTATGTCATTTTTTTCTCAATATATATCTCCCAATATGAACTCACGTGGTATAGTATGTGGAACATTGGTGACCATTTTCATGCGGAAATAAATAAATTTTTATTTCTTAAATAAAAAATATTTTGAATGTTATTACAATTTTACATTTAAACACATTGTAGGAAAAATTTATTTTTGTTCCATATTGTTTAAAGTTATTAACAAATAATGGAATGTCGCACTTTCAAATTTGTTCTAAAAATGTAAATACAACATTCCAGAAATATAGTTTTATGAAATCTTAATAACTCTTCAAAATAAAAATATATAAAATTTCACTACTATTTTATAATACATTATTTTGATAATAAAAAAAACAACAATATTTATTATTATGAATGACTTATTATTATTAATATTTATTTTCTTTTTAATTATTTTTCTAAACATTGATATATTCATAATTTAGAAAAAAATTAAATAAATAAATTTTATATATTATAAAAAATAATTTGACAACCATAAATTCACTTAAAATTTATAATGATGAACATGAAAAATAAACAACAGTCCTCAAATTGTTGTGACGGGCCAAAAATATTTGAAATTCCAGGCATGATGGAGACCCTCTTTTGCAAATTTGCATCGACTTGAGTTAGCAACCAATGTTGCTGGAGGTAGTTTCGCATATTTTGTTATGAATCAGTCTTAATAATCGATTTGATGGGCACTGGTAAACAATTTGTGATTAGCAATGAGCTATTGGAAAAATATGGACAAGAGGTAACGGGCATAGTATGGGCATTGCCCGGCTACATGTGTCCCGTTAGTTCTTTAACACACGCGTTGTGATAGATAAATAAAAAATATAAAAAATACACCCACGTATGTTAAAAAACTAACGAAACACATACCACCAGGTATTTAATTCCCTATGCCCATTAACTCTTGCCAACAAATATGGTCCCTTATATCCATATTAGTACATTGATGAATATGAGTGGACCATATTAGTACATTGATGAATATGAGTGGACACATTATTTGTGAATACAAATATGGTCCCTTGTATCCATATTAGTAAATTGATGAATATGAGTGGACACATTATTTGTGAATATAAAGGATTTTATTTGGATAAATAAAAATCTTGATACGTTATGAAAATATTTAATTAATATTTTGAGTAAAAATATTAAACTCATTTATAATCATTTATTATATGTCTTATATAAGAAATATAATAACAACTTCATAGCAAAGGGATAATTATTATATTAGATATTCTCTTATAAACAGTAAATGTATAGCTCTCGCGTTCGAAAAATAGTAATGCGTATATGAGCTTATAATTAATATTAGTGGTATGAATTGAAATAAATATATGGGAAGATACTAATACATTTGAAATTAACACTAACATTTTTATTTTTTATTTTTTTCCTTTCAGTGATGTTTATTGGATTTCAATAATTAGCCTGGTTAAGATATCCTCTAAGTACAAACAAACTCTTATAAGTAGAAGAAAGGAGAAAAAGTGGTAGGAAAACATTTCTCTTCAAAATAGAGAAAAACAACCAAAAAAATGAATGAAGGAATACTTCAAGATGATGGGATTACTTCCTACTTCCTTCACCCTAAGTATTGACTATAATTGAGGAAAATGAGGTGATGCCAAAGGTTTAGTGAATATGTTAGCAACTTGCTCTTTAGTGGGAAACACTTTGAGTTGAGAACACATCCTAGATGAGTTGCCGAATGAAGTGCATTGATTGTGAAAAATGCGTATGAAACTTTTATTGTTATACCAAAACATGGTAGGATGATCCTACTGAATAAAAAACTTTATCATTAGCAATAGAAGCAAAAAAATTCTTGATTGATAAGAATTGCAGCACAATACGATTGGTGGAGGGTGGGAACGAACAACTAGGGTTTACATTCATTAGCAGGCATTGATGTCCATGGAAGGGTGCAAAGGAGGGAGCTCCACTCCCTCCTACAAGCAGGCTGTAGCCAGCCAAGGTAAAAAGCCAATAGAAGAGGTCAGAGGTATTAATGAAGTAGGGAAAGAAAACATGGAAGAAGAGCAAGAGGGAATTCATCAAAGTAGAATAATTGCACAAAAGAAAAGGAAGAAGATGACAAGGAACAAGGGGCAAAAACCAAGGCACAAAAGGGTCCATGTAAACCCAAAACTGAAGTCAGACCCAGAGTAGTTCTGAATGATCCTGCTCTGTAGGCACACAAGGACCACATGTGGACATATGCTATCATTTGTAAATTCATGGAAGTATGGCCCACTGAAAAACAATTATAGACATGGATTAAATATCATTGGAAACCAAAAGGAAGCATTGACCTACATCTTGGGTCAAAGGGATTCCTCACTGTGGTCTTCACAAATATTGAGGATAAAGACAGAGTGTTTGAAGGGGGGCCCTACTTATTCGCAGCTGCCGACCTCTATATGAGGTCGTGGATGATGAACTTTGTCCCAGAGTGGGAGACATTCACTTTGGTTCTGGTATGGGTAAGGCTTTACTCCCTTCCTCTTGATTATTGGCAAACAAAGTCGTTAACAGCCATAGGAAATAAATTAGTATGTTTTGTCAAAGCTTATGAAGCCACAAGAAGGGGCAAATACACTTCCTTTACATGAATTTGTGTGGTAATGGATATATCCGGAGCCCTACTGGATTAGGTTATCTTGGAAGTTTTTGATGAAGAATGGGTTCAAACAGTTGATTATGAACATATTCCTTTTAGATGTTGCAGATGCCATGAGTATGGACACGTTTTAGGGATTTCCCTCTCAATAAAATGGAGAATAAGAGCAAAGCTACCACTATGAAAGATACTGAAAGCTTTCATAGAGTGAGCCATAGAGGAAAAGGGGGCAAAAGGGGACTTAAGCAACATCAAGCAGAAGGGCCTCAGGCTAGTTTGAACAGGTACCAAGTGCTCGAGGAAGAAGAAGAGATAAAAAAAAGTAGTTCAAGGAATGGAGGGAAGTACAGAGGAGAAGGAGAAAGAGGAAGACAAGGAGCAAACAAAGGATAATAATAAACAGAAAGAGGCTATGATGAGTGATGTAGAACTGGATATGGACCAGGAAATGACCTAGAGTGAGATGGAAATGGAGGACCATGAACTACAGGAGATTCTTGAGAGAGAAAACCTAGATTTGGAAGGGTTCTTGAAACAAGGAACCATGGGAGGGGTAGACTCGTTACCTCAAGAGGAGTTCACTAGAGTACAACAGCTGTACTTATGGAAAACCCAGACTATAGGGATGGATAGGCAAAGTAACACTGCAAGACAGGGTAGCGAAAGGGTGAAAACTATGAAAAACACACCAAGATTAGCACCTGGATGCCCAGGAAAGAAGAGAGGTAGCAAAAAGCAGAAGGAGTTGTTGATGGAATGTGGAAAACTAATGATAGATTCAGGTAATATGAAAGACCTAACCAGTTACTCCTTCACAAATCTTTAAATGATGAAGTTCACTTCTTGGAATATTAGGGGTCTAGGTAGTAAAAGGAAACAAAGATTAATTAGAAACATAATGAAATAAGAAGCTCTGGATATGATTTTTATCCAGGAAACTAAATGTTCCATTCAGAAAATTAAAGAAATATATAGAAAATGGCTCAATCATTTTGAGTTTTTAGAAGTCAAGGTAGAAAATACAACAGGTGGCATTCTTACTCTTTGGAACCCCGAAAAGATTGGTATAATAGATGTTGAGGCTTATAGAAATTATTTATCAGTGGTTATTCAACCTGTGGGGGATAGGGATATATATCTGGTCATGAATGTTTATGGCCCTTAGAGAATGGATGACAAACTCAGGTTTATAGATTCTCTAGTGGATCTCGAGCGAGATATATAGATATACCATGGATTTTGGCTGGCGATTTCAACATGATCAAATCACTATTGGAGAAAAAAGGGGGCACCAGAACTCTAAAAAAATACTCCTTAGCCTTTCAAACTTTTATGGATTCTACGAAGGTAGTTGACATTGTTTCGAGTATTTGTCTCTTTACTTGGAACAATAAAAGAGGAGGAGAGTCTCTAGTTGCATCAAAGTTAGACAGATTCATCATCTCAGAGGACCTTATGCTAAATAATAAGGAAATGGTAGCGAGTATTCTCCCCTTTGGAGGATCAGATCACTGGCCAGTCCAATTGGAGGTCAAAGGCATAGGTACCCCTAGGAAGAGACCTTTCATATTTGAAAATATCTACCTTACCCATCCAAATTTCATCAGCAACATCTCAGGTTGGTGGTCTGAAGACTTACACATTCAGGATACAAGTATGTTCCTTCTTCACAAAAGATTAACACATATCAAGTGCAGGCTAAAAGATTGGAACAAGAATGAATTTGGCAATATTTTTGAAGGAAAAAAAGTTGTTGAAAACAAATTGCAGGAACTAAACCAAACCCTTATCACGACTGGCTTTGACAAAGTAAAAAATAAGAGAGCTACCAAACTCCAGCAAGAATGGGAGAACTTTTGTAAACAAGAAGAAATATTTTGGAGACAAAAATCTAGAGTGCAATGGCTAAAAGAAGGAGAGTGAAACACCAGATTCTTCCATAGATCCACCTTGGCAAATAGAGCCCATAATAGAATCTCTTCGATCAAGGATGAGGGAGGGCAACTTCTCAGTTCCCACGAAGACATAGAAGCTGTGTTAGTCTAACACTTTCATGGGATAGCAGAGGAAACCATTTTGGACAGAGAGCATTTCATCAAGGACTTAACAAGACATATACCAAGACTAGTGTCCAAAGAGGATAACTTCAACCTCAATAGGCCAGTGATTGAAGAGGAGATCATTGAGGTCCTTAAGGAAATGCAGAGTGGTAAAGTGCCAGGCCTTGATGGTTTCAATGTAGATTTCTTTAAATCTTGTTGGAATATTGTTAAACAAGACATTCTAAATGTAGTAGAAGATTCCAAGAGGAATAGAACTATTCTGAAAGCACTCAACACCTCCTTCATCTCTCTGATCCCTAAACAGGATAACGCCCTAACTCCAAATAAGTTTAGATTGTGGTTTACAAGATAATATCCAAGGTTGTAGCCAATAGACTCAAACCTCTTTTTCCCACTCTTATGTCCAGGGAACAATATGGTTATGTGGAAGGCAGGAAAATTCTCAATAATATCATTCAAGCAAAGGAGGTGGTGCACTCACTGATTAGCAACGGGAAGGCTGGAATGATCATGCAACTAGACCTAGCCAAAGCTTATGACAAGTTGAATTGGACCTCTATTATGAGGGTTCTTATTGCTTTTGGGTTTGATCATAATTGGGTCAGATGGGTCATGGCCCTAGTAACGTCTCCTAGTTTTTCTATTTTGGTAAATGGTTCTCCCTCCGAAACTTTTATTCCTTCAAGAGGCCTTAGGTAGGGTGATCCACTCTCTGCCTTTCTCTTCATTCTCATGATGGAAGGGCTGGGTCGGTCCATCAAGAAGGCAAAGGAAGACGACAAGGTCAAGGGTCTCCAACTTTCTGAGAATGGACAGTCCTCGACTCATCGACAATTTGTGGATGATACCATG
Source organism: Pinus tabuliformis (assembly GCA_031772625.1). NCBI lineage: Eukaryota > Viridiplantae > Streptophyta > Pinopsida > Pinales > Pinaceae > Pinus > Pinus tabuliformis. The sequence continues at coordinate 635,357,928 of CM062812.1, read as the reverse complement.
CTGCAAGGGATCCCTACGGTCAAAAAGGCTTTAGCATACAAACAACTTCTAAGTGACTTTGCCATGGCTTCAGGTATGGAGGTTAATCTTTCCAAATCCAAGATTGCTTTCTTTAATACCAATATTTCTATTCAAAGGAATATCTCCAGAATTCTGGGCTTTCAAAGGGATTTCCTTCCTTCAAAATATTTCAGTGTTCCTCTAATTGCTAAACCTCTGCATAAGAGCATATGGGAGCCGGTGATTAACAAGATGCAGGATAAAATTAGGAATTGGACCATCAGATCTTTAAATTTGGCTGGTAGATTGGTGCTTACAAAGGTTGTTCTTCAATCTATCCCAGTTTTCATGCTTTCAATTCTCCCTGCACCAAAAGGAGACTTACAACAATTCAGAACCATTCAAAGAGACTTCCTCCGAGGCAAGGGGGATAATAGAAAGAAATGGGCCTTGGTAGCCCGGGAAAAGATTTTCAAACCTAAAAATCATGGAGGTTTTGGTTGGGTGATCGAGAGGTTCTAAGCAGGGTTTTAGGGGCTAAACTTTGGTGGCGTTGGGTTAAAGAACCTGAGGCTCAGTGGGCTAGTATTTGGAAAGAAAAATATGTTATCACTTGGCAAATTAATGATCATATAAGGATGTCTGGAAGTATAAAGGGATCATATATCTAGAATAAGGCCTGGGAGAATAGAGGCTTAGTACAAAAGAACAACATCTGGGAAATCAGAGAGGGAGATCCGGCACTATTTTGGGAAGACAAATGGAAACAAGAATCGATATTGTTAAAACAGGATTTTAAGGACCTGAAGATGGAGATAAACATTATAGGGTTATCTAAGGTTAAAGATTTTGGGATCACACCAATAATGCAGGAAAATGGAGAAACTGGAGGAATATTGTTTACAAGGAAAACAACCCCTTGAAAGCTAAAGGAGAGGCTCTTATGAAAATGTTGGAAAAAAGGAAGATTCCAGTAATAGGGGGGCATGACCAGTTAAGATGGGGCAACAATAATGAGGGCACCTTTAATCTTAAGGAGGCAAAATGCATACATCTAGAGATGGATTCTCTTGCTTCGGATAGAATTTGGCAGAATCTATGGAGGCATCAAGGCTAGATGAAGATTAAAATCTTCACGTGATTGGTTTACCATAAGAAAATTCTGACTTGGGACAACATTCAGAAAAGGGGGGTTATGGGGCCTTCCAGATGCCAGCTCTGTGAGGCCCAAGAGGAAACTATGGAACACCTCCTCAACAATTGCATCTTTACCTCTAGATTGTGTGACTATTTTGCCACCATCTTGCAAAAGACCGACATGGATAGAGGGAGTATTATCAGTACCCTAAACAACTGGAGGAGAAATTTATCCGATTCTGAAATTCTTTTCTCAGCTTGGGCCCTCACGCCTAGCTTCATTATTTGGAATGTCTGGAAAGAAAGGAACAATAGGATCTTTAAAAATGAAAAGAAACCCTTCCAATGTCTTGTGGACCAGACCTTAAGATAACTTAGGGAGATGATTAGTACAACTGTGAGAAATCCCCCTAAGAATCCACCTTCAGATCCTAAAATGAGAATTCTTAGACAGTTGGGCATGCAGGGGCTTGTTTGTCAGGGACTGGACAGAAAGGTTAGGATAATGGAAACTGAGCAGGACTATTGGCATCCTCCCCCTCAAGGTTTTCTGAAATATAACATTGATGGGGCCTCTAAAGGTAACCCAGGTATTGTTGGATTTGGAGGGGTGTTAAGGGATGAATTGGGAAATATCCTTTCCATCTTCCATTGCCATTTAGGTAGAGCCATTAAAAACATGGAAGAACTAATGGCTATGAAGCAATGCTTAGAACTCCTAGTGAAGGAAAATCAGTAAAATGTGATTATCGAAGCTAACTCTGAGATAATCATTAACTCACTCAAAAGAATCAGTCGGGGCACGGGGTTGAAGAAGGTTTCAAAACATTGGAGGTTGATCCAGGGCTTTCAATAGATCCAGATCCACCTCATGAGCCTACACACGGTAAGTTTTAACCATGTATGAAGGAAGGCTAACAAACTGGCAGATTTATTGGCTAACCAAGGAGTGAATTGTACCATTAGTAGAGTCACGATGGGTTGGCAAGGGTTGTCTCAGAACAGACTGAAGGAACAGTGTGGTTGCCAAGCAGATGAAGATATGATGGTGTATCGTAACAGAGCCATGGAGGCTGTGTCCACATAATTTGGTTTCAACATGAGTTGCGACTTTTTCCTTATTCTTACCCTTCTTCGATTGCTCGGTAGATTTTGCTACCTGGGTAGTTGGCCAGAGGGCTGGGACTGTACTTTACATGGGTTCATAAATTGGTGCAGAGGGGATGGAGTGAGAAGCTGGAATCCGAGATTTTGTGATGGTCGGAATACCCTAGATTCTCTTCACGGGGACGTAATTCCACCCGCAAAGTGGTTTTCTGGTCATCGGGTGTCTTTCAAGTAGAAAATGGATTTTAATATTTGGGAGCAATTCCACTCAAGTCACTACACGTGGCAGAGGGATGGGTATGAATACCACCCTCATCGCATGCTAACCAGCGGTGCTTTAGGCCCATGTGATATGAAATTGGGCTGTCGGATCAAGCACGGAGGATCGATGGCTAGGAATCATCGAGCATGTCAGTGGGTCCATGTGGTTAAGCGGCGGGCTTTTTGGCATTGCGATATCTTCCTCAGCCATTGGATCAAGCTTGGGAGATCTACGGTTAGGAACCTTCGAGCATGTCAGTGGGTCCATACGATTAATTTTCGGGCTCCTTGGCACTACGATACCTTCCTCTACTGTTGGATCGGGCATGGCGTATTGACGGTGGAGATTAAAGGCTTCAACGTTGATTTCTCTTTTGATTTAAGTATTTCATTGGTATGAGTGTTAGTCCCCCATTCAGATTGTGGTGAGTCGAATGGTTGTCCTTGGTACTGTTTGGCATTTGAGGGTTTTGTTGTTTTGATTGGCAGGGATTAGGGTTTTAGGTGGTAGTTTTTACCCAGTCCATGGATCCACTTGGATGGTTGTAATCTATGTAAATTATTTTCTGATTTAATGATAATGAAGGTAAAACTCTCGCTTTAGCAAAAAAAATGGAATTGTAGCACGATACTTATCTTTTGGAGAGGACAATGCAATCGCAGATTTCTTCTTGCAATACCATGAAACTAGAATGCAACTAAAGCAAGGGACATAACCTAATGTGGAATTTTTATAATTAATTAAATCACCCCAACTAGAGCCAGTGAATCCCACAAGATGAGAAGTACCCTGAATGCATCTTAGAATTCTTTTTGTAGCCTTCAAGTGGTTCTCATGATGATATTGAAAAAATTAAGATACAAGGCCTATTACAAAAGAGATACTAAGACACGTGTGAGTCAAATAAAATAGATTCCCAACCAATTTGGCATTAAGAAATTGGTAAAAAGGGTAACACTTGAATGGAGTATGCATAGGCTTACAAGGTTAGCATCAAGGTTATCTCTCCAAACATGTATTTCATATCACTATGGTATACTTTCATCTCAAATCTCTTTCCCAAGAGATAATGCCTCTAAATTTTGAAGGCATTAATTATAGTTTGTAATTCTAAATCATGAACACCATAATTCGTTTCATGTTCCTTTAGATTCATGATTTATATCACATTGCAAGCACAATTGTAGAGGACCCCTCTAATGCATTCCTTTCATGTACTAATGCACATAATAAACCCTTCATTTGTATCGGCTATCTTTAAAATTGGTGCACTTGTCAAATGCTTCTTCAAATATTAGAAAACCTTTCCACACTCATGAGTCCATTAAAATTTTACACCCTTATTTTGTAAAGAAGGGTTTGGGTGTGTTATTCTTGACAACCCTTAAATAAAATTTCTATAGTATCCAACTGGTTCTATGAAAGGTCTACATTCTATAATATTCCTTGGTGCCATACATTCACTAATTGCTTTGTTTTTCTTTAGGGTCCATTGTTATGACCTCTTTTGATGTGATGTAGTCCAATATTGGGTCTACCTTTGGTAAAGTGTACACTTTATTAGGTTGGGATACAATTGATGTTCCTTTAACACGTGTAACACCATCCTAAAGTGTTACTCACTCTCTTATTTTGACCTTGAATAAACAAGTGTGTCATCCAAAAAGGAAATGAAAAACTTGTCCAAATAATCCATGAAAATTCCATTTGTAAATGACATGAAGATAGCTAACATAAGGGATATACAAAATGGTACCATTACAAACATGTAATAGACACATTTAGTTCTAAATGTTGTTTTTCAATGTCTTTTTCTTTAATCCTTACTTGATGGTATTCTGACCTCAATGCAATCTTAGAGAATACTTTGGCTCCTCTTATTTGATCAAATAAGTCATTTATCCTTGTCAAAGGATACTTGTTCTTCAATATCACCTTGTTCAACTCTTTGAAATCTATGCACAACCTCAATGTCTCCTTCTTTTAACAGTGAACACTTGGGAACCCTAAGGTGACACACTTGGGCATTTGCACCCTTTCTTCAAAATCTCTTCAAGATGCATTTGCACATATTGAAGCTCTAGTGTGCTTATTCTATATGGAGTTTTAGACATTGGGGAAACTCTAGGAAACAAGTTTATAGAAAAATATATATCTCTTTTGGGTGGTGTCCTTATGATATAACAAAATCACATCCATATATATTTTTATAACTAAATAATTCCCATCATTGGGAATTTTATTTTTCTACCTCCATCATATGAATTACATAAATTTGACATCCTTTTCTCAAACTCTTTTCTAGCTACATGGCTAATATTTCTATAATTGGAATAATATTCGAAATTCCTTCCACTATTCTTTGTTTCTCTTCTTCATTAGAGGAAATTTTAGCCTAAAAGTGCGATGAAATATTCAGGTAATTTCCATGCCGTAATACGTAAACCAATCAATATCCTTTAAGTTTGAAAAGAGATACTGACCAGAAATCACCTGTAAATGACCTCAGAGAAATAATGAAGGTATTACAGACTCAAGTGCTGGGGTGTGCCTATGTTATTTTATGCAATGGATCGATACGATTGCGAAATACGCAGACACTGAAACAATAAGAGAACACAATAAGAAAACATATAAACACAACAAATTTAATAAGGAGTTCACCCACTCCTCCTGGGCTACGTCTCCTAGTCCAACCTTCAGTGGTGGCCTTTCTATTATGTCTTAAAGCCGATTTTTTACAAAAAGGAGCTCAATTTGAGTCTCACTTAACAGATGATGAGAATCTTAATAGGATTGTACTTTGTTTCCTCAAGCCTCTAGAGTACACAGACTCCCTTTACTGAATCTCGACCTCAACTAGTCTCAGCGGTATGATTCCAATTTGGTACTCAATATCTGATAGGTATACACAGAAGAGTTGCTTGAACCTCTCAAGCATTCTCTGGAGTTCACAAACTCTCAGACTTCCTTTGTCTCTGTCTGCTCGATGCTGCCTTTTTTCTGCAGGTTAGCTCGACTTCTCTGTTCTCTGCAATTCAATTCTTTCTTGCCTTCAACTTTCTAATTCTCTTTCTCTGCTTCCTTTACTCTTTGTCTGTTCATGGCTTAAAGCCAATCTACTCCCTGACTATTCATTTCCATTTCCCGGCTCTCTGGATCTCTTGCCTCTGTCTACTTGAATTCCCTTTCTCTGCATCATCATCACTATGTAACGCTTCACAAAGAGGTGGCCACTTGTTTTCTAACGAACTGAGTGTTAGTTATCTTTGAACGATCGTTATTTCCATTGCTCCAAGATTGCTCGCAAAACTAATTCCCCTGCCAACTGATTGGTCATTCCAGACCTCAAATCTTATATGACTTAGCCTATTTCCACGTCGAATCTCGTCATCCATCGGATCATTTCTCTGCCATCGATCTGGAGCCTCCAGATCCTACGGTCTCCGTCCATATCACGCGGGTAAGTAGCCTAACCTTTACTTGCACGATGTGAGCGGTTTTATCTCTCATCTATTAGAAAAGTGTCACCCAATGTATGGCATCAGATAAGACTTAGTTGAACCCACTTACCGCTTGAAGTCGTTTTGATATCCTACTAGTTTTATCGCGGGACCCACCTTCTGACGGAATCAGCGATTTCCGTACGATTTTATGCTTTTCCTCGTGACCGAGCACTTGGGGCTTTCCTTCACTAAGGGGGATGCCCTGCGATACGTGATTAGTGATTTAGCGCTAATTGCATATTAGAAACTTCCTCTGTTTTTAGGTTTGACCTCCCGTTTGTTAATTTGTACCAGTGCATGGTCACCATGGGCCAATGGCCTGCACACTTTGACCGAGGGTCCTCGTTGTTTCGTGCTGACCAAAAATTTCCATTGTTTAGAGGTTATTTCTGATAAGCTCCATATCCATAAGATTTTGAAGCTTGACATAATTTGAAACAATCATGAAAACTAAGAGAGTTTTTAAGGATCCAATTCGGATCACAGCCTTCCCACTGAAAAAGCTTTTGGACCACCAAAATTTGGTTTTTCAAGCATCGACTAAATGAGGGTATAGCTGTCTCACTTGTCCCATCTCTATCCATTTTGCACTACTTGGATTTGAACCCCTGAGTCCAATCATGGGGTACTCAACATCTCCCCTGTGTGTCATCCTCACCTTCCTGTCCAGAACTGTCTGTTCCTACAATTCATTAAGATATTCAGGTAATAGATCATCAATAGAAGGAAATTGACTCTACTCTTCAGGATATTTAATTAATGAAGGTTCATATAGTCTCAAGCTGTCTGCATTAATGACTGAGTAGATGTGTATGTAAGCTGGTAAATCAAGGCAGAAAGCATTCTCACCATTTTTCTCAAGTATCTTGAAAGGTCCATACTTTATTGGCTTTAGCTTTTTACCTTCACCTTGCATTCTGTCTTTGCTGATATACAGCCATACTTGATCACCAACTTGGAAACTATGCTCCATCCGATGCTTGTCATGTCCTGCCTTGTATTTGGCTCGGCTCTTTTCCAGCTATTCCTGTACTGCCTGGTGAATCTCTTGGATTTGTTCAATGAACTTGGTTGCCTTGTCCACATCACTGTGTCCATCAACTACTATGTCTTTACCAAAGACAAAATCTAAGGGAGACCTTGGTGTGAAACCAAAACAGGTCTCAAAAGGAGATCTCTGTGTAGAAGAATGTTTTGCTCGGTTGTAAGCATGTTGCACATAACACAAATGTTCACCCCAAAGTTTGGGATGCTTGCTGCAATAGCCTCTGAGCAACTGGATCACTGTCCTGTTGACCACTTCTGTTTGGCCATCTGCCTGCGGATGAAAGGTTGTGCTTTTCTTTTGTTTGGTGTCCATCAGTTCCCACAGACTCAACCAAAACTTCCCAACAAATCGGGAATCTCTATCAGATACAGTGGAAGTGGGTAATCCAAAATGAACCCATACATGCTGAAAGAACAATATTTCAGTTTGTTCAGCTGTAATGTATTTATTACAAGGTATCAAAATACACATTTTGCTGAACCTATTCACAACAACATATAAATAGTCATGATCTTAGGTAGTCCTCCAACAAAGTCCATGGAAACATTTTCTTAAGGATGAGAAGGAACTGGTAGTGGAGTGTACAAGCCTAGTTTTCTTTTGCTGGGCTTGCTTTTAGCACACATGGTACACCCTCTTACATATCTAGAAACTGTCTCATTCATTTTTGGCCAATAACAAAATCTTTGTAGCTGTGAAAACATTTTACTTACCCCAAAGTGACACGATATTAGAGAAGTGTGTGCTTCTAGAATTGTCTTTACTCTTTCAATTTGTGGAATGCATAGCTTCCCACAATGATGCAAGAGTTGGTCCTAATGTGATAATCCAATTCTTCTACTCGTTTGCCTTGACTTAAAGTTGCATATACATCTTTAAAATCTATATCTTGACCATATTGTTTAAAGTAGCTCTCATGCAATACTAAGTTATGCTTAAGTATAGTGGATTCATTTATAATTGGTATAGATAACATATATGCAACTTTATTGTGTATGCCCTTTTGATATCTTATGACTAAATGAAACTGTTGTAGAAAACCCATCCATCTAGAGTGTCTTGATTGCTGCAACTTAGTTTGGGAGTGTAGATATTGAAGTGGTTGATGATCAGTATGTATAACTGTTTCTTTTCCCATTAAGTAATGTTTCCACTTTTTCACACTCTGTACTAATGCATACAATTCTTTATCATATGTGGGATAGTTAACTAGTACAGAATTAAATATCTCAGAATGATAACATATGGGTTTATCGTGTTGTATCAACACTAATCCCATGGCATAGTCACTAGCATGCATTTGGATCTCAAATGGTCTTTGAAGATCAGGCAGTGCTAGTACTGGTGCTGTACTAATATTTTCTTTCAAGGTGTCGCAGGCTTTCTGCTATTTGCCTCCCCACTGAAACACCTTGTTCAATCCTATTAAAGCATGTAAGGGAGCTACAATTAAGGAAAAGTTAGAAATGAACTTTCTCCAATATTGTGTTGCTCCTAAGAAGCTTCTAACTTCTATAGAAGATTTGGGTTTAGGCCAATTTAAAATGACTTCCACCTTATAGGGATCTATCTTCAATTCACCACCCCCTACTATATGTCCCAAATAATTCAAAGATGTTTTTCCAAATTCACATTTTTGAGAGTTTAACATAAATTTTTTCTCTTTTCAAAACATCTAGTGTCTACTTAACATGCTTTAAATGTTCTTCCCATGTTTTGCTGAATATAAGAATGTCATCCAGACATACAATAACAAAATCATCAAGAAAAGGTCTGAGTGCATCATTCATTATTCTCATGAAAGTAGCAGGAGCATTAGTTAAGCCAAAAGCTATAACCAGCCACTCATACAATCCCTTCTTAGTTTTGAAAGCAATCTTCCATGCATCTTGTTCTACAACTCTAACCTGATGATATCCACCATGCAAGTCTAATTTGGAAAAATAAACAGCTTCCTTTAACTGATCTAATAGATGATCTATGCGAGGAAGGGGATAATGATTTTTGATTGTTATCTTATTCAATGCTTGGTAATCAATGTACATTCTCCACGAGCCATCTTTCTTTTTCACCAAAACGATTGGAGACCCACATGGTGATGTGCTAGGTCTGATGAACCCCTTCTTGAGCAACTCCTGCACTTGCTTCTTGATTTCTTCATTTTCTAAAGTAGACAACATGTACATTCCGATGTTAGCAAATGAAGCATCTTGCTGCAAACTAATATCATGCACTATTTCCTTTTTGGGTGGCAAACCTTTGGGTTCTTGAAATAAGATATCATATTCTGAAATAACTTTTTCTAAATCAGCTTGCTATTTAGCATCATAGCCCTCAAATACATTAGTTTTATCAGGTTTGTTTTCCTTTACAACCATTAGTAAAAATTGTTTGCATGAATTTACAATTTGTTTCATCTGCCCTGAGTTTATGAGAGTATAATTATTCTTGAGCTTATGAGATCTTACAATATATTTGATTCCATCTTTAACGAGGAGATACTTGTTCTCAGCTCTATAGAAAATAGCTTTTCTATCTAACAAGTAGGGACTTCCTAAAACAATTCCACATATATCCAAAGGAACTATATCTAACTCAACCTCATCTACAAATGCTGACCCAAAAGAAAAATTAAGTTTACATTGTCTAGTCACTTGCAGTTGTGCTTTATCACTTAACCAACCTAATAGGTATGGTTTCTTGTGAACCGCAACCAGTAATCCCAACTTCTTTACAATTTCTTCAGAAATTAAATTTACTTGTGAGCCACTATCAAACAAAGTATCAATCCTTTAATGCCTGGAAATAACTCGAATATGGAAAAGCTCATGTATTTTTCTCTCATTTTCTTCATTATTAGTGGATTGTGCAAAATTACTAGTAGATGCTTTAGAATTTTTACCTTTTATACCTATGGCTGAAATTTTTGTTTCATCTCCTGAATCTGACCCCAAATCTTTTTGAATAGCTGTAACAGTCTTCTTCTTCTTGCCCTCGAACTTCTTAGGTCTTAGTTCTAGATGTAGGATCCAACAGTGCCCATCATCATGCCCATCCTTCTTACAGTGAGTTCATGAATACTTGCTCTTATGTGCAGTGTTTGCCTCCCACTCTTTCAATTTTTTTTTTCTTTTCTCCTTATTCTTGCTTGCAATGGGCTTGGATGATCCCCCAACTTTTGGGTTCCCATTCTTTCCTCTAGCTTCTAGATGCGTAGCTTGAATAGATACCTCATCTATACTAGGGATTAAACATGAGGATAATGTGCCTCATATAGCTGTGTAGACCACCTATGTACTTCAACATAGTCTCAGGTGAGTCTAAATAAATTCCTAGAATCAAAGCTCTTGTCCTAAATTCTTGGGTGTAACCTTGTAATTCTTGGGTGTAACCTTGTACACTTGGCTTGCTGCATGTAAGCTAGTGGATAGAACTGCTTTTTGATTGTAGAAACAAATTCACTCCAAACATAAAGAATCTTACCATGTTTCTTCATCTCAGCTTGTGTCTTGCCTTCCCACCATACCAAGCCAGTGCCTCCGAGGCGTAGGTTGGCTAGCTGAATCTTACTCTTGTCTGAGTCGATACTCTACAGTTTGCAATAAACATCAATTTGTCTGATCCAATTATCCAGCTTCTCTACATTCAACTCTCCATCATATATTGGTAAATTAAATTTAACATCTAATTTAATCAAAGATGTCTTCTTTTTATGTTCAGGGCTATTAGGAGGTGCGAGAAAGTTTTCTTCTTTCCCTTTGCCTTTTGAGTGGCCATGGAGGAGAGACTCTTCTTCTCCTTTATCTTGTTTGGAGCCCGATGAATCTTCATATTTATGTTTCCTAAAGTCCCTGTACATTTCCTCTACCATGGACCTCATGGCCAGGAAACTATCTATAAATTGGGGGTTTGGTCCCAACGGAATTTCTTCTGACATTTTCTTCTGAGGATAGACTCTTCCAATTTCTGGGTTAGTTTTGACCAACTCTGCTTCTCCTAATTTAAGCTTTAATCTAGTTAGCATTCAACAACGAAAATCTAGCACAAGATTGTATAACCTTAACAACCTAGGGCCCTGATACCACTTGATGTGAAATCACCCGTAAATGACCTCAAAGAAATAATGAAGGTATTACAGACTCAAGTGCTGGGGTGTGCCTATGTTATTTTAGGCAACAAATCGATAAGATTGTGAAATACATAGACACTGAAACAGTAAAAGAACATAGTAAGCAAACACATAAACACAACAAATTTAATAAGGAGTTCACCCAATCCTCCTGGGCTATGCTCCTAGTCTAGCCTTCAATGGTTGCCTTTCTATTGTATCTTAAAGAAGAGTTTTTACAAAGAGGAGATCATTTTGAGTCTCACTTAACAGATGATGATCAGTAGGATTGTACTTGGATTCCCCAAGTCTCTAGAGTACATAGACTCCCCTTACTGAATCTCGACCTCAACTGGTCCCATTGGTATGAGTCCAATTTGGTCCTCAGTACCTGATAGGTATACACAGAAGAGTTGCCTGAACCTCTCAAGCCTTCTATGGAGTTCACATACTCTCGGACTCTCGCTATCTCTGTCTGCTCGATGCTGCCTTTGCTCTGCAGGTCAGCTCGACTTCTCTGTTCTCTACAATTCACTTCTTTCCTGCCTCTGGCTTTCTACTTCTCTTTCTTTGCTTCCTTTACTCTTTGTCTATTCGTGGCTTAAAGCCAATTTACTCCCTGATTGTTCATTTCTGCTTCCCGGATCTCTGGATCTCCTACCTCTGTCTGCTCGAATTCCCCTACTTTTCATCATCATCACTGTGTAACACTTCGCAGAGAGGTGGCCACTTATTTTCTCACGAACTAAGTGTTAGTTTTCTTTGAACAATCATTATTTTTGTTCCTCCAAGATTGCCCGCGAAACTAATTCCACTGCCAACTCATCGGTCATGCCGAACCTGAAATCTTATATGACTTAGCCTATTTCCCCATCGAATCTAGTCATCCATCGGATCATTTCTCTGCCGTTGATCTTGGGCCTCCAGATCCTACAGTCTTCGTCCATATCACATGGGTAAGTAGCCTGACCTTTACCTATGCGATGTGAGCGGTTTTCTTTCTCATCCACTGAATGCGTGTCACCCAGTGTATGGCATCGAGCGGGACTCAGTCGAACTCGCTTACTGCTTGAAGCCCTTTTGATATCCTACCGGTTTTAGCGCAGGACCCGTCTTCTGACAGAATCGGCGATTTCCGTGCGGTTTTATGCTTTTCCTCGTGACTGAGTGCTTGGGGCTTTCCTTCACTGAGGGGGACGCCCTGCGATACGCAATTAGCGCTTTAATGCTAATCACGTATCAGAAACTATCTCTATTTTTGGGTTGACCTCCTATTTGTTAATTTGTGCCAGTGCATGGTCACCATGGGCCAACTGTCTACGTGCTTTGACCGAGGGTCCTCGTTGTTCTGTGTTGACCACAAATTGCCATTGTTTAGAGATTATTTCTGATAAGCTCGATATCCATAATATTTTGAAGCTTGACATAATTTGAAACAGTCATGAAAACTTAGAGAATGTTTAAGGATCCAATTTGGATCATGTAAATATTTTGGAGGGAAAATAAAAAAACTATTTGTTTTAATTGTATTTTTCGCTTATCTCCTTATAAATTTACTGAAATTTTGAGGGGAAAACACTAGCTGGATGTAGAAAAAATTGTTGATACATTAAAAAATCTTGTTGAACATGTTTTTTTAAATGTATATTTAATTTTTTTCAATGTGAGTCCTCTCAAAAGTATCCATAACGAATACTTATTGGATGTGGAATTTAATTCCACATCCAACGATTTTCTACAATTCAAATTTAAGTAAACCTATAAGGAGATAAGCCAAAAAATACAATTACAAAAACTAGTTTCTAAACCTATAAGGAGATAAGCCAAAAAATACAATTACAAAAACTAGTTTCTACTTTTCCCTCCAAAATTCATAAATTTTATTTTATTAATTTAACTAGTATGTTGTTATTTTTCCTCACAAAGTCACTTTTAGGCTGAAATTTCCTCTAATTCATCAAAGTAAGTAAATTCCTCGTTATAGTAATCTGGTACAACATGATGATTTTCCTACTAATCTAGAAAATAATCATATGAACCTGTTGGTATCATATTAAAATGTGCTAACATACTAAAAATATTCATGTCCATTAGATACTCTTTAAAAATCAATTTATCTTTCTCTTGACCCTTGTAGCTAGTTGAACCAACCAAATCTTTCTATTCCTGGTTCTTTTCAAATACAATATTTCAACAAGCCGAGGATCTATATAACTATGGTTATCTCTAGAATAATTTAAAACAAAAAATGGTCTAGTTTTTAATCTTATTTATACCTCTATCAGAGATATCTATTTATCCTTCATGTTATCCAAGGCTATATAAATTCTATGCCCATCCTACAGCTACCCATATCCTCCATTATATCAACCACTTGAATGTTGTGAAAAATGTTTGCCTTATGTCCTTTGTGAGGGTAGTGCTTGTAAATATGTTCTCTCTTACATCCATGACATTTAATAGGTTGGTATCATAAATTTTTTATTAGTTAATTTGACTTCTTTGGTTCACTTTAGACCAACTGAGTTTGTTGATTTTCCTAAGATCTGTTCCTAAAAATGAAGGTTTATATCCATTTTTCCTTTACTCCATATTGGAAATCTTCTTGCCATCCCAAGCCTTTTGGTATGTTAGTTTGTTGGTATTTTTTCTCATAGAGGTACTTTATTTGTCCAATAGCTTCCTTTAATGTCTTGAGCTCATCAAATTTTACTTTGTCAATTTAAAATAAAGGAAATCCACTCAAGAATATTTGGATCTTGACCTTCTCATCTTTCATGAAGGTAACATACCTTAATAACTTGAGGAAAATTATTTCATACTCCCCCATGGTCATGCTCACAAGCTTGATTTCTAAAAAATTCACACTTTTCTTGAATTACTTCCATGATATCCTCTCTCATTCATTGCTCGACTTGCCTAAGTTGATCCTGCCACATTGATGCCTTGTCTTGCAGATAGTAAATTGCAATTGGACCTCCAAATTGGATGAGTATATATTTGTAATTGAAGGAACTTATTCATTCCCAACTACCAAGATTTAGATTCCTCACCTTTATTCTGGTCACCATCAAAGGCTTAATCTTCCAAAATTATCCTTTCAAATAATTCATTTTAGACCTAATTCTTTGATATATATGTTGGGAAAATTCAAGGTTATCACTGATCCATAAACTATCATGGATATTCCACTATATAGTTCATCACATTAAATCTGATAAAATATATTCAAATTTTGAATTTTTGCACTATTACAGTTTTATTAAACTTCCATATCTATAAATTTAACTGTAATTAGTGCATACATGCGAATGGAAATTATGAAAAAAAAGTATATAATGACAACATAAGCTGACACGCACACACATAAGACACAAGATATGCTCTGGGAAACCATTTTGGGAGAAAACTCTACTGGAAGGTGAGGCTAATTTACTCTCTTTCTCTATCTGGAAAATAAGGCTACAATAACAAAAAAGTAATGCTTCTGGCATGTGGGCTGCTACAACACATAAATCCTCTTTGTGTGCTCTACCTACTATATCTCTTAGCTATTTTTTCTCAATTATGAAACAAAATTTTATCGAAATAATGGAAAGCTTCTTCCTCCTAGTGGCCCGATTATAACATAGCATAATAGCCTACTAGTGGTTAAGTTTGACTGGTGCTTCTTCAATGTTTCCAACACCTGCATCAAATGTGAAATATGGTCCTCCCAGGTAACACTATATACCAATATATAATACAAATAGATAATAACAAATGAATCTATAAAAGGGCACAATACATCATTCATTAATCTCATAAAGGTGTTGGTTCATTACATAGGCCAAATGACATGACTAACCACTCATACAAACCCTTGGCTAGTTTTGAAGGTGGTCTTCCAGGTATCTTCTTCTTTGACTCAAACTTGGTGATATCCAAACTTCAAGTCCAGCTTTGTGAAGTAGTTTGCTTGTTGCAATTGATCTAACAGATCATTTATCCTAGGCAAGGTGTATCTATTCTTGAGTGTTATTTTACTCAACGCCCTGCAATCTATAGACATCTTCCAAGTGACATCCTTCTTTGGCACAGTCATGATGGGTGACTCACATGGTGATGTACTCGGTCAAATGAAACCCTATTCCAAAAACTATTTCTTCACCTTACTTGCTTCTATAACAGAATGCTTGTACAACCGAATATTTGGAAATGAGGATTCTGGAAATAGCTTGATCTCATGCTCCACTTCTCTCTTAGGTGGTAACCCTTTAGGCTCTCAGAACACATCCCTATATTCTTGTAACAAATCCTCTAATTGTTGTTTTTGTTTCTTAGTACACCCCTCCAAAGATGCCTTGCCTCTCATTGACTCCTCTTCAGACTAAATTTATCTTAAAAAAAAATAAAACATCTTGCTAGAAATGATCAATTTCTTGACTTGGTTGGCACTTACGAGAGAATTTTTTGACTTTATTTTGTGTGTGTTGATGATGAAATATTTTCCATCCTTGATGAGCCAATACTGGTTGGCTCTCCTCATGAATATTGCATCACACATGTACATTTATGGAATCCAAAAAAAAGCTCCACATACATCAAGGGGAACCAAATATAGATATACTTCATCAATAAAATCAACACTCATATCAAATCCAATTTTACATTGTTTTTTACCTTCAAATCTGCATCATTATTTGCCGATCCCAATGGATATGGGTTTGGATGATCACAAACTTCTAGTCCCAACTTCTTGACCATCTCTTCTATTATCACTCTAATATTTCTTTTGAAGTATGAAGAAAGAAAAACCAAAGGTAACCACAAACCACTTTTAGAGATTAGGGTGTAGCCTTGTTGATGCTCAGAGAGGTCTCTCTCTTTATAATTTAACTTTGTTTTACTTAAGATGATTTTAGGCAAGTTATTGCTTGCACTTGTGTTTTGTTTTGAAAATTTGGTGGTGGGATCACTTCACTTAGATGAAAAGAGGTTTGGATTCTACCATTGGGCTATGGGGTCGGATTTTTGCCAAACAAGACTGGATTCAGTTCTAAAAATAATGTCTACAGGGCAAGATAGATAAGTTATTGTAGATCTCAAAGGCTAAATGGTGAGTGGGCTTCAAATTGGATCTAGGGAGCAATTAAGGGTTCCCTAGGCCGGAATTTGGAAGGAATGAAAGAAGTCAACCGGGATGGGAGAGCAATTAAGGGTTCTCAAATCTGGGTATCAAAAGTAAACATGTAAATAAATTACTTTGCAAAATAGAGTGTAATTAAACAAATTCTAAGTGATATTTCTAGTTTATTCATTTAGATTTTCGAACACATTTAAGATTATGAAAATACATAAGAAAGGTAAAACAATCACAAAAAGAAAGTACTTCACTACAAATGGCTCATTTCATGAATCCTGTAGCGAAATGCTTTTATTAATTGCTCCAGTCTATTGACTTGAAAATTGTACAATCACCCTTAGGTTCAAGATCACAATAACTCTACAAATGTAAAATAATCCACACTAATACTTCAAATTTTGAAGTATTTATACAAAGGAATTACAAAATATCTAAAATTGTATTCAGAACTAATCTAGGAAAAATGAAATATCTTCTTGCAAGAAGATAGAGACAAGTATTGAGGTGTTTCATGTTGTCCCTTTTATTTTGGTTCTGCTAGTTGTAGACTTTGATTTTTAGTCCATTATGCTACTAGGCTATTTGGCTTTCACGCTAGATGTTCTGTTTTACTTTAACCTTTCACCTGATACTCTTTCATTTGATACACTTTAACCTTGCCAATTTGTTAATATCTTTTTACCCCGATGTTTCACTTTTTACTGCACATTTATAATTCACTGTGTTTTTACTACAGTAAATCATTCAATTTTTCTGATCCTTCTTCATCTGGTAATTGGATATTGATCATTTTTCTGTACATCTCATCTGCCTCTATATATTTGGAAAATTAGGCTTGTTAATAAACAAGTGTTTTACCTCATGCTGGAGGTAGAACAAGTTTTCAAATGTTTGGTACAAGACTTTGCCTATTGGCATGCCTTTCATAGATGAAATCATCACTTGTTCTTTCGCCACTTCCCTGACCTTCTTGTTGTAAGCCACTTGTGTCATCAAGCTGTCATTTATAACTAAGGGATTAGGTAATCCCTTTTCTTTCAACAACTCAAATTTAGCCATGACCCTGTCAATGGCTAGCTGCATGTTCTGACACTTATCTTCTAAATTCAACATTAAGTTCCTCTTAGTGAGGACTCTCTTGACTTCTAAAATGATACCTGTCCTATCAGGTATCTCAAGATCTTGCAGTTCATATTTATTCTTGGAGTTTGGGAAGTGGATAATTATTACTGCTTCCTCTAGCATATCTTCAAGTTCTATTTTAACCCTTTCAATGGATTCTGTTGCCTACTTAATCAAATCAATTTGCTGAAAATTGACTTGGATAGATGGCCAAATATCATTGACTAAGTCAATGATATTGGCCGACAATTTCTCTTTAGCCTTTCCTATTGGCTCGGTCAAGGTTAGTGACTCAGTTCTTTCTCCGGGCCTTTTACCCTCTCATTCATCCTTGTAGCCTTTTGTTGCTCTTATTTATGCATAATTCAATGGGCATGTTTGTAATTTGTTTCAAGGCTGTTGACTTTCTCTTTCCATTTGTGCATCTCATGGTCTGAATGGACATTTCTTCCATTGCTTTGACAAGCCCGTTTGCCTCTTCACCTGTGGTACTTGTTGCTGTTGATGCTGTTGCTGATGTTGTCAAAGTTGATGTTGGCAATGTAGTGGCCATTGGACCAGTGGGAGCTAATGATGCTGCCAGAGTGGAAGGTGTTATCACTCAGGTTGTTCCCTATGACTCCAAAGGGAATACGGCCGAGGTAACCACTAACCAATCTTTTAGCCATAGGTCCTAGCCTACCTGCAACCAGAGAGGGCTCTCTCTTTCTGATTTAGCTTTGTTTTGGTGTAGTTTTAGGGTAGTTATGGTGCACAGGATTTTGTTTTGAATTTGTTGGGATGATGATTTCAGTCAGAACAGGTATGTTTTTGCAGAATGATCTAGGCCATTGGGCATGGAGTTGATGATGGTGAATTGCTGGAAGTGACTTTTTGAGGAAAAAAGGTTATGCTACTGATCCGGATTTAAACAGGAACGCAATAGATTACAGAGATAACCATAAATACAGAGATGCAATAACCATAAACACAGAGATGCAGCGG
Source organism: Pinus tabuliformis (assembly GCA_031772625.1). Lineage (NCBI taxonomy): Eukaryota > Viridiplantae > Streptophyta > Pinopsida > Pinales > Pinaceae > Pinus > Pinus tabuliformis. The sequence continues at coordinate 635,339,529 of CM062812.1, read as the reverse complement.
AAATAATGCTTCATTTCATTAATGGAAAATACTGAAATATGCTTACAACCAGAAATGGAGATAAACCAGCTAGGGTGATGGTAGCTTATCTCTGAGAAGAGATGTGCGGCTACATGCCTCTGAACTGTTCCGAACTGTGTTACAATGAGGCTCGAAGGCCTATTTATTGTTGAGAAACAATGGAAAACCCTTCACATCCCGAAACCTAACCCAAGAAGATGAAACGCCAAATTGTGGGCCCCGTTTGGGTAAATTGGTACATCAATTTCCCGGGGTCGTAACTTTGGCATACGATCTCCGTTTGACGCGTACAATAGCTCGTTAGAAAATAATCCCAAAAAAACGTCGTTTAGGGCCTCAAAACGGCTCCGGAAGTTCAGGACCCGAAAAACTGCTAAAAATAGTAAACTGTGCTGTAATTTAGGAAACTGAAAAGACTGAAAGAGACAGTTGTGGGGGTCCAAATGGGTTGGTGGGTGGCCACCAACATCCACCTGGATCATTCCTCCCCCCTTAGGAAGCAATGGTCCCCATTGCGTTGAGTTCCTCCATCTGCTGAACTTGTCCTGCAATCTCTGATGTGTCCAGTGATGGTGGGAAGCATGGTCATCGATGGTCCACATTGAACATTTGGTGCAGGTGAAGGAATGGAGGATTGATGTGCTCCAAAGCATTGTTCCCCATAGCCTTGGTACTGCTGTAAGGACCATGTCGGAGTGGTCTGAGCTTCTGATGGGTTCTGGTAAGGCATTCTTTCTGTCGATGCAACCAAACTTTGTTGCCCACCTGAGACTTGTGTGGTACCCATGTGGGTGAGGAGAAGTTGTTCCTGTGTTTTGTCATGACCGTATCCCTTTGCTGCTGCTGCTGCATGGAGGAACCCTTTGCAGGGGTCATGGATGTAGCAACGATCTTCCCCTTATTTTGGGAGTGAACTAGACAGATGAATTTCCTGGTCTGTGATATGAGCTTGCTGCCTTTCTTGGTAGTGATCAAAGATGTGGCGGTAGGTGGGGCTACCTCCAGTATCCTGTATAATGAATTATTCAAAGAAATAATGATAGCACGAGGCCTTGACTCATACACAGCATGTCGCCTCCATAAGTATGGCTGGCCTAATAGTACATCACAAACATCCAGAGGTGTAACATCACACAATACCTCATCTGTGAATGGTTTGATGCTGTAGGGAAGGCGGCACTGCTGGCGAACTTTGAGATCTCGTCCTTCATGAAGCCACCCGATACTGTACGGCTGTGGGTGTGGTGTAGTCGGTAGGCCCAACCGCTTCACGACCTCTGCTGAAACGAGGTTCTTTTGGCTGCCACTGTCGACAATGAATTGCAGCGGCGAACCCCTCACCCACATCTGTGAGTGGAAAAGACGCTCCCCTTCCTCTCGATTTTCGGGCTCATCTTTCTGGATCTTGGCGGTGGCAACAGTGGCGCTGGGATCCACATCAATGATCTGCTTCCCTTTGCCATTCCCCTTGTCGGGTTCTGGCTCAGGGTCGGAACATGCATCTGATTCGGAAGCCTTCAACTCAGCCACCAGCGACTGCTTGGTCCGACACTCACTTGTGTTATGAGTGGGACTCTTGTGGAACTCACACCACTTTCCTGTGTCCTTCTTCGGCTTCGTGGTGTTGTTCTTTTCTTGTGGCTTCGACGGGTTATCTTGGGTCACCCCGCCTTGGCTTTGTCCTTTGAGCTTCGGATTTGCAGATCCAAAGTCTCGCTTCTTCTGTTTGAACTTTTGCTCGATTTTGACAGCGTATCGGTATGCTGTGCCGAGTGAGGAGATGTTCAAGAACACCATCTCTTCCTGGATGTATTTGTGTAGGCAGCTGCGGTATTTGAGTACCAGATGCAGCTCAGAATCTTTGATACCCAACTGCGTGCGAAGGGTATGAAAAATGTTTGTGAACTCCGGCACATCTTGGTCTCGTCCCTGCCGCAGTGTGGTCCATTTGATGTATTTGTCCTCATAGCTTCCGATAGGGTAGTACTGCTCCTTGATGGCATCCCGGAAGTCATTCCAAGTGGGTGCGGCTGAAAATAGTGAGCCTGTACTTTCATCCTTCTGCTCGCAGTAGGTTTCCCACCAGTCCTTGACGTGGGGGGCTGCTTTGAGAAGAGCGAAAACAATCTTTTCCTGACTTGAAAATTCGTGAACAGAAAAATACCCATCTAGCAGATTTAACCATTTATCTACGGCATCTGCGTCTATTTGACCCTCGAAGATGGGGATTTCAAAATTAACTTGTACCTTAAACGGCGTGGCATTTCCAGAGTCGTTTTTGGAAGCCGATGCGTCACCTCTGGGTAGCCGCTGAAGGATCTGCGCAAAGCTATCCATCATCGCGTTCCTTTGCCGCTCGAGCGCTTCTTCGAGCAAGATTTTGATAGGATCTCCTGCCCCCTCGTCTTTCTTCTCATCCGCCATGGGAGGCCGTCGGGATTTTCGAGGCTGGTCTTGCAAAGGTTCGACCAGTTCAAGCCCTAACTCCTTATATCCCGACCTCATTGGGGACATACAAAGAAAAACAGAGAAAAAGCAGACCGCTCTGATACCACTGATCCGGATTTAAACAGGAACGCAATAGATTACAGAGATAACCATAAATACAGAGATGCAATAACCATAAACATAGAGATGCAGCGGAAATAATGCTTCATTTCATTAATGGAAAATACTGAAATATGCTTACAACCAGAAATGGAGATAAACCAGCTAGGGCGATGGTAGCTTATCTCTGAGAAGAGATGTGCGGCTACATGCCTCTGAACTGTTCCGAACTGTGTTACAATGAGGCTCGAAGGCCTATTTATTGTTGAGAAACAATGGAAAACCCTTCACATCCCGAAACCTAACCCAAGAAGATGAAACGCCAAATTGTGGGCCCCGTTTGGGTAAATTGGTACATCAATTTCCCGGGGTCGTAACTTTGGCATACGATCTCCGTTTGACGCGTACAATAGCTCGTTAGAAAGATCTATCCGAGTACTACCACTTTGGGAGGCAACATCGGTCCATGGACCCATGTTGCCCCAGAATCCCAAAAAAACGTCGTTTAGGGCCTCAAAACGGCTCCGGAAGTTCAGGACCCGAAAAACTGCTAAAAATAGTAAACTGTGCTGTAATTTAGGAAACTGAAAAGACTGAAAGAGACAGTTGTGGGGGTCCAAATGGGTTGGTGGGTGGCCACCAACATCCACCTGGATCAGCTACAGAGCTAGACAAGCATCTATGGAACAATTTTTCAAATTTTTAATATGATGGGCTGAGATCAGGGAGTGAAAGGAAACTAAGGATCTTTCACTAAACTAATAGAGGGAATAGTGGGAACATTATTTAGGAGCTTTTAAGAATTCCTGAACAACATTCATAATGATAGAACAAATACAAACATGAGCAGTTAAGAATCCATGTTTACGATTAGTTCTGAAGAAAACATTTTTAACAACAGAGATTGAGCATAGGGTGTATTCAAACAATTTTTGTACTATTCTTTTTCCCTATTGCTAAGCTAATGAAACATATATCTGAGCTGAACAAACATAGAAAGAAAAAACATAGTTTAGGATAACTTATTGTTCCATCAAACAACACAGGAATTCTGTAGCAGAACTTAGATCATCACTTTGACATCACACAGTGCAGAGATCATGAACTTTTCCATCCATTTGTATTAGATAGTCTGAAAATATACAAACAGTGTCTCAGAGAGAAAATCACCAACCCCAAATACGTTGTGCGGGGAGGTATATATACAAAAATCAAATACAAAATATCTAGCTGAGGAGTTAATGGCTCATAAATTCTATGCCAACCCTTGGGGAATTACAGCTGATAGAGTAAATGTTGTAATAACTATTTAGTGCATTTGCTGTCCATCTTGTCAGAAAGTTGATTTTGTGACCCATTGAGTCGGCTGGAGCTCTGCCGTCCAAAATCTGTGTGTTTCCATTCTTTGGCTTGCTGTCCCAGTATTTTGCTGAGTCATTACTCTCACCCGCTCTGCCTACTGTCTTCATGCTACATTAACTTTTGTTGACCTGAGGCTGATTAGAAGAGACCGGACTGAGATCATTGGGGAAAACTTTGCAGCATTTCTTGCCACCAATCTTCTTTAGGTAGCTAATGTCTTCGTATTTTTATTAGAGTTTCATCTGCCTCTGTGTACCTGTAAAAATTTGGTGGGACCTCAAACAGGTGATTGATTTCATCCTCAATGTAAAATAAGTTTTCGAGCTTGTCATAGAGGCTCTGCCCTGATGGAGGTCTTGTTTCTTCTGAAGTGCTGGTGGATGCTGTGATCTGATTTGCAATGAAATTGGTCATTCTAGTGGCATATTGCTCACGGGTGAGTAGTCTTCCTGCACCGGTCAATAGGCTTGGTAATCCTTTGCCTTGTAATGCACCCATTCTAAGCTTGTAGTCATCAACCTCAGCCTGCATTTCTTGACATTTTCTCTCCAAATTCTGTACAAAATTTCTGAGGGTCAGCACCTTTTTGGCTGTTAGAACAGTATCTGTTCTGCTGCTGATGTCTAAGGCTGCCAACTCCTCCTTGGTGTGAGTGTTGAGGAAATGTATCATTCTGCTGGCCTGCTCAGGCATATTTCCTAGTGCTGCTCTGGCCTTTTGGCTTTCAATTTGAGCTTGGCCTATTAACTCAATCTGCTCATGCACTGTTTTGATTGATTTCCACTGTTTGGTGATAGAGTGGTCAATCCGGGTCCACAAAATTTTCTTTATCTAAGCCAGAGTCTTCTCTAAATTCAATTCCTTTTCCAAAGCCTTTATTCTGTCCTTCAGGGCCTTAATTTCTCTGGTCTGCTCTGCTATTGTCATTTTGGATTTGTCATATTTTATTTCCAGCTCAGCCAATTTTTCTTTGGCTTGTTTAATCTCTGTTGCCTGCAGCTCCAGCTCTTTGACAACTTTTGTCAATTCATCCATGCTTATGCTAGACTCAGGGACTGTTGTTGTTGCCGCTGCTGCATCTGAAGTTGTTGTAGCCATTGGAGGGGTTACTACTGCTTCTGTAGTTGCTGCAGTGGTTGGGGCAGTTTGAGGAGACTGGGAGGTTGACTCTCCCTATTTGTCTTGCAGTGCTCTCTCCAATTCCCCTTCCAAATCAATTACTCTTTGGTTCAGTTTCATCATCAAATCCAATTGATCCTCAGCTTCTTTCTCTTTCTGCAATTCTCCTATTTGAGGGTGCTCAGTAGGAAGCAATATCAATCTCTTTTTCAATGCAGCAATATCATCATCCTTCTTCTTCATAAGGGCCCTCACACCCTTAGGATCCTTAGGATCATGCCCTAAGTCCACAATAATGTCCTCCAATGTTTTGATTCTGTTGTCTTTGGCTGTGGAGGACATTCTTTCCAAATCAAGCTGAGTATTAGTGTTCCTCAGAGATTCCTTTAACTCATGGGCCATTGTGGCCTTGTCTACCAATGTGGCATAGACCATTTCCCCTGTTTGCTTTTTCAGTTCTATTTGATCCATGGGGTGAATGTCTTTTGCCATAACCTCCAACTTTGTTTTGACATAATTTGCAGTTGAGTGAGATTGTTGTACTTTGGGTTTAAAATGGCTGAGGATCATCTTTTCCTCTTTGATGTCATATGCTGCCATCAGCCTTTCTTGTTTGGTCGGTGTTGCCTTGAGAAATTGGTCATATAACTACACTCTTAGCAGCTCATTTTGTGCCTTAATTTATTTAAAGGTGGCCTTGGTGCTAGATGGCTTCTTGCTTTGCTGAGTGGAGGAGGACACCTCCATGCCATGCTGTCTTTCCTGCTCTTGTTGAAAAGAGCTTGTGGCTGTTTGTTGACTGTCTTCTTTATCTTTCCTTGGGCTTCCAAGGATTTCTTCACTAATTTCTTCCACAACTGGAGAATCAACCTTTTGCCTTTTGGCTTCGGGTTGCTGAGTGGACCCACTAGCAGGTGTGGACTCATCTCGGTCTCATTTTCTGCCTCTTTCCTCATGTGCAGGAGTCTGCAAGGCAGGCACTGTTGGTGCTTCTGTTTGTTGTGGAGGAGTCTGTTCTTGATGTTGCCCTATTGAAGAGGCAGGCTGCTCTGTGACCACTTCTTCTTCTGCACCCATTATCCCCTTGCCCTTTGCTGTACCTGTTGCTGATGTAGATGGTCCCTAGGCGGCTAGTGTGGCTACAACAGTGGATGTGCCTTCTCCAATTTGATGTGGCAGCTTGAATGTTACCTGCTGCACAGAATCCAAGTCAAGAGTTTTTCTAAATCCTTGACATTTTTCTCCATTATTTCCTCTTGAGTTAATTCCTCAACTAATGTACCTTGCAACCACTCATCTTGGTTGGCATACTGCTCAATTTGTGGATATTTACAGTGGTCATAACCTAGCAGCCTGTACTTAACTCTTCTGGCACTGATAAAACCTTCCGGGTCATAAGGGACCCACCAAAAGCTCCTCTTTAGTTTATATTTGTCCTTGAGAATTTGATCAACATCTTGCCAACCTTCTTTCTTGTTCATGATGAAGGGGCCTAGATGGTCTTTGAATTTGAGGTGGGCTTTCTTTTTGGCACTATGAAAGTGGGTGAGGTCAGAACTAATGAGTTGCCTATAGTATTCCAAGGCAAACAATCTCATTGGTACATACCTTGGAAGCTTGTAAGGACAGAGCTCAAAACCATAAATTTTGATGACATTATGGTTTTGATATAGGTACCAATCACCTATTTTATAGCTCTTGGACAGCTGCAAGGTCTTCTGAATCTCAAATGACAGTCTAGGAGGAGGGGATCTCATTAAGAGGCAAGAGACTGGGTAAACAAATTGGTCGACAAACTCACAGTAAGAATATGGAGAGTTTTGAACTTCATGGAAAATTGATGACCAGAAGATGATAGACCTCCTTTCACCCCTAGAACCCAATTTCTTGATGGGGCATTGGAAGCTTTCAGACTGGTAATACATGAATAAGTGGTAGATATATGATGAATATTTGAATACTCCCTCCCTATCCACTTTCAATAGCTGGTCATGTATTTTATTGGCTATAAACTTGGCAAAGTTATACTTGTAAGCAGGGGGCTGGCCTGGACTATATGCAACTAATAATACCAACACTGTTTCATCAATGTGCTCACTGGTTTTGAAGCCCAACACATAAGAGATCATATCAACTAGGAGCTTGCCTACCTCATTGAAATGGACATATAAGAAAGGAGGTGGCCCTGTAGGCTGGCGGTCTGCCCTCATGAATGTCTTGGTGATCTTTTCAATGTCAGCACTAGAGAGTTTGGAGCCTGCATCCAGCAAATAGTTCATGGAGAAGGGAAACAACAGTTGAGTCTGCTTGAAATTGAGCATTTGGTTGATGGAGTCAGGATTAATGTGGAAAAGTATGCTCCCAGATGGAGACTTAACAGTTCTCTGAGTTGGATCATAGTTCTCAACACATAAGCGGATGATCTCTGGAAAAATATTAACAGATGGGAGGAAATAATAAGGCAGATTAGACTCCCATATACCATATGTGTCATTGTTGTTTAGATAGCTGCTTCTCAATTGGCAGAAGGTCTGCAAGTGGTTTCTGTCACCAACAAGATCTTGGATAAGGTAATCTCTATCAGCAAGAGGCATGGCTTCCAGCTCCTTGTTTGGTGGATTCATAGGAGTGACAGTAAGAGCTGATGGTGTAGCCATTATAGAACTTTCAGGTGTTATCTCTAGAATGAAGTTTTTTAGTATAACAGGCTGAAGATGATAGCTTATGAGGATTTGAAGAGGAGTGGCAGAATGAGTCTAGCTGAAGCCAAAGTTGCTATATTGAAAAGAACAATTTGCAGAGTTTGATTTGAGCTTCGGTTTCTTCTGGTGAACTCTCAGAATTTAGAGATAGTGGGGGCAAATGCAGAGGAGAAAAGGATTGCAGCTTAATGCAATGAGAGCTTGAATCGAAAACACGGCAAAAGGGAACAATGCCGGGCAGGTGTGAGACTATATCGAAAATTCAAGCCCGAAAACGATTCTGTGACAGTGAAATTATGAACAGTGCGTGGCTCTCTTAAACAGGGGGTGCCTTAGATTATTTAGGCCAACATTTACAGGACAGCACCATTAAATTTAGGAGTTTTGTAGGCAATTTAGTGGAAAAAATTGCAGAGAACGGGAAGAACACGGGCAAACAGGTTGAATTTGGCAAATACCTGGATTAGCTAACGCCGAGGGTGGTCGAGTTGATTGAAGGGTGAAGATTGGCGGCGACTTTGTATATGGTAGCATCCAAAGTGATGAAATTTGAAATCTGGAGGTAGTTGGGAGTGAACAACAGAACAGCGCAACCGCAATTGTACAATTAAAAAGACCGAAAATGGTCACTTTCGGTGTTTTTAACAAAAAATTTGGCGCATACGCGCTTTCCTGTGATGACATCATTAGCGGGCCCCGGGTGCGGACGGGTGACGTGTATGCTGACTAGGATGATGACGTGGCGGGACATGGCGACACAGCGTGGGCACAGAAGGACAGCGTGGCGAGCGACATGGGGCAGTGGCGGGGGACCAGGTATGACGTCACGGTGACGGGAATGCTGACGTTATGGGCAGAGGGCGGTCTTTGGATGGCGGTTTCCAGTTTCCCCGCACCGACTTTGAGCAGAAGCCGTTTCGGGGGGGAGGCCTCCGAACACCCCGGGCTGTCGACACGTGGCGGGGGTACGGCGGAAAAACCGCCCATCTCCCGAACGTTAAAGCCCAGCATGTTGGTGGCTCAGAACACCCACCCACCATTGGATCGGGCGTGGTGGGAGATTGACAGTTGGCGGGGCCTCCGACACGGCGTGCAGGTTTTGAAGCGAGACCCGCCCGTTATTTTAAATAATATTTTGTGGCACGGGTTTGAAACTTTAGTTCGAGTGGGTTTTTTGGGGTCAGATTAATGCAGTTCATTGCGCCACAATGTTTAATGAAAACATTTAATCATTTAAGATTGGTTTAGACTGCGGGGTAACTTTCAAGGGTTTAGGGGAGTGGGGTTTAGGTATAGGCTATTAATCTTAACCAGGGGTTAGACTAATTCCGGGGTAAGGACGCAAAAGGGTTGACTATAGCCCCAGATGGACTAATGTCTCCCATAACCATGTTACTTAGCTATAATGCAAAGGGGGGGGGGGATAGTTAACATGTTTTTTGGGAATTTTATATAGTTTTTTGTAGAAAATAGGGGTGGGGATGTAGCTAGGGAGCTATATAATAGGGTTAATAGCTAATATGGGTATGTAAGGTGGAGTGTGTGGGGGAAATTGAGCTTGAGAATTGAAACTTAGAAACTAGAAATGGATGAAGTATGAAGTGAGGGCTTTACACAAGAAATGTGGCTTCTTTTTTGAAGAAGAAGGTCACAACTTGACATGACTTTCTCATGGGAGAAATGTAAGGAGGACTGTTTAGGTAGATCCTTGAGTCCTCAAGGGGATGTTAGTAAGAAACCTCTTGAAGGGAATGAGGGAAGTTAGACATGGTTTGATAGTTTGCCATATGGACCATTGTTCTTGCCCTTTTCTTATTGATGAGATAAGATATGATTTTCAATATATCATGTGGTCAGGTCTTGCTTCTGCAACCTCCAACTGCCTACCCTGCCTAATAGACCTAACATTTTTCCTTCTTTTGGATGGGTTCACTTAGCCTTGTAAACCCTGATAATCCTCTTTTCTTTTGGCTGTCCTCCTATCGAAATCTACCCTTATGTCTTCCAAGGGCCCAGATTAAGCAGTTGGGCTCCTTCCTTTCTCTATGTAGCTACTCATCTGCCAAGCTTGAACTGTTTGGACAGGTATTCATTCTCTAGTCTAGAACAAGCAATTTAAAACATGGCATGGTCCAGTTTGAACTGTTGGGCCATCCATCAAGATAGCAGTGGCATTTTGGTTAGCCACTTTCCTGGTCTTTCTTTGGGGTTCATTTCAATTATTCTTTCTGACCAATTCATTTTCTTGCCTTTTGATTATTCTTTTAAGGCATACCCTCTTTTCATTTTTTAACTGTCTGTTTCTTTCACAAAATATGGAATCTTTGTAACATCAAAGATGAACATTTTTGGTACTTCCACTGTCAATCATGAAAAATGAAACCCTATTGGTATAGGAGACTAACAGAAGGTATAATTGTGGTCACTGTTGGAATGACAGTTGGAGGAGCACTAACAATGTTAGCTTGTTTGAGTTGAATCAATATTTCTAATTCCTTTTTCATCTCCTTCAACTGGTCAATGAGTTGTAGCACCAAGTCCATCATCTCTTCATGATTTGTCTGGCTTTCCAGGACTTCCTTTGTTTGTGGGTTCTGTAGCTGAGGCATCTTGAGCTGTTTCCTGAGGGTTGCAATATCCTCATTCTTCTTCTTGATTAACATTAAGAACCCTTGATGTCCTTTGGGTCATGGACCATTTCAATAACCAGGTCCTCCAAGGGCTTTATCCTGGCGTCTTTGGCACTGGAGGAGGCCTTTTCTAGTTTATGCTGCGCTGTCACATTGTCTAATGAATCTTTCAATTTGAATGTTGCCATGGCCTTTGCTGTGGGGGTGGAGTAGATAATTTTTCTACCCTGTTTATGGAATTCTATTTGATCAATGGGATGAACATCCCTGGCTAAGACCTTGAAGTTTGTCTTCTTCTAATCTGCTAATGTTTTGGGTTGTTGTATAGTGTGTTGTATGAATGACACATGCATTTTTCCTTCTTTGATGTCAAAGGTTGACATCAATCTATTTTGGTTTGGTGGTGTCATCTTCATGTACTTGGCATATGTGTTTTCCTTAAGCTTTTCATTCCTCATTTTTATTTCCTCGAATATTTCTTTGATATCTGTTTCCTTGTCAACTGACCTGACAAAGGAAGACACCTCCACACTATTCTGTCTCTGTATAATTTGTGTGTTGGAAGTAGATGGCTACTGTGTCTCTACTGATGCAGCTATCTCTGTTATATGTTTACTGCTCTGCCCCATTTTCTTAGTGTCAATCCTTTCTTCTGAAGCAATGTTTTCCTCCTGCTCAGACACAGGATTCAATTTGGGCCATTTGTTTAGCTTGAACTGCTCATGAGTGGTCTCCATGGAAAAACTTGATGCTTCATCCCTGTTTCTTTTAGGATTCTTCTCCTCATTGAGAGGGGCGTGAATGATAGGAGGGATGTTCATTGGCTCTCCCCTCTAGAACCTGCAAGAAATATCTCTGGTCAAATTGTTTCTCTAAATCAATCATGGTGTTCTCCACATCCACAACTGTGCTGCCCATGTCAATCAATGTATTCTCTACCCATTCTGACTGATTAACTTACTGTTCAATGTCAGGTCCTGGGTATTGGATGTAAGGTCCCAACTTGACCTTTTTCTGAGCTTGTTTATAACCCCATGAGGGTCATAATGCTAGATGAAACTATTCTTGAATTTCAATTCCTGGAGCATCTTATCAGCCTCAGGTCCAGCCTCTCCGGTGTTGCAGATAAAAGGAAACATTTTTTTTTTCATATTAAACTGTGTCTTCTTCCTAGCAGCTAGGAAGTTGACCTCATCTGCACCTATCATTTTCCTGAAGTATTCAAGGGAAAATATCCTCATGGGTAGATATTTTGGCAATTTGTAGGGGCTAACTCACAACCATAGATCCTCATTTAACTGTGACTCTGGTAGAGGTTCAAGTCTCCCACTTTGCTATTCTTGGCTAGTTGCAGTACTCTTTCAATTTCTAGGCTGATTCTAGGTTGAGTCTTAGAAGTCAGCATGTTCATAACTAGGTGTACAAAAGATTCTATGAATTCTTTGTATGAGGTGGAAAACTTGTGGACCGAGGGTGTCTAGAAGATGACTGATCTTTCCTTTTCCTTGGTGTCCAATTCCTGGGTATTTAAAGGGAATTTATCTGTCTGGTAATAGAGGAACATATGAAGCAACACTAAAGATTATTTGAACACTTTTTCAGTGGGAAGTATAGTGATCTATTCATGCATTTTGTCTACAATGAACTGGGCATAATCATACAAAATGGTAGGAGGCTTGCCTGGAGTGAAAATGGACAATAAGGCCATGGTGACCTCATCGAGAAACTCATCTAATGTGCATCCTAGGATGCATGAAGTCATGTTGATTATTTTCCTGCCAGTCTCTGAAAAAATAGTGGCTGCATAGGGTGGAATATCTTTAGGAGTATGACACTCCTCAATGATGAAATTCTGAAATATTTATTTAATCTTGTCTGGGCCCAGTGTGATGTATAGGTCCAATAGGTTTCCAATGGACAATGGAATCAAATTAGGACTAGGCTAGATTTTTAGCATCTGGTTGATGGATTCAATAGTAATAGTAAATAGTATCTCATGGTTTGGTGCCTCAATAGCCCTATGGCTTGGAACATAACCGGCTTGGCAAAAATGTATTATGTCTGGGAATGGGTGGAATTCTAGGAATGTATACTAGGGGAGATTAGATTCCCAAAGGTTTATATCATCAACATGGTTTAGGAACCTATCTTTGTCCCAATAGTGGATTCTCAGAAGGTGGCATGGGGTCGACGTATCTTTGATTTGGAAGTCTCTGTCTGCTAGGGCCAAGTGATTGATGTCTAAATGAGGGATTGTCATTGGTCTAATATCTAGAGAAGTCTAGCAACCCTTTCTACAATAAAGTGTCGAAAGTTTGGTTATATGGCTATCAAAAGTAAAGTTTTAAGAATTCTATAACAGGAGTAGGGTATCAGCAGTTTGTAGGTAGGGGTTTTGGTAGTTTAGGAGGGGAATACTCTCAATTTAAAAGGGAATTCAATCAAATTCATTCAATTATTTCATGAATTTAGTGTAAGTTTTTAAATGAGAGGGAAATTCTTGGTTTTCTACTTAAATACATGGAATTTTATGGTCGGGGTTGCAAATTGGTTTAAAATTGAGGTCTGTAGAGGCTTCTACGGCTTTGAGGTGTGCAGTGATGGTATTTTGGAAGGTTTTGGCATTTGGTAGCTGGTTGCAGGAGCTCTGAGGGTGTTGGTGTGCTTTGGAGGCTTCAGTAGTGTAAACATGTGAAAAAAGGCCAAAAATGGGGTATGCGGGCTTTTAATCGGGAGTGGTAAGAATTGGCGGGGAAATTAAATGAATAGTGGTAGTTTTGTGTTATGGTGGGGAGACAGTATTGGAGGAAATTGTACCTCTTATGAGGGTCGGGCGGTATTTTGCCGAGGGAATGTGATGTATGCAAGAGGCTAACACATAGCAAAATGGGCCTAAGCAAAACAGCCCATATTGCGTGCTCTCGAGCCCATAGAGGTCGGGCATTGAGTGGGCGCGATATGGGTGAGGGTAGTTATATCTTGGTGTGGATGATACAATGACCATCGCATGGAAAACTTGTATGATTGGGTGATGGGGCAAAGGTCAGCAAGACCCATGGGATTAATTACAGTTAAGCATAATTAACCCATGATTAACTCCGGGTTTATAAAGTAATGCGGGTTTATGGAATATAATGGGTGAAAATGAATTTTCGGGGTTAATAAAGTAATACATGGGGGAAATAAAAGTTAGCATAAGAGGTTTAACTGGTTTTTTAGGGAATTTAACGAAGGGAAAGTGATTTTTCCAAGGTGGAAAAGGGTTTCACACTAGGGGAAAAGGATTTTTTGGAAGGGGGAATGAATGTAGAAGGTAAATGGCTAGGGAATGTGTGAAACTAAGGGGTAGGAGTAAAAATGAATGGAAATGGCGTATTCACAAGCCATGAAGAGGTAAAAGGGAAATTAGTAAGTATATAGTGGGGGGTGAAATGCAATGAAGGGGAATTTAAGCAAATTAGCTTATGAATATGCTTTTCACTTTGATAACTGCTCCTGCACATTGAAACACATAGTTAAGCATGATAGTAGTGACTATGATTCAAATGACTTGTATTTCTTCAACATTTCTTCTATCTACCCTATTACCTACCCTAACATTTTTTGCTTCACTTTCGTGGGTGAACTTAAGCTAGCAAACCCATTTCTTTCCTTTTTATTTTATGTAATAAACTATCTACTTCTAACCTTATATCTTCCAAGGCCTCAGATTAAACTCATGAGCTCCTTTTATTTCTCTACCTATCTACTAATATGCCAAGATTAAAATGTTTGGTCGGATTTTTATTCTCTAACTATAAAAATGAAATTCAAAGTATTAAATAGTCAATATTAAGTAGTTTGACTATCATGGGTTGTGGCATGTATGACAAGTTGCACACAGGCATTATTTAAGACAATAAAGTAAAGAGTAGTGGCACTTGGACTTGCACACTTTCATGATTTGTTTTTTGTTTGGGGTTCATATTTTTTCATCTTTTGATCTTTTCTTATTTTTCTTGTCCTTTGATATTTCTTTTAGGACATACCCTCTTTACATGTTTTAATTTTAATATGGAAAGCATTTGTAGAAAGCAAAGGTATGTAAAATATTACAAGACTTAACCTCAACCAATTCAAAAATTATGAATCCTATCACTATAGGACTCTAACAGTGGCTCCACATGGGGATGGAATTTCCTAGTGAAATGTCATGAACGCTAAGGACCAATAACCTTTGAATTGTGACTATATATACCTTGTAAACTATCCTTCTATGGTTCTTCTTTATTGATACTTATGACAATGAATCCTCCAAAGTTGAGGGCCTTCTCTTCAGGCTTCAACTTCAAAGGTTTACCCTCCAATCCAATCTACACTCTGCAATGTTATATACAATGATGCAAAGTAAAGTGAACTATTGTGAGTTAGTGGAAAAATAATGCTTCAACATCGTACCATTAACAGGTCCTCCTAGTAGATTTGATCCATCTATGTTTGTCAAGAAAAAGGCATTGATGCCTCTATAGCCATAAATGACATAAGGCCCTTGCCACAAAAAAACAAATTTTCCATGCTTTTGTTTGTCTTCTCTCCTTGAATCCCACTTAAGGACTTTATCTTGTATGTAAAAACCATCTTCTTTAGTCTTTTTATCAAAGACTTTCTGGACCTTTTCCTGGATTACCTGTGATTTCACATATACTTCTTCTCTGGTTTGTTGCAAGTGTATGGTCTGATTTATTCTGCTTTGAATATCATTTGGTTCCACCTATAATTCCCGGATGATCTTCATCACTGGCACTCCTAAGGATGATGGGAAAACTACATCCATCCCATAAACTAGTTGATAGGGTGATGTTTCAATGGACTTCTTAGTAGTCAATCTATCCACCCATAAGGCATTGACTAACTTCTTGTTCCATGTTTTTTTGTCATCTTCCAACAATTTTTTAATAATATTGACCAGGGTGTTGTTGGATGACTCTGCTAGTCCATTTCCTTGAGGGTAATAGGGTATGGAATGGCGAAGGGTGATGTGGTACTTATTACAGAAATCTATCATTCTTTTGTATTTAAAGGTAGCTGCATTATTAGTAATGAGTTTCTGGGTACATCCAAATCTTGATAGGATATTACTCTCTAGGAAGGAGATTGTGACAGTGTCTATGGCTTGCCTAGAAGGTATGGCCTCTATACATTTGGTAAAATAGTCTGTGGCTGTCAGAATCCACTTGTGCTGAGCTCAAGAGGTTGGGTATATTTCTCCAATGAACTCTAACCACCATTGTTGAAATGGAATTTCAGTGGAAATTGGTTTAAGAGGCAAGGGTAAAAGTTTTCTTTTTCCCTCAAATATCTAGCATTGATGATAGGAGGTCACATGTTTCTTAACATCTACAAACAAAGTGGGCTAGTAGCAACCAGCCCTCAGGAATTTTTCAGTAGTAGTCTTCCAGTACAAGTGTCCTCCACAATCCCCTACATGAAACTCTTGCATGATTTTATCAGATTTATTTTTCAAAAAAAAATTCCAAATAATACCACTATTGTCTTTATAAAACAATGAAGTATCTATAATACAATACTTTAATGACTTCATCTTAAAAATTCTAGCTTTAGTTCTTGTCAAACTAGGAGGAGCTTGTAAATTTTGTAATACAAATATAATATCAGCGTACTAGGGTGAATTAGTAAAAGGTTCATTGATCAGTGGATTCACCATCTCTTCCTGATCATAAAGGGTACTAATGAAGTTTATATCAAGGGCCTGACAGTTCGATTTAGCCATGAGTTTGGCTAAACCTTGGCCTTTGATAAGCTTAGTTGGCTTTATCTCTATGTCATATTACAATATTGTGGAAATCCACTTTCCTCTTTTCCATTCAGGCCCATTTTGTGTCAAAATGTCCTTAACTATAGAATTTGGAACATAAGCGATAATGTGAGAATACATAATGTATACTCTGAAGTCTTTCATAGTCTTCACTAAAGCTAATGCTTGTTTTTCCATAATATTGTATTTAAGTGTGGCATCTCTTAAGGATTTACTTAAAAATGCAATGGTTATTCATATTCTTGGTTGTTCTTTTGCAGCAAGACTGCTACAATGGTGTGTTTTGAAGTGAAAGAAAAAAAATATAACATCCTTATTAAAATTAGGACTTATCAAGACTAGAGTTTTGGTTAAGGCTTCCTTGATGGCTTCAAAGGATTGTTTGGCTTCCATTGTCGATTTAAGTGTTGAGTCCTTTCTTAGCATGTTATTTAACTCTCTAATCAGTTCTGCTAGATTTGAAATGAATCTCCTAAGAAAGTTTATCTTGCCTAGAAATGACTATAACTCTCTAATGTTTCTAGGATGGGTAATGGTCAAAATGGCCTCTATTCTAGCAAGATGTATTCTAATGCCATCTTTAGATATGATATGTCACAACAGTTTTCTCTCTTCTAGACCAAAGAATGTTTTATTGGGATTTAAAGAAATCCAAAATTTTCTACATTTGATAAATACTCTTCTCAGGTGGTCTAGGTGTTCATTGTCATATTTAGAGAAGATTGTGATGTCATCCTAGTATACTACAAAGAAATCATGGATTTCCTTGGCAAAAGCTATATCCATAGATCTTTGAAATGTGGCACCTGCATTAACTAATCCAAAGGGCATCTTCAAATACATGAAGGTACCCGAAGGAGTAGTAAAAGCAGTTTTGGCTTGGTCCTTAGGTTGGACTAAGATTTGGTTATACCCAGAGAATCCATCTAACAGTGAAATCGTAGATGAGCCTACTACCCTCTACAGTATATGGTCCATTTTTGGTATAGGATAGTTATCCTTTAGTGAGACCTTGTCTAAAATTATAAAATCTACACAACGTATAATTTCACCTGTCTTTTTCCTAGTTGTAACTAAGTTTGAAATCCAGTCTGATTCTCTAATGGGGAATATTATTTGGGCATCAAACATTATTTTGACTTCCTTTTAAATAGAGGGCATAAGAACTGGTTTTATTCTCCTAAGATTTTGTTTGAAAGGTTTATGATCTTCTTTTAGAGGTATTTTTTTTTTGGATTATGCTGGTGTCATAAGATTTTAGATCTTCATAACTACAGGAAAATACATCCTGGGACTCCTTAAACAGATTGGTGTATTTAACCTTTTCCTGTGGAGGTAAGGCTTTTGATATTTTGATGAGTTTTGGTTTATTCTCAATTCCTATGTTAACCTCTTCTATATTAGTTCCCAAAGGTTCCATCTTGGGTTTCCTAGCTACATCATTAGAGTCAAACAAATATTCTAAAGGTACTAATCCTTTCGGAAAAAAAAATATTTTTCAAATTAAGGATCTCAGGATCATCATGTTGGAAATAATATTGAAGGGGAGTGAATCAATATTATCAGATCAATAATTTTATTTCCCAAACAAATTTATATACGCTACTTCAGTGAAGTGAACTAGCATGTACACTCAACTATGATTAGAGAAACCAACGTATATACAGAGAACTTGTGATTTAGAAAATTAACATGTGTTGATCTTAAATCGGTACATCAGTAACTTATTTGACAGTGCAGTAAAAGAAGAATAAAGCATCACACATAAGCAACACACATGAACACCAAGATTTAAGGTGGAAATCTAATGTGGGTGAAAAGCACCTGCTGTTGTCATCTCTGTCTTCTTTTGATAATAAGAAAATCTATTTACAATATTGTTCTAGTGCAGACTCATACCAATACGTAGGCACCCACCTATAGAAGGCTACAAAATTCTCTCATTTTCCAGCTTCTACTGTAAGGGAGATGCAACCACCTAGCTCTTGTATAGGCCATTTGTTTACTAGTACATAGGCACCAGCCTACAGAAGGCTACGAAGTTCTTTCTTCCTCCAGGGACCATGTTTCATGAATTTTAAGACTAGATACTCCTGGATCACAACACCACAATTTGAAGGCCACATTTCATGAAATTTTCATACTGGACCCATAAAGAACTTTCAAACTTAAATTGCATCAACCAACATTGAGTTAATCTGAACAATCATATCACTGACACCAGAACACTGTGCTGAACCTAGAAACCTGCATCATCATTCAGAACCATCTGTAACCTCAAAAGCCATGCATTAGAGTGTATAAGATACTTGGCTAAACCTAAACTTCATGTATACGCTACTTCTATTAATCAAACCTGCATATACCTTCAAAACTACTACAAGCATAAACTTTTAAGTCAAGTCTGTATCAACCAGCAATATACTGAATACTTATTGTCAACTTACATAGATTTACACAAGCAACGGCAGAGATCACTTCTTCTCACTTATACAATCAATCAATCAAATACCAACCTCCTTATGCATTTAGTTTTACATTCATATCTAAGAAGACTTCATTGATAGATAACAGTCAAACAACAAAATTTAATCAGATAGATTAGTTAGATTTGGAAAAGAATATTTTCTTTTGTACATGCTATTTTGAAGAGTATAACCTACGTGTACAGGTGCTTTTGGAGAGACGAACCAACTTATATATTTGGAAATATCAACTCATAACGTTTTTGCACTTCTGAACTTCAGACAAAACTAGATCATGACATTTAAAGAATAAAACAGGTGTACACAGTTAGATCTAGCCCAACCAATATCATATCATCCAATAATAAGTCACTTTAGGTCTCATGATCCTAATCCAATATTGAATTAAAGGTGCACAAAATATTTTATATCAAATCACAAAATTAGCCCCTGCAACATGCAATGTTCTTTAGATAGAAGTATTCCTTAAAAATCCATACACTTACACACTTGGCCTTATGATCTTCTCCTCCTTATATAGCTTTAGGCCCTTTGTCAATACCTTGGACCAAAACCACTTAGGACCAAGACCATGGGCCAAATACCTAGGGTCAATACCATGGACCAAATACCTCAGACCAATTACCTAGGGTCAATACCATAGACCAAATACCTCAGACCAAAACCTACGTTTTCTAATCATGTACACACTTTTCTTTTTGTGGGAGTGCATGTATACATATATGCTCTTTTTGTTATGTGGAATAGCGTGTATATGTTGTTTTGACTAAGTGGACCAGCATGTATCTACTTTTTCTTTTACCTTCTTTATTTTGATCAGTAGACCTTAGTTTCATCTTCCTGTTCTTCTGTACTATTGCCCTGTAACCTCTGAATATACCTATTGTACTGTAAGTTGCCTTTTACCAAAATTGACTTGACCTATGAGTGAGTTTCCATCAAGGAAAACACTTGTATCATAATGCCAAAATCTCCCCCTTTGGACTTTATGACAACCTTGATGGTGTTGATTTCTGCAAGCTGTAGAAACTGTTAGAGATAACGAGCAACACAAAAATTCTCTCCCCCTTTGAGATCAAGGGCAAAGGGAAAACCAGGATACTCTTCATAGCTGAACAACTAAATATGATCATGCTCCCCCTAGGCACATGCTGAATTCTCTGATTAAATTCCCTCTTTGTGCATGTTTTGATATCATTGTACACACCGCGATGCACTAACTGTCCATGCTCCCCCTGAGCACATGCAGAGTGTGCAGAAATATTTTCCGAAAGAATAACATGATTCTATAACTCAACTATGTGAGTTTGACCTTCCTATCACCAATGACTCATACATACATCAATCTCCCAATCAAGTGGGGATATACCAAATTTGACTCATCCACCCAACCAAGTGGGGATATAACAATTGTTTATACCTGACAGAAATACAATAAATATTACATTATCCATCCCATGCAAAGTGGGGATACACATTACATCATTTTTCCAATAGGACTCATTCAAATGTATGAGAAGTCATATCACACCCTAGACTTTTACATGACTTAAGCAACAAATGGTATAAATATTTGAAGCCATAGCTAGACTCAGCAACCATAATTCCAATAATGTAGAATGCGTGTGAAGGCTAATGCTCCCCCCTGAACATGTGCTACCTATGCATTGTTAACAAGTCATTAATCAAGGCATCTTTATCAGTTAGATAAAAATTAGAGCTAAGACTGCATCCTTTTACCATTGGAGTACATACTGGTTTAGAATCTTCCATTCTGTACTTTTTAAAGATCTTCTTGAGATCTTTTGTTTGTGAGATAAACATACCATATTTTGTTTGTTGAACTCATAGACCAAGAAAATAAGTAAGTTCACCAAGTAATGATATTTCAAATTCTTGTTGCATTACTGAAGCAAAATTCCGACTCATGGATTCTTCATTGCTACCAAAAATGATATCATCAACATAAACAACAATAATTATCAATTTATCATTTTCAATCTTTGTACATAAATTTCTATTTGCAGAACTTTTTGTAAAGCCTTTTTGTTGTAGATATTTTTGAAGGTGGTAATACCAAGCCCTTGGAGCCTGTTTCAGACCATAGAGGGCCTTTCTGAGTCTGTATACAAGTTTTGCATCATTTCCAAGAATGAATCCTTCTAGCTATTCAATATAAACTTCTTCTAAATCTCCATTAAGAAAGGCTAATTTTACATCCATTTGATATACTTTGAATTTTTGAAAACTAGAAAGAAAAAGAAACATCCTTATGGCTTCAAGTTTGGCAACAGTTGCAAAATTTTCTTCAAAATCTATACCTTCTTGTTGGGCATACCCTTTGCAAACAAGTATTGCCTTGTTTCTAATAACTTCTCCATTTTCATTTAGTTTATTATTAAATATCCATTTTGTTCCTATAATATTTTTATCATCAAGTCTAGGAACTAACTCCCAGGTATCATTCTTTTCAATTTGATCTAATTCTTCATCCATGGCCTTGACCCAACATTCATCTTTGTAGGCTTCATTTACACTCTGAGGTTCTATGGAGGACAATAATGCTAGATAACTTGAGGTTCCTGTAAGAGTTCTTCTTGTCTGTACTCTAGACCCATCTTCTCCTAGAATTTTAGATTCTAGATGATTTTTCTGAACATACCTGGATGTAGTCTTTTGCCTATCTACTGTATCTTCTTTTGGTGCTTCACTGGTTTATTCTTCAATATCATTTTTATTTGGTGTGGGAAAGTAATCCCCATCTTCCTCGTTGTCATATTCCGCTATTAATTTCATCTGTTCTAGATTTTTGCATGCTTCATCAACTACAACACCAATGCTTTCAACAATTTTCTGAAGTCTTTTATTATAAAATTTGTATCCTTTACCTCTAAAAGAATACCTTTGTTTGCTCTGGGTTCAAATTTACCAAGTTTTTCATCATTCCTTCTGATAAAACATTTTCTTCCAAAAAATTTAAAGTATTTTACAGTAGGAGGTTTACCATACCAAAGTTGATGTGGAGTTTGAGTGCTATTTACCCGAACATTTGCTTTGTTGAGAAGAGTCACAGCAACAAATGCAGCTTAACCCCAAAAGGTTACAGGAGTTCCAGATTCATCTAGCATAGCTTGATCCATTTGTTGAACTGTTCTATTCATCCTTTCTACCACACCATTTTGCTGAGGAGTTCTTGCGGTGGATAATTTCTTTTTTATTCCATGTTGCTCAAAAATGTCAAAGAATTCACCTGATATGAATTCTCCCCTTGATCTGTTTTGAGACATTTGATTTTTTGATCTGATTCATTTTCAACCAAAGCTTGGAACAATTTAAACTATTCAAATGCTTCATCTTTATGCTTTAGAAGACCTATCCAACACTTCTGGAAAAATCATTAATAAACAAAATAAAGTATTCTTCTCCACGAGGTGATTTTTTCCTTTTGGTCCACATAAATCAGTATGGATAAGTTCAAGAGGCTTACTTGTTGACCCTTCCTTTTCAATGAAGTGAACTCTAGTTTACTTACAGATTTGACATGATTTGCATATGGTATTTTCTGGGATGCTGATATCTGGAAGATCACGAATTGCCTTGAGCCTGCATGCTTTTCTTATTTGAAAAAAGCTTAGATGCCCCAATTTTCTATGCGATAGTCAATTTTCATCTCTTTTTCTCAGATAAAATTGTTGTTATCATCTTTTGAGTATGTATAAGTTGTTTGGAGTTCTTGTACCTTTGATCACGGTCTTTCCTATATCAAGCTCACGAACAGCAGATCTGTTTGATCGAAACACCACTTCATTTCCTTGATCACACATTTGACTTACACTCAATAGATTATGCTTTAAACCATCTACATACATAACATTTCCATCTTTAACTTTTTATTGCATGAAAACATAACCTTTAACTATAATGACAGCTGGAGGGTCATTTCCAAATTAGACATTCTTTTCTTTTTTCTAAAGTATTATATGAGTGAAGTTTCTCTTTATCACCTGTCATGTGTTTGAAGCATCCATTGTCGATGTAGCACTGATTTTCTTGTCCTTTTACATACAAGGCTATACCACATCTTTCTGATTGAGATTCCTTCCTTCTCCATATCTTGGGATTTGATGGATTTGCTCCTTTTGAAGTGTTCACCAAAATTTTCTCCTGCACTCAAATTCTTCATGACCAAAGAAATTACAAATCGAGCATTCTATTTCATTTTCAAGAGGAGAAAATTTATTATAGGAACTTTTGTTGATTCCTGTTACACTCCTTTGATTTCGTGCTTCTCTAGACATGATGGTTTTGTAAGAAACATATTGAGTAGCCTTGTGCCCATTGTTATGACATGAAAAACATTTCCCATGAAAGAAGTTTTTGTGACCATTGAATCTTTTGACATTATTTACCTGTTGGTTATGGCTTCTATTGATATTCATCCTTGGAGTAAATTGAGTATGATTTACCTGATAATGGGTTTTAGGCCTTTTCTGACGATTGACATACTATTCACTGGTCTTTGCTTTATCAAGATAGCTTCTGGTGAAGGTTGATGGCCTCAATGATTGAGATGATTCTTGATAATTTCATTTAAAGTTTCTGATCCTTTAGCAAATCTAAGATTGAGAGATTTTGTCTTCGCAAGATCTTTTCTTAGACGCACAATTTGACATTCTAGATTTCAATTGTGTTTTTCTGTTATGAAACTAGCTCAGAAAAAGATAGAAAATATAGATGAATGCCTTTGAATTCAGCCTTTTCGAGGGGGAAACCTCCTTTACATTACACAAATGAACAATTCTTCGATGATACAAATGACAAGACCTCCTTTCTATATATAGGAGTGTTACACAAAAAATTGTCACCATGACTACTTGCAGTCAGTGTGAGTTTATCACCACTCATATTGTCCTCCTTTGCAAGTCTCAAATCTCAGCTCTTCATGTCAAGCTTTAAAAATGAGAGAAAGTCCTTGAAAATCAATAAAGCTCTGGTTCTGCACTTTCTTACTATTACCTGCGGTCTCGCACCCCTTGGTCATGTTACCTGCGGCTCTGCCCACTTTGCCTCTAAAGGAGTGGGTGCGGACCCCTATGAAAGTCAAAAAGGCGCAATTTTATGCTTAAAAACTCACTTGTGGTTAATTTTGGATGCTTCTAGAAGGAATCTTGATGTGGATGGTTCGCTCCTAGGTGGTTCATGCATCCCATAACTAAAGGAGCTAATCCCTTGATGAGAGGAGCTTATCCCTTTGAAGGAGGGATTTATCCCTTTGAAGGTGGACCTAGTAACTTCCCTCCATTGCACTATAAATTAAGGCACTGGGCTGGCTGCTAGAGAGGTTAGAAGCTGAACATTTTTGAGGGTAAATGCTGTTGGAATTGAGACTTCCTAGTTAAGCTTGAGAGGAGAGATTACATACCTTTTGGCTTCTTCGGGAAGAGAGTGAAACTTGTCAAAGTAGAGGAGATTCTTGCTGGACCCTCGGAGGAGCTTGTACAGCATCAAGGCACCAAGGTTGTAAAGTTCTTCTTTGATTAAAGTTAATACAATCAGATTCACTTTTTCTCAATAAATTGTCTTATATGATTTATTTCATGAATTCCTTGATCATCATGATAAATATGTTTTATTATATTGGCTTTTCAGATGATATTTGATGTGTGTGCCTATTTGTGTTTGCAGATTCTTTATAAGGGGGCTCATTTGGATCAACAGAGTGTGGCTTCCACAAACTAGCACTAGACCCGAGGTAGGCCTAAAACATTTGTTTGCCTTTATTTATAAATTTCATATTTAGAGAAAGATAGAATTTGTTTGGTTTGCTTGTTGCTAGATATCATTAGATACTAGGGAGGTCGGTCTTGTCCGCAAGAATGACTTATCTGGCCGACAAAATGGTGACTCAGCTCAGGAACTTGAATTTTTGATTTTTTCCTTTGCTTTTACTTTGACTTGAGAAAATGTTTCTTTGTCTCTGGTTTTTGCTTGTTGTGTGGGATTGGGTAGGTTCAGTAGATCTTGGATTATTTTTTATTTTTCGTGCTTTTGGAAGAGGACCACACCCTCTGCTTGTAACACAGTGCGAACATCCCCACACTTTTTCTTTACATACAAAGCGGTACCGCACCTGGGTATACTGGGAGCCTGCAGACCTTGTCAAAATTTTGAAAAACTTGAAATCTTCTCATTCAGTCAGTTTAGGATTTGTTTATGTGTTTTTATCCTCTACCCATATCTGCACGTGACTTGTCAGAAACGTTTCGTAGGTTAATTCCATTGGCATTTAGGTTTTAGGTGAAATTCCTAGAAGCTTTGTGTGCCAAGCTTGATTTTCATTTGGTCTTTGTAGTAACTCAGAGCTTAGAAGCCTTAGAAACCTTAGATCACCCTGGTTTTTGTTGGCCTTCTTATGAGTCTGACCGTTTTGTAAAATCTACCTTTGTTGAGGAATCCATCTTGTTTTTCTCTTTGCGAAACTTCGAAAGAACTTGTGTTGAAATTTTTGGATTTCATTTTTAGAAAAGAAAACAAAAGCTGGTTGTTTGTTGATTAATTTGTGATTTGTGACAAATTAGTCCTTAGTTTGCTCATAAATAAGTAAAACATCCTTGAAAAGAAATCATGTAAGCTTTTACTTCAATTAGCTGTTTAGAATTTATAGATCTCAAGATTAGATTTTTCAATAGTTTTGAGTGTTTATAAAAATTTAAAAAAAAATCTCTTTTGAAAAAGTTTGTTTTTGTAGTATTTGAGTGTTTGAAAGAAAAGGGAAATTTTTGTGAGCATAACTAGTTGTCTCGTTTTTGAGTTCATTGGAAAAGAAAAAGTTCTTCTTTTTATTTGTTTGTTAAGGAAAGATTTGTTTTTCAAGCATTTGAATTCTCAACTCTTTCTTTAGCTAGAAATTCATTGAAGAAAAAGGATTGTTTTCATCTTAAGTGCATTTTTAGTGATTTGGAGTCGAGTCTTCACACCATAAATTTTCTTCTCTGCACCTTTTGACTTAAGAAAAAACCAATAAAAATAAGGCTTAAAGTAAACTCTATCTAGTAATCTTTTTATTTCTAGGGCTCTTTATCACCAACATAGCTTAGGCTAGTATCTTGGAGTAGGGAGTAATTAACTCTCCAAGATAGTAAAACAAACAAGTAGCTGTATCTTGCGGTAGGAGATAAATTCCAATTGTTACATCTATGCTATGGGAAGCTCCTCTTATAGGAGTCAAGCATGAAATCGTGTCCGAACCAGTGGGGTAATCAATCCTTCCTCATTGGGAACGATACAAGATATACACGTATTAAAAATAGTAAACCTCAGATTAACCATTGTCGAGGAGCCTGGGGTCACTTGTTGGTAAAACTTGGATTATGTCAAGGAGCCTTCAAGGGGTTTGAGCTTGCTACTCTGCCCTTGCGTGTGTATCGAATCACAGACTATTCCCCCAGGTATATTTGTTTCTGTTGGTAACCATAGTGACCATATTCTATAGCATTCTTTCCTAAGGTGACGGTGGAGGGAAGATCCCACTGTACCTGGAGCAGACATCGGCTAGACTCACTTGGATTTTTTGGGGGGTTCTCTTCACTCGAGACAGTTTAGTGGAGAAACTTGTGCTAGTCTATTCATTCAGCAGGTTTCCAGGGTAACTATTCCAACCGCCATTTCTGTATTGAATTCTGCGACGTTGGATTTCATCACCAACTAGTGTTTTCGGTACGGAAAGTTATTGTTTGTTCGTGGTTTGACCTCCTAGATTCTTTAGGCGTGTGATTAAAAATTGTTTGGTTTTTTAGAGACTTTAGGTGGTTTTCATTGAGATTTTTCTTTGTTTGCGTGTGAAGTAGTTAAAATATTTAATCATGGCTGAATTATTGAGGAAGTCCCGTAGAATTCGGGGCCAACCTCCTGAGTTTTCACCGAGCTAGCTTGAAGGGCTACGAGCCCTTGTAACTCCTAGTGACAGTAGAGTTGGGTCACCTGAAGAAGGAGAGTCTTCTTTAGTTATACATCCTGATTATCAAGTGGAAGCACCAAAGTATATTTTAGAACCTGTTTATTTTTCTGAAGTTACTGGTAGTTTGTCTTATATTAGTGAATTAGCAGAGGAACCTGGATATCTGAACCTGAAACTGAACCTGCTACTACTCCAACATCAGGATTTGCCTCTCCATCTTCTAGTGGTCCTGGTTCACCTAGGGTAGAAAGAGTCATTACCCAAAATCTTCCTTCTGGACTTATTGCTATTGAAGAACTTGTTGCTCCGGAAGAAGGTATACCTATCCCTGAAAAGCAACCAACTATAGAACTTAGGGAACGTGAATCAATCTTTTACAGTCCACCTAGGAGGGACGCTTGGTATGTTTCATTGACCAATTTTTTGGAAAACCTGGGACTAAGTTTTTCACTACTTCACATTCCTTTTCATCCAACACCTAGGGGTTATTATCCTCCTTTGAATATGTCGAGACAGTCATCCATGTTTTCTCAATCTCCAGAAACCTTTTTATATGGCGGTCCCTCTGTTCCTTCTGGGTATCAGTCACTTACTGGTACTTTTTCGGGAGCATCTCCTCAACCTATTGAAAAAGGGTTATTAAATGGTAATAACAGAACTAAGCCATTGAGTGTAGAAGATATTCTTATGATGTCAAGTACCATTCCAAATCCGCAACCTCAAGGTGGCCAGTTACCACCTAGGGGGTAGCCTCAAGGTCCTCAATTATCGCCTGGGGGGCAACCTCAAGGTACCCAATTACCGCCTAGGGGGAAACCTCAAGGATAGTACATACCTATGGGATAGTACATTCCTCAAGGTCAACCCCAGACTCAGTATGTACCTCAAGGTCAACCCCAGTATTAGTACGTGCCTCAAGGTTATCAACCTCAAGGTCAGTACCCAACCCAAGGTTTCCAACCACCTTCCGGTCAATCATTTGTCCAAGGAGCTGGAAATGTACTTTGAATTATCAACCCTACCCTCAACCCGGTTATGGTCCTCAATATGCTCAACCTGCTATGGGTCCGTACCCCGGAATGAACTTAGTGTGGGATCCATCTCAATCTCAACAGATATTGCAACGAAATGTGCAGTAGTCATCTCAATCTGGACAACCCTTAGTTTCTGGTTCAACCCAACAACCTGTCCAACCTACTATTCAAACTTCTGCACCTTCTGTAGTTTCTCAGCCTGGGCCTAGTTTGCCTCGAACTCCGCCTCAAACGACTGCTGTAATTGCTGCAACATCTATTCCTTCTACCCCACCTACTTCTGGAGTATCGACATCTCTGGTTTTCATAGTTCCTATATCAGTGCCTCAAGTATCTTTACCTCAGTCTGGACCTACAATTCAAACTTCGGTCAAACTTCTTGTAGGACAACCTGGTCCAAGTACGGTTATCACAAGTCAACCTCAATTTACTTATTAACTGTACCAGGGACAATACCAATTCGGTCCTACTGTGCAGAACCCTGTCTATCAGTATCAACCGTACCTTGGATATACATATCAACAACCTCAACAACCCCAGTACGGTCCGGTTAATCCTGGTTTTCTGGGAGGATATAATATCCCAAATGTAATTCCAATTCCTAGTTATCCGGGATATCCTCCTCTTGGGGCTGGTCTCATGACCCAGGGTTTCAGGGACCCTTGTCATCAGTTACCATTCATTGCAACTTTGGACTTGCCTGATTTGTTGTGCCTTACGAACGATCCAATTAATTATTTTCCGTTTTGGCCGCCAATGCCAAATAAGTTGCCTAGTGATATTCCTAAGTTTGAAGGTAAATCAGGAGAGGACCCGTCAAACCATGTGATGACTTATCACCTCTGGTGTGCGTCTAACTCCATTTTAGATGATTTAATTCATTTACGGCTTTTTCAACGCACTCTAATTGGTTTTATGGCCAAGTGGTACATTGAGTTACCACGAGCGAATTTTTATAATTTTAGTCAATTAGCTACTTCGTTTTTAACTCATTTTCAGTTGCCATTCAGATATGACAATGGCACGAAATTATTAACTTCATTAAAACAGTCAATGTCCACTTACATTTCATATCACATTAATGAATGGATACCCTGACGGTGTTTAGTGAAAGTTTTTATCTCGGATCAAATCTTAGCAGAATGGTTTGTCAAATATTTATTACCAAAAATCACTGAGGATGTAGCTAAGGTAGGAGTTCTTACTGAAGAGCAAGTAATTGCTCAAGCTCAGTACCTTGACCTAGTTTATACGTAGTTAGGTACATTACACGAGAAAATTCTCGACCTTCCTAAACAAAATCAAATAACTGCAGCTACTTTAGGGTCTCATGCCGTTGATGGTACGATTGGTATGGTTAATACCAAAAGTAAGAAGAAATCTTCCAAGAATTCTTCTCCTTTGATAACTTTACCAGATTCCCTGAAAGGAGATTCTTTCGTGGAAATTTCTACCGATATTCATGTTGTATAGTCATCTACAACCAAATCAAAATCCGGCGGCAAAAAGAAAGGGAAGAAGAAAAATAAAACAGATAAAAATTCGAAAGAGAAACTAGAAAAAATGGAATCTACTGATGAGAAACGCACTTCTCGATATCCTTGTCTCATTTGTGACAAAGAGAATTTTACAAGAGACTGCCCTCATCGCACTGAGGTTGCGAAAATCATCAAAGGTTCCCAAACGCCTGCTGTTTTGAAGGATCCTTTTCCTAGTCAAGACAGTAAGATGATAGGGTCTTCCTCAAATGCCTCAAGAGAATCCATAATGATGATGTTCCATGTTAGGATTGCAACACGATCGTAAGATTATGGAAGTAAAAGTCCTGTTGGTGGTAAGGAAGTAGAATCTTCTAATTCGAACCCATCAACTTCAACTCTTGGTTCCGATCCACTATAGATCAAGAAACCTAACCCAGAATTAGTAATCAAACTGCCCGCCAAGGGTATACTTCGAAAGTTAGCTTTCAATCCACATGCGAGAGCTGCTTAGAACTATAACATTGTTGAAGATTTGGCTATTTCACCTTCAGCAATGTCAGCTTTGGAGGTGCTGCAATCATGTCCAGCACAACGTAAATTGCTATTGTCGGCTATAGGAGCTGTTGATATTCAGGCCTCGAACCTTATAATTTTCGATCTAGAAAATAGTACACCTCACTTACCTCATCAAATGGCTTTCCAGATTCCAGTGTTAGTCAAAAACAGACCTTGCTATAGGACTGAGATCGATGAGGGAGGCTCAACATGTATTATGTCGATCCAGTGTTGGAGATCGCTTGGTTCTCCTACACTTAATCAATCCCCGATGATTTTGAAGGCCTTTGATGGCCGTGAGTTCCATCCTTTTGGCATTCTACAGGATTTACTTATAGGGGTTGAAGGAAAAATTGTTAATCTAGATGTGGAGGTGGTTGATGCCCCTCTAGATTACAACCTTCTCTTGGGTCGTAGTTGGTCTTATACTATGACAACTGTTGCTTCATCAGTCTTTCGGATTATAAAGTTCCCTCATAATGGAAAGATCGTAACTATACACTAGCTAACTTACTTTTCATTCGACCCAACCTCTTCTGAAAGTATCCAGTATGTCGGCAAAACAACTATCCCTCATAAGGATGTTGGAGTAGGACTAGTTAAAGATTCTAGTTTACTAGGAAATTTTTCCTTTCCTCCTCCCAATGTATCAACTTCTACTGCAACAATTCATATGATTTTATCAGACACTATTGTTTATGATGATCCTTGGATCGTACCTTCCGAATCTGAGATAGATTCATTTGGCGATGCTATGCCTTTGAGTCCATATGAAATTGAGTATCAGGCCGTACAACCGTTTTCCGACCCTTCTTCAACCGAAATTGACTTAATGAATGTGGTCCATGAAGAATCACTTTCAACATCAAACTCAGATTCAATAACGTTTTCCGAACTTGTTCACACTGATGAGCAAATTCGTGAAATCCTGTGTGTTGATGATTTACCATGGGAAGATTTTCATCATAGATCTTCATTTCTACTGAGATTGATCACTTTGAAAATGATTTTTCATCTATTTTTATGACTGATTATGCCAAGGAACCTCAGAATCCAATGAAAAATCCTGATTCTGAGTTAAATTTGGGAAATATTTCTCAAACTATTCCTATAGACATTTCGGTTAAGCCTGGGATTGTTGAAAACATTCATATAGGTGCCTCTTGTACGGAAGATGAAATTCAAACATATAAGGCCCTATTTCAAGAATTTTGTGACGTGTTTGCCTGGTCATATCAGGAAATGCCAGGAATTGACCCAGCAATTGTTATTCATGAAATCAAAACTTACCTGGATGCTAAACCCGTCCGACAACATTTGCGTCAGATCCACCCATGAAAAGTTGTTGCTATTAAAGCAGAAGTTGAAAAATTACTTAAAGCAGGTTTCATTTATCCAATTCCCTTAACAGATTGGGTATCGAATATTGTTCCCATTAACAAAAAGCAAGGAACAATAAGAATATGTATCGATTATAGGGATATTAATCGAGCCTGTCCAAAAGACAATTACCCAACTCCCTGTATCGATCAAATCATTGATTATTGTGCTCGCAGTGAAATATTCTCCTTCATGGATGGTTTTTCCAGATACAATCAAATAAATATTCTCCCTGCAGATCAACCAAAAATGACTTTCATTTGTCCATGGGGGACATTTGCTTATTGCAAATTACCTTTTGGGCTCAAGGACGTTGGGGAAACTTTTCAAAGAGCCATGTCTTACGCGTTTCATGACATCAAGCACATTGTGCAACCCTATCTCGATGATTTACCTGCTCATTCATTACATCGATCTGATCATCTCATCCATTTACGCGCAATCTTTATGAGGTGTAGGCATTATTGAATTAGGTTGAATCCACACAAGTGTGTTTTCTGTATAGAAACGGGTCGGTTACTGGGGTTTTCTGTTTCGAAAGCTAGCATTCGCGTCGATCCCTCGAAGGTTGAAGCTATTGTCAAATTGCCTCCTCCTTCGAGTCTCCGCCAACTCCAAAGTTTGCAAGGGAAAGAAAACTTTTTACATTGATTCATTCCTAACAATGCTGAGATCACAAAGGGTTTTACCAGGTTGTTGAAATAGAATACTCCATTCTTTTGGGATGAGATAGCTGACAAATATTTTGATGCACTAAAACACGCGTTGACCCATGCACTGTTACTGCATCCTCCCAACTACAACGAGGACTACTTCTTATATCTCGCTGCCTCTCATTCCACCATCAGAATGGTGCTAGTTTAGGAAGATGAATTCGGTAGTGAACATGTGATATATTACC
Source organism: Pinus tabuliformis (assembly GCA_031772625.1). Classification (NCBI taxonomy): domain Eukaryota; kingdom Viridiplantae; phylum Streptophyta; class Pinopsida; order Pinales; family Pinaceae; genus Pinus; species Pinus tabuliformis. The sequence goes on along the minus strand of CM062812.1, from coordinate 635,307,539 downwards.
TTAGTCGAACCTTAAATCCAACTGAGCTAAAATATTCACATGTGGAGAAAATGGCATTGGCAGTTGTTCAAGTTGTCCAACGTTTCCGTCATTACATTTTACTATGCAAAACTATAGTAATTTCCGATTGCAACCCTATGATCTATATTTTGACCAAACAATTGCTAGGGGGAAAGTCCTCCAAATGGATTGTGATCTTGTAGGAGTTTGACTTGGAATTTGAAAAATATAAGTCAAAGAAATCTTTAGTTTTTGCGGAGTTAATCTGTGACTTCCCGCGTGCTGACACTGAAACTGTGGCGAAAGAGCCCATTGCGGATGAATCCTTGTTTCTAATTAGAACTTTAGATCCATGGTATGGGGATATCATAGTTTATCTCCAAACCCAATCCTTTCGGCCATGAATTTCAAGATCAGAGCATCGAAAAATACGATTCCAGTCCCAATAATACAAAACTATTGGAGATACACTTTATTGTCACTGGGTAGACTCTATTTTCCAATGTTGTTTAATTCACGAGGAAGTTGAAAGGGTTCTAAAGGACTGTCACTCTGGAGCGTGTGGCGGTCATATGTCTGGGTTTTCCACAGCCCAAAAGATATTGCGCGCTGGTTATTTTTGGCCGTCTTTGTTTAAAGATTGTATTAACGTGGTTCGAAAATGCCATAACTTCCAAATTTTTGATTGAAAGATGCGTGCTCTACCTGCTCCTCTCCACCCTATAATTGTCGCCGGTCCTTTTGTGAAATGGGGTATCGATTTTATTACATGTAACCCTCACTTAGCCAGGGGGCATGCATATATCATCCTTGCGGTAGACTATTTTACCAAGTGGGCTGAGGCAATGCCTACATTTGAGGCTGATGGCAAAATTTCTGCGATTTTCATGTTCAATCATATAATTGCTAGGTTTGGTGTTCCACAAGTGATTATCACTAATCATGGGTGCCATTTTCGAAACATTATGATGACTGAACTAACAGACCAACTTGGCCTGCGTCATGATAGTTCAACTCCATATTATCCACAGGCTAATGGTCTGGTTGAAGCCATCAACAAAGTTCTAGTCATCATGATCCGATGAATCATTGGGATTCATAGGTCGAATTGGCATAGCATGCCATTTCCAGCGCTTTGGGCGTATCGAACCTTAGTAAAAACATCAACCGGTTTCACTCCTTTCCAACTAGTTTACAGTTTGGAAGCTGTGTTACCCATTGAAAGCGAAATCCCATCATTGCAAATGGCCATAGAGTTACTTCCAGCCACTTCCGAAGACGAAAAACGTTTGTTGTACTTGGCTCAGCTAGATGAGAATCGACGTGATGCTGCACTAGAAATCGAAGCTCATGCCAAACGTATTAAAGCTCAGTATGATTGAAATGTTATGCTTCGTAATTTTTCGGAAGGAGACCTAGTCTTACTGTACAATCAAGCAAATGATAAATTAGGCACTGGAAAATTCATACCCATGTGGCATGGTCCTTATATTGTCAAGCGAAAGCTGGCAAAAGGGGCCTATGAATTGGTAGACTTTGATGGGGTCTCTTTAGGTAAGCCCAGAAATGGTCTTTACTTGAAGATATATTATGCTTAAATTTGGGTGTGGAGATTTTAGTTAGGTTAGTTTTGTTTCTAGCTTGTGTGTTTTAGATTAAAAAGTGTGCTTAGCTTAGAGAGTGTTTTTATGATTATTCCTGCTTATCTTGATCTTACTCTTGATATTGCAGATGTCAACGTCTCTCCAAACCTACATTGGTTTTGCTGATGGTGTTTGTCGTAATACACGGAACATTTCTTCCGCAACTTGGGTTATCTATTCGCCCTCTGATGAGTTGGTATCTATGCATGGGGTAAGCCTCAATCAAACAATGAACAACATTGCAGAGTATAGTGCAGTGATTGAGTTATTATCTAAATCCATCTCATTTGTGATTCAGAGTTTGATTGTGAGGTTAGATTCTAAACTCGTTGTATTATAGCTTAATAGAATATATGCCATTAGAAATCCAATGTTATTGAGGTTATTTTTGAGAGTTCGTCTCTTGGAACGTGAATTTGACTATATTGAATATCAGCATATTCCAAGATATTTAAATAAATTAGCAGATGCAATTGCTTCTCGAATGTTAAGTAGACATTTGCAATAATCATACAAGTATATTTAAAAACATTCCATAATATGTTTTATAAGGTAAGCCGGTAATAGTGATATAGCATAGCATAGAAGTGTGTCAAATATACATCGTCTTCGATCATAGGTTGAAAAACACCTTATGATCGGAAAAAATGATAGTACAAAAAGAAAAAAATGTCATATGAGTCTACAACAGGCGATCATCCTATCACTGGTGATGATCATGATAATAAACCACTGTACGGGCCACCCTACAAAGGAACCTCCTAAAAGGTCCCGGGACCCCAATCACATAACGCTATAACCTAAGAGGAATGTCATCTATGCTGGTCTCTGGAATGTCTGCTGTCAAACGCTCTAGATGGTTTTCCAATTTGGCCAGGGTCTCTGTAGATTTGTCCTGTGGGGTTGGTGTTGCTGCAACTGGTTGTTTCCTCTCATAGGGCCGCAGAATGGCTGGTTGCCATGGACCTACATCTGCATTTGAAACTTTTTACTATCAATTTTGGGACGATTTAAAAACAAAAAAATAAATAAATTAGAAAATGTTGAAAATGATTTTACCTGAGTCATCCCATTGCTCTCCTGGTGGAAGAGCCATGTCTGGGTCACTACGATAATCCATCCCAGCATAAGGAAAATCCTGAATAGCAAAAACTTGGTTCTCCAACCAATGAAAATACTCAGGAGGAAATCGAACAACTTCTGTTCCCTCCTCAGGATGACGGGCCATAACTGCAACCCAACGCATCAGTTTGGGCTCTTGAGGAAGTCCAACTCCAAGGGAAAGATGCTATGGGACCAAAATTGGGACCCTCTCTAGACCAAAGCTCACAACTAAAGCATCGTATCCAAAGTTCTTTACTTTTCCGTTCTTTGCTCTAGTCAGTTGGCCTTTTACATTAGCCAACATAGCTTCGCACTAGTTGAAGTTGGTGCCTCGAAAGTAGTCTACTACCCTCCGCATTTGGGATCCAGTGGCCACATGTAGTGCTGTGCTTCCGCAGGGCCTGGTAACAGTGAATGCAATCACTTTGAGTTCAGGATGGGAGATGGTTTTGATATCAATCCCTTTGTCTCTAGTTTGGTCGTTACGAAACTCTAGCTGGAGGCAATCGACAGACTGGCCACCTGGCCTAGTGCCAAATAGAGTGAAATGTTCACCTCTCCTAGGCAAACCAGTAAAAAAGTAAATGTCTTCCAGCTCCATTTCGAGCTGGTGGCCACCAATAAAGAAACATTGTTCCTGTACACTCCACCTGTGTACCAGCCACTGCAAAAAATCCACTTGGCCCTCATGCCTGCTATGGCCCAGAATTTGAATAAACCACATGCCTTCAATGCATCAATTGAAGTTTGATGATTAATCGTGGCAAGATCCACATCCTCGTGCTCCCGTTCCCACCAGTCAAGCATGATGTATACCCTACATTCAATAAAAATGTGGATTAGAATATTTAAAATCAAAATTTTTGGGTGGAATTTGAAAAATTTAAGTTTGAAAACCTTTGCTGCGGGAACCGCACCATTTATGTTAGAGATAGTGCATAGGTCCGCACTTTGCCTTAACGGCAGGTGTAGGCCCCTGAATTTTTTCCTTTTACGAAAAAGTTGGGGTCCGCAGGTTTCCTATTCAATGCCTACGGACCTGCGCGCATGGGTTTTTAACCTAAAAATTTCCTAAAATGAAAACAAAACCCTAAAAAACAAATTTCAAATGGATGAAATGAAAGAGTAAGATGATGTGGATTACCTGGAGGTGACGGTGTTCGATTCCAACAGACGGATTTTCCGCAATCTTCACGGGAAGTTTCTGACCAAAAGCTCTCTTTCCTCACTCTAAAGTCAAACGGTAAAAATGAATTTACGAAAGCCATTTTTATAAGCTTTTTTGAATAAATGAATTTTTAATTTGTTTATTTTTCACTTTAAAGAGGTAAATTTGAAGCATTTTTATCTATTTTAAACATGTATGAGTAATGTTTGAGTTTTTGTGCAGGATAATGGATTTTTCAGGCCAAATTGGTCATTTTTGACAAAAGACATTAGAGTCACCTTTAAGCTCTTTTCTGACTCCTAAAATATGAAAAGATTGTCGAGTTTTTTCTTTTAAGCTCGTTAAAACAGAATTAAAAAGACGGTCCACTTACAACCCTTTTATGACCGTAAAAACATGAAAAGATTGCTAGATTTTTTTCGTTTCAAATTCGATATTGGTTATAAAATGACGTGTCGTTGATTGCTTTTTTACTTTTTTCGGATCAGAGACACTAATTGTGAAAAGTACTCCTTGGTCATAATGATCAAGCGGTTCTCTCAAATATTATTTTATACTTTTTTCGGGCTTGGGAGACACAAATTTACGAAAAGGGACAACCATGGAGTTTTCTTAATTTTTTCCAGACTCTCTAAAATTGAAAAACACCGAGTTTCTCCTATACTGGACTCATTAAAACTTAATAGTAAAGGACATGTTCAATTACAAACAGGAACGGACCACTCCTTCTTAAGGTTTAAATTTAAACTAAGTTGGACACATCCGAAGGATGAGCTTATAATCAGGAAAATGTTATCCTCCTTAAGCTTGTCAAAAATAAAGGGGTACTTGCCAGAAATGGTGGGGGAAAAGAGAGAAAAATGAACCTGTTTGTCATACTTTGTGTCTCGGAAAAACATTTAACCACTCCTGAACATGACACTTTTTATTCACTTGGGTTGGGAAATCCTTTGCCTAATAGTTGATCAAACCATATTGAAAGTCTTCAGCCGGTTTCTGGGTATTAAATTTGGGTCAATTGTCACCAAACCATCTGCTGTGTCGTTACGTGTTCAAGAGGTCAGTGCAAATAAATCATTCATCTACAAAATATATGTCATCCATCTTGACCATCCCTGAGTTAGTCCTTGCAACTATATTTCTTCAAACTTGATCTATGATTTCGTGTTGTGGTCTTGCCTACGACGGATCACTTTCTATCGACTTCAACTCATTATCTAGAAATATGATCTAGAAATCATCAGTACCTTGGAATCTGCATGCCTCAATGGCAGGTTTCTCACCTTTGATGACAGGTTGCATCATTGAACTTCGATCAAAGGATTCCATGACATGTTCGACATCAACACATCTATTCGCATTTCATGGATTGTACTGAGTACTTTGAGATCCATTGACATTACTGGTGGTTTCTCTCACACTTGTTAACAATTTACATCATTGACTGGTAATCAAGTGGTTTCTACCATGTTTGACTTCGAAACATTCATTCACATGGATAGAATTGTACTATTTCGGGAAGTAGAAATCAAGAGATCTAGTTTCCACCATCCAGGCTGCAAGGAATTTTGTATTCATTATACAATGGACTATTCATAAACAGATGGTTTCATCCATACTATTTCTACATGTGTCTATACTTGTGATGTATTGCAAGATCATTCCTATATCAGAGAAGTTTAGTAAGTTTTCTAGTCAGTTTTGATCTGAGTATGGGAATGCCTGCCTCAGCGATGATATGATCTCGTATATATATTTTGTATTGAATGTTTTTATAGGTTCCAACCAGGCTCTCCACAATATGATCCTCGAACTGATAAAGTACATCACTCTTCTTAGATGATAAATGAAATCCTCATCTACTATAGACTTCACACTTTAGGGGGAAATCTGTTACACAAAATATTGTCACCATGACTATTTGTAGTCAATGTGAGTCTATCACCACTCATATTGTCCTCCTTTGCAAGTCTCAAACCTTAGCTCTTCATGTCAAGCTTTAAAAATGAGATAAAGTCCTTGAAAATCAATAAAGCTCTGGTTCCACACTTTCTCTTACTATTACCTGCGGTCCCGCACCCCTTGGTCATGTTACCTGTGGACTTGCCCACTCTGTCTCCAAAGGAGTGCATACGGACCCCTGTGAAAGTCAAAAAGGGCGCAATTTTATTCTTAAAAACTCACTTGTGGTTAATTCTGGATGCTTCTAGAAGGAATCTTGACATGGATGGTTCGCTCCTAGGTGGTTCATGCATCCCATAACTAAAGGAGCTAATCCCTTGATGAGAGGAGCTTATCCCTTTGAAGGAGGGCTTGATCCCTTTGAAGGAGAGCTTTATCCCTTTGAAGGTGGACCTAGTAACTTCCCTCCATTGCACTATAGATTAAGGCATTGGGTTGGTTGCTAGAGAGGTTAGAAGTTGAACATTTTTGAGGATAAATTATGTTGGAATTGAGACTTCCTAGTTAAGCTTGAGAGGAGAGATTACATACCTTTTGGCTTCTTTGGGAAGAAAGTGAAACTTGTCAAAGTAGAGGAGATTCTTGCTGGACCTTGGGAGGAGCTTGTACAGCATCAAGGCACCAAGGTTTTAAAGTTCTTCTTTGATTAAAGTTAATACAATCAGATTCATTTTTTCTCAATATATGTCTTATATGATTTATTTCATGAATTCCTTGATCATCATGATAAATATGTTTTATTATATTGGCTTTTCAGATGCTATTTGATGTGTGTGATTGTTTGTGTTTGTAGATTCTTTATACGGGAGCTCATTTGGATCTACGGAGCGTGGCTTCCACAAACTAGCACTGGACTTGAGGTAGGCCTAAAACATCTATTTGCCTTTTTTTATAAATTGCATATTTAGAGAAAGATAGAATTTGTTTGGTTTGCTTGTTGCTAGATATCATTAGATACTAGGGAGGTCAGTCTTGTCTGCAAGAATGACTTATCCGACCGACAAGGAGTCTAAGGGGTCATAATATAATCAAAGCCGACATAACAATAATAATGTAAGGGCACAATAATAACAGTATGGGGACTACATGGGTACAACAATAAAATAAGGGGGTTGTACTAATAACAATAAGGGGTTATACTAGTAGTATAGGGTCCTAACATGCCCCTCTCCTTCAAAAAGTGTTGTCCTCAGTGCTTGAGTAGTTCTTGATGCTTTTGCATAAAATTTTTGTCCTCCCATGTGGAATTTTCAGCGGGTAAGTTCTTCCACTTGATGAGATACTATGAAGTTGATCGATTTTGTAGCTGTCGGGTTCTTGTTTCTGTGGCTGTTCCAGGTTCCAATATGATTTTTCCTTCCTCTTCAATTTCTGGCATTATTGTTTGAATTGGGATATTTTGCAACTTTTTAATAAGTGGCCATACTTCTTCATCCTTATTCCATTCATCCCTTGCTTTGTTTATCCAATCTGGTTAGATAATAGAAATAGCACAAAACAATGCTTCCACATCCTCATCCTTTCTTGAGAGTCCATCTGCAACAAAATTTTGCTTCTATTTTCTATATATGATGTCAAAGTCATAACCCAACATATTTGTGGCACATTTTTTCTATTCTTCTAAAGGTAATAGTTGTTCTAAAAATTATTTAAGACTATCATGATCCATTTTTACCTTGAAGTGTCTTCCCATTCGGTAAGGCCGCCATTCCTTAAGTGCATGTAGTATTGCCAACGTTTCCTTCTCATAAATAGCTTGCTTGAGATGTAGTAGTAAAAATACCCAATCACATACATCAAAACATTTTTCACTACGATGTTGATCTACCTGTTATTTCATTCGATTTTGCACCAAAGTGGCATCATCCTTTAAAAGTTGGAGAACTTGTTGTTGATGCTTGATGTGATATTTCACTTCTCGAACCTTTTTATTCTTGATATGTCCTTCTATCTTTAGAGTTTGAGGAGTGGTAATTTCTTCCAATCCTTTACAAGATATGGTCGGATTCATTTCTTGATGCTCGATGTGATCTTTCACTTCTTGAACATTTTTCCTCTTGATATGTCCTTCTATCTTGATAGTTTGAGGAGTGGTAATTCCGACCAATGAATTACATGATATGGTTGGATTCATTTCTTCTTTCTCGATATGATCTTTCAATTCTTGCACCATTTTCTTCTTGATATGTCCTTCTATCTTAAGACTTTGAGGAGTGGTAATTCTTGCCAATGCTTTACAAGATATGGTTTGATTCATTTCTTCTTTCTCTGGGGTTGGGTCCTAGCGTATATCCTCTTCTTTTGATGTTTCTTGATCCTTTTCTTCCTCCTCTTCATACTCTATGTGAAATAATTTTTTCTCAGCACACATGTGACCTTTAGTGCATTTGCTATCATAATTGTAACAAAGCCCTTTTTCTCTTTTTTCTTCCAATTGTTGTGGTGTAGCCCTTGTAGGTTGTCGAAGGCTAGGAGAAACAACACTTCCATCTTTATAGTTGTGAGGGGTAAACGTCCTTGTTGCCATAATTTTACTTTCCACTATGTAACAAAGCCCTCTTACTCTTTCCAATTGTTGTGGTGTTTCTCTAAGGAAGGTGTTTCTCTTTGTATCCTCATAATGTGCTATTATTTCCTCCATGAAAATTGACCACATAAAAAGTTGTTTACGAGAACAAAGCCCTTTATACCATAAAAATTGATCCGGTTCTAAATATGAATTTGTAACACATACCTTTTGTAACAATGGTACACCATGTAGATCAAAATATTGCTCCATCTGAAGTATCCAATTTACCAGATCCTTGCCATCAAACTTCCTCATATCGCCTTTTCTTGATTTTAGGAGTTTGATATTGAAATGACTATAACTCTATAATTTTGGATCATCTAGTTCTGAAATTCTGACTTGTAGTAGCCCTCTAAGTCCTCTTTCCAATGCCACTGGCTTGATCCAAATTGGATTCTCCAAGGAAGAGTTACACACAATCTCCCAAGATGACCTGATTATAGACCTTTCCAGAAGAGCGAAATTGTATGAAGTGCCACGTGTCACTATTTTGACCTTTAGCTCTGAAAAATATCTATAAGAAACTAAAATCAATCCTCTCTTTGTACCTTCTTACAAAATTTTAATCCGATTCTCATAGAGAAAGTTATGATGATATTCCCCACGTCACCTGTTTGGAATGTAATTCAGGAGTCTGCAAAAATACCAACTTCTTTAGATCATATCTCCACAAATATAGTGCGAAAATCTATAAAATTCAGACCCGAGATTCAGTGTGATTTCGTCTCAAATGGGTTTTTTTTCGCTTCTGAAACATTGCAAAAAAACAGTTATAACGAAAATTCCATGATGACCTTTGTGGAGCAGCGAAACCCTAGAATCCAAAGCTCTGATACCAAATGTTATGAAACTAGCTCACAAAAGATAGAAAAGATAGATGAACGCCTTAGAATTCAACCTCTTTGAGGGGGCAACCTCATTTACATTACACAAATGAAAAATTCTTCGATGATACAAATGACAACACCTCCTTTCTATATATAGGAGTCTAAGGGGTCATAATATAATTAGAGCCGACATAACAATAATAATGTAAGGGCACAATGATAAAAATATGGGGACTACATGGGTACAACAATATAATAAGGGGGTTGTACTAATAAAAATAAGGGGTTACAGTAGTAGTATAGGTGCCTAACAATTGTGTTTTTCTCTTTCAACAAGTTGGTGTGTCAAAGTATCTATGATCATATTCTTTCCTTCTAAATAGATTTTGAGTTTAGTGATTTCTTCATGAAAGTCTTCTTATTCTAATGAATCCAAAAAATCATCATTTTCATAGGCCATGAGAATTCTATAATCTTGTTAAGTTTTATCTTCATCACTATTAGATAAACCATCAGTATGTTCATGCGTATAGTAACTCCTTCTATTCACAACTTGTTTTCTATTGTCTTTTGCATATTCCTTCCCTTTTTCATATTTATCTTTATGAGGACATTTGGCAGCATAATGACTGACTCTACCACAAGAAAATCATTTGAAAGGTAGCTTACCTCTGAACCTTCTAGAACCCCATTGAAGCTTCTTGACAAAATTTACCTCATCTTCTTCTTCAAAAATGTGTCCCGATTCATTGTTCTCTTCCTTTTCTTTTCTCTTTGCTGGTGCTTTAAATGCGACTTCTCTCATATCTGATGGACATCCTTTTCTCATTTCAAAGATGGTTAGGATTCCATGAATTTGAGTAACAACGATAGTTTGAATATCCTTTCTTTCTTCTATGGCAGACACTTTTGACTCAAATTTAGAAGACAAAGATCTCAAAGTTTTATGAACTAAAGTAAATTCCTTTATTTCTTCACCCAGATTCTTCATACAATTAACAATATCATCTATACGTAAAAAGTAACCAACCACACTCTCATCATTATGCATCTTAAGAGTTTCATACTGAATTATGAGAGTTGAAGCTTAGGATGTTTTACCTGAGAGTCTCCTTTGTAGCTCTAAATGATTTATCCCATATTTCTTTGGCTATCTTGAGTTGCATGACCTTGACAAATTTTAATTCTGACAGACTTCCCAATAATATATTCACATCTTTTGCATTAGTTTCGTATAACTTCTTACTTGCAGAGTCTGTAGGAATTGCTGCTGGAAATTGATATCCTCCTTCCACAATTTCCCAAACATCAGTTCCAAGCAATTCTAGATAAGCTCTGGTTCTTATTTTTCAATATACTAAGTTTCTTGCATTGAAGATTGGTGGTATGATGGATCCCAGGCCTTCATGATTATTCATCTTGAAAGATATTCCTTCAAGTGATCAAGCTTCTTCTGAAGGACTTGCTCTGATACCAATTGTTGGAAATAATACTGAGAGGGGGGTGAACCAGTGTTATCAGATCAATAATTTTATTTCACAAACATATTTATATATGGTAACTCAATGAAGTGAACTAGCATGTACACACAACTGTGATTAGAGAAACCAGTACATATCCAAAAAACTTGTGATTTAGACAATTTATCATGTGTTGATCTTAAACCAGTACAACAATAACTTATTAGATAGTGCAATAAAAGTAAAATAAAGCATCACACATAATAAACACACATGAACACCAAGATTTAAGGTGGAAACCCAATGTGGGTGAAAAGCACTTGTTGGTGTCGTCTCTGTCTTCTTTTAATAATAAGAAAATCTATTTACAATATTTTACTGGTGCAGACTCATACGAGTACACAGGCACCCACCTGAATAAGACTACAACCTTCTCTCATTTTACAGCTTCTATTGGAAGGGAGCTACAACCCTGTAGCTCTTGTACAAGACAATTTGTTTGCTAGTATGTAGGCATCGACCTATAGAAGGCTACAACCTTCTTTCTTCCTCTAGGGACCACGTTTCATGAATTTTTGGACTGGATACTCCTGGATCACAACACCACAATCTGAAGGCCACATTTCATCCAATTTTCATACTCGACCCATAAAAAAATTTTAAACTTAAATTGCATAAACCAACATTTAGTTAATCTAAAAAATCGATCACTAACAGCAAAACACTGTGCTGAACCTAGAAAACTGCATCATCATTCAGAACCAGTTGTAACCTCAAAAACCATGCATCAGAGTGTATACGCTATTTCGTTGAACCCAAAATGCATGTATACACTACTTCCGTTAATAAAACCTGCGTATACCTTCAAAACTACTGCAAACATAAACTTTTGAATCAAGTCTATACCAATTAGCAATATACTGAATATCTATTGTCAACTTAAAGATATTTACGCATGCAGCAACAAAGATCACTTCTTCTCACTTACACAATCAATCAATCAAATACCAACCTCTTATGCATTCAGTTTTACATCAAACTATAAGAAGACTTCATTAGCAAACAACAGTAAAACAACAGAATTTGATCAAATAGATCAGTTAGATCTGAAAAAGAAGCTTTTCCTTTTAACATGCTATTTTGAAGAGTATAAATTGCATGTACACACGCTTTTGAAGAGATGAACCAGCATACATATTTGCAAATATCAAATCATAAATTTGTTGCACTTTTGAACTTTAGACAAACCCAAATCATGACAATTAAAGAATAAAATAGGTGTTCACAATTGGATATAGTGCAACCAATATCGGATCATCCAATAATAAGTCACTTCAGGTCTCATGATCCTGATCCAACATTGAATTCAAGGTGCACAAAGTATTTTAGATAAAATCACAAACATAGCCCTTGCAACATAAAATATACTTCAGATAGAAGTATTCCTTAGAAACCCACACACTTGCATACTTTGCCTTATGATCTTCTCCTCCTTACATAACTTTAGGCTGTTTGTCAATACCTTAGACCAAAACCACTTAGGACCAATACCTTGGACCAAATACCTAGGACCAAATACCTAGGGTCAATACCACAAACCAAATACCTCGGACCAAATACCTAGGGTCAATACCACAGACCAAATACCTCAGACCAAAACCTAGGTTTTCCAATCATGTACGCGCTTTTATTTCTATGGGAGTGCGTGTATACGTATATGCTCTTTTTGTTATGTGGAAAAATGTGTATATGATGTTTTGACTAAGTGGACCATCATGTATCAAATTTTTACTTTACCTTATTTATATTGATTAGTAGACCTTAGTTTCATCTTCCTGTTCTTCTATACCATTGCCCTGTAACCTTTGAATATACCTGTTGTATTGTGATTTGCTTTTTACCAAAACTAAATTGACCTGTGAGTGAGTTGCCATCAAGGACAAAACTTGTATCATAATGCCAACACATCATTCATTATTTCTTCAATCTCTACATTTTCTAAAGTATCTATTTCTACTATAGTAAATTTAGTTGGTTTAGCTATATCTAAAATATTTAAATTATGCTACTTTGTGTATTATTGTCTACTGTACAGTCAGTATCTATCTTGCAATTATGAAGTTCACCTTCATTGTTCATGAAATCGTAGATCTGAGAATCTTGGGAGAAAATCTGCCATTACTTTAGGTTGTCTGGTATAACAAGCCTATGTCTGACTTCTACAGTGTACTCGTGGTTTGGTTGAAATGTCAATTTACAAGTACTAGGAAAGGTGGTCAAACTGTGAGCCTGCATGTTTTGTTTTCTAGGAATGGCAGTGAAGTTTGATTCTAGGAGGTCTTTGACCAAGTGTAAAATAGTATCCATATATTGACCAAGCCTAGGTTTGTTGACATAGTATTCACCACTAATCTATTTAATAATTATCTCTGAGTCTCCCATGATGGAAACTCTTTTGGCTCCCAGTTTCCTAACCAATTGTAACCCTAGAATTAGGGCTTCATATTCGGGCCATGTTATTTGTACATTTGAAGTTCAATCTGAAAGCATGTCCCTCAGCATGATTATTCTCCATATTATGGATCCACACTCCTGCACCAGCCCGTAATATTGGCTGACCCATCAAAGTCTAGATTCCATAGTGATTCATGGAATATGTTCTCACTGTCATTTGTTCTATATTTAAGGTATTTGGCTGTGATTTCCTTATTATCATTTTATGCATTGTATAAGATGAAAGAGTCCATATCTAAATGTATGGAGTATATGGGAAATTTTTGTGGCTTTTCCTCACTACTGACCATGTATTTCATCAAGGTCTCCCTATATAATTTTCTCAGTTGGCCAAAAATAGATATGGTGGCATAAGACATATCCAACTGCAAGGACCCTTGCAGTTTTGCTCCCCATGAGTGAGATAGCAGTATTCCATATTTTGATGAGATGTATGCAACTACAATGTCCATTAAAATTCTCTTTGCAGGCCACTGGACAAGATTCACACATAAGTCCTTGATCAGATCAAGGCATTTAACTTGGCTGGAGTCAAAAGAAAACAAACCCTTATAATTCCTGGTAATGTCTAGGTTCATTCTTTCCATTATTGCCTTTGGCATCAGATTGTAGGATGTTCCTGAGTCCAACATAGTGTTATGAAGTATTTTATCATGAATGTTTAGGGTGATTTGAAAAGGAGGAACTCCCCCTTGTTGATGAATACCATCAGCCTCAGGGTCAAACAATAATTCAGGTAGGTCATCATTCAAATTAATAGAATCCTCTCCCTCTCCTATGTTCAAAGTCTCAGTTATTTGTGACCTATAAGATTCATTCTTTACAAGTTCGGTCAAAGGAACTAATATCTTTAATTTTGCTATTTCATTTTTTGTTGAAAGGGAGTTGAGGTTTGTTGGTTTTATTTAGATCTTCCTTAATATGTGTAGTTTGTGTGTGTTTAATTTGTTTCTCAGTAGTAGGCATTTCAGTCTGTGTTTCTACTGTTTTGCCTTGATTTTTCTTACTTTGATTATTTTTAGTAATTGTCATTGTTTGGGTTTCAGTGGAGGTTATATCTACAATCTTAGGGGTTGAAGTCTCTGGTTTTCCCCTTGGGAGGATTTGTAACACTTTAACTAGAGCTTCATTTATTATTTTAGTCTGGGTTTGGATGGATATTTTAATGGGAGTCTCGTTATTCTTTTTTCTTCTTAAGCTATATTATTTATGTACCCCATATATAGATGACTCATATCCATGTTTAAAATCAAAGGATTCACCAGATTCTAACTGCAGCTACTGCAACATATATAACTCCTGTTATTCTTGAGTAAGAAAAACAGTGTCTTCCTCTTTGGTTTCTAGTAAGTTAATTTGGGTATCATCCTCTACCTGTTGGTTCTGTGAATCCTCAGCATAGTTCTCTTGGAAGGGGGCCCTAATCTGTTGGTCAGGTGTAGCATTCTTTCGAGCATTAGGGTTCTTCCTAAAATTTGGGTTTCTTATTGGGGGTTTTTGTTGTTGATT